>CM070035.1:53437974-53463928 GCA_036250615.1 Ptychadena robeensis | reverse complement strand
TTACAAAATCAGTGAGGGGTCAAATAATTATTTCCTCCACTGTATATATATATATATTGAGATGTCTATGTGTATATATATATATATCTGTATACATACAATGCATTGCCTACGCCTATTTAACTGTATCCAATAAGCTTTGTACAATACCCCCCTACATCACTTCCCCTTTAAAAAAAAAAATACATCACAATGGCCGATATAAACGGCGATTAATTTCAAATTATTTCAATGACATCCTCGTAAAAAAAAAATTACGATCGTAAATTGGATTTTCAATGTGGTAGCGTTTTTGTCGAAATTTACGATCCAAACCAATACCGCCGTCGGGATACATTGGTCTGTTTTAATGGATCCTAATTTTTATCTCAGAGTGTATGGTGAGCATATTAAGAACATTTAGGCATCTGAATACACAAAAAGGTTGTAGCTTTCTTTTTTGTCAGCCTCTCTTTTTATTGTATTGGCATGAGGCATTCATTTAACACCCCACTTGCAGCCAAAACACTAACATGAACGAACCAAAGAATTTATCAAAACTCACATAGATTAGAAAACTGCACCAACATAAAAAAGAGTTGCTTTGTTAGCAGTCGAAGATATATGTCTTCTATTGATGTGTTTGTTGTAGGTAATGTACTAAAATTGGCCTAGTCTTTGGATAGACTTTGATTATACATAAATCAGGTGAGTAATGTTGGTTACATCATTAACCTGTATGCTTTTAGAAATGTAGCAACTACTTTGGAATATCTGTGTGTTTGCAGTCTTGCTTTCTGATAATGTGCAATCTTATTTTTCTTAACATCTCTTTTGTGCTTTTGGTTGAAGGAAAACACAGCTGTGCATGACAGAAATGTGTTTATTTTCTCATTAGAAGAGGTAGAAAAAGATAGTTGAGTTGTAAGGCCAATCATAAAGAAGTACTGAAGAACACCCTTCACATGTTTGCTTAGTCACTTTATGAATGCTTTTCAAACAATCTTTTCAGAGGTATTAGTATGAAAAAGATATCTTAAAAGTCAAAGGGAAGACAATAGTAGTGCGTTTATAGGAGCGACGTTCAAGATAAGATTTTTCTAAGTGTTTAGATTGGTTAAATATTAATGAAGCAGGAATAGAGATAAAACTCATTTAATAGTAGCTGCAAGTCAAATCTTTAATAAGAGAAGAAGAGGTCACAAGACAGATTTGTTCTCCTGGTTTGTATGTAACCTTAATGTCTTTGGACACAATGTACAAATGGTAGAAAATGTATGGGTTCATTCTATATAATTTCTTCTATTGCCCTTATTGCATAGGTCATGTTCACTTTTAAAGGTGCCCTGGGACTAAATTGTGTGTGTGGTGGGCAGTTTATGTTTCAAATGAGCATTTTTAGTGAAGAAGACAGTTGGTCTGGATAGAAATTCTTGCCAAATATTGCTTTATCTGGTTAATGTGTTGTTTTTTTTCCTTCAGCAGTACCATGTAAAAAAAAAGGTGGTTACAAAGTCTCTGAACATGGTACAATTACCAAAATACCTGGAGACATAGATAAGTGTTGTGGGGACGCTCCCAAAAAAGTTAATAAAGGAAGTTCAAAGCCATGCCAGGGAACTGCTGGTCATAGCTCCAAGCTCCAAGTAGCAGAGCAGGAGTTCAAGGAAGCGGGGAAGCAGGTAAAAGGGTGCCTCTGACAGCTTCCCCACCTTCTATTTATACTCTGCATATCTTTGTATGTGAGTGGGCAGCTTGCGGCTGTCAGCAGAGCAGGAGTTCAAGGAAGTGGGGAAGCTGTAAAAGGGTGCCTCTGACAGCTTCCCCACCTTCTAATTTTACTCTGCATATCTTTGTATGTGAGTGGGCAGCTTGCGGCTGTCAGCAGAGAAGGAGTTCAAGGAAGTGGGGAAGCTGTCAAAGGGTGCCTCTGACAGCTTCCCCACCTTCTAATTTTACTCTGCATATCTTTGTATGTGAGTGGGCAGCTTGCGGCCTGCCAGCTCACATACACAGATCTGATGGTTTCCCACTATTTGACTTTTGGGGGAGTACCAAGCTATGGGTAGGTAGCTATGTTTTTTACCACTTGGTTATACATTCAGGCTATTATACGGGATCCCTATTAGTGTAACAAAGTTTCTAGAGAATTGTTGATATCCTGCTTACATTTTTTTCTTTTGCCAACAAAGGCACCTGACGAGCCAGGGCCAACAGACGAGCGACGGAGTGCAACGTGATGACGCTGCACTTTGTCGCTTAGATATTAAGATATACTTTGGATGTGGACGCCGGTCCCCATACAAAGTAATGGCATCGGCCAAAGATTTACGGACATGTCCATTCTCTGGCCACCCGAGCTTTGGGTCGACAGGGACCTGCCCCCCCCCCCTATGAGGGCACCCGCAATCCGCTGCGGATTGTGTCCCTGACCGAAAAATCGGCTGCTGTTAGCTAGGTGTATGGGGGCCTTAAATCAATGCATATCTTTGTGATGGCAAACATTACAATAGTAAAACTTTTTCAAGACAAGGGCTGATTCATAAACATATACCGTGTAATGTTGTACATGATTTGTTAACAATATATACAGGAATATGATAATAATTATTTATATTTGTGTTACCCCATCAGCAATTATAAAGTCTCTGGTTAAGTCATCCAAACTGAGAACAATCCGAATCTAATTTAATATCTGAGTAATTTGGTATGCCTGCATTTTACCTGATGGTGGTTGCTTAGGTTATATGACTCCGCTGGGCATTACAAGTCCCATAAATAAGCTTGTCATGCTTATGGCTACAAGGACCAATCCAGGAAATTTAGGATGACATCCCCTGCAGGTTTGAAATGTGACCCATTATTTTCAGTGAAGTGACTTGATTTTTCAAATAAATAAACAAGTGAAAGCTTCTAAAAAGTGTTTCCTTTCTTTTGCAATTTTGTTTGCCTTAAATACACTTTATCGTTGAGTTTTAGTAAGAATATTCAGTTAGTAATTTTTGTTTGTTGTTTCTTTTCACACAATTTATGTGTTTTTGTATTTTAAATATATTAATTTGTGTTCTTTGTATTGTTTGAATTATCACACTGACTAAGGGGTCATTATAAAGGACGTTTGTTCGCTTACAATTCACGCAGTTTATGGAAGGCCTGGCATTCATGATTATTGAAAGATAATACAAACACTAGGCAGAGTCAGAGGTCAAGTTTAGATTAGTTCTTTTTTCCGCTCTAGTAAATGGACTCACACATCACATGAGATGAGGCTTTTTTTTAAACATGGCATACATTAAGGTGATCGTTTGCTGCTAACTTCAACTATTTATTTCTGCATCCTTAAATATACAGTAAACAAATAAAAATACACATAGAAAAACACATTACAATATAAAAGAAAGCTTTTAAGTGTATCGAATCTAAAGTTATAAAATGTATACAGTACAATTCACTGACCTTGAATGTGGTATCTAGATTTTTTTATATTAGTTTAGTTTCTCTTGGTAATTGGGAGTATTACATTACATTACACAGGTGTCTGTGTAACACCACGTTTCTAGCGCCCCATGAATCCAGCATATCGATAAAGCTGTAAAGATGCAACATGAGGCCCAGTGCCACCACGTATGTCCTTTTGGGTTGCACTGGACATGCAAAGGGAGTCATGGGAGGCACACTATGCTGGATTGCAGGTTTAAACTACAAACACATCTTTCTTTCTTCACCATACAATAGGTGATTTAGACTTTAAAGGCAAAATCAGTACAGAACTCTACTGTTAAATTAAAATGAATGTTAATTATTTGATGTCAATTGGATTACATTCTGATTATATTTGTTTTTATGTGTAAGGGGTGCATTGATGCTTAAATCATGTTATAAGCTATATAATTCTAAAAAAGAGGCAAAACTGATTAATCCTCAAGTCATGTATACAGCCATGAGCCAACCCATAACCAAACAGCTATATCTTGAAAAAGGCCTTAACCCTCCTTTTTTCAGAATTCCCTATGACACAACAGAAAGTTAGAGTGAACTTTTCAAAATGAATCCCCATTGCCAACTAGTGTAAGGTATTTTTTTTTGATTATGGACCTAAAACAAAATATAGGATACATTCAAACATTACATATATTTTACAGGTTATTCACTTGATACAGCAATAATTAAAGCCAGTATTAAATCTAATTTGTATCCAAGCTCTTGCAGCAATGCCCACATGATCACTAGCAATTTGTCCCACAAACTTACAGATCCTCTTAAATGTTGAATCCAAGTATTGGGGTTTCAGTCAATTTTGCCAAAAACAATATCCGTTTTAGATTTTCTATCCTTGTGTGTTTACGTAACTCTCTTCTGGGTAAGCACATGGTAGATCAATGTCAATGCCTATTAGGGGGACCAATATAGGATTTATATTAGAGCCCTGTTTTTTTTTATTTACACAAAGTTGCATGTTGCGGTCTATGACATGCCTATGTATTCAGGCATGTCATAGCCCCCAAACAACTACAGGCATTGAAGTGCACCAAATGCAAGTATTTCAACACAATGGAGTCTAGGCGGTAGTCTGTATGCAATGACACAAACCTACTATGCAGCTTTTGCCAAAGTGTATTACAGTTGTTAATTGCGATAATCACCATAAACCATCCCATTCTTTACACATCCAATGTCATCATGACAAACATGCTGATTGCTTTATTGACCACCAGTTTCCTAAGAAATGTTTGACAAACTTGTATCTCCTATAATCTTATCTGTGTGCAATTTTAAGCATTGTCTGTTCATAGTTCATTCACATAGACCTACAGGATGTTTTCTTTGTGTTGACGGCATTTAAATGTTATTTTGATGCAATAAAAAGGGAGAGACCTGTGCCCTAAAACATAGATTGATCTTAATAAAAGTATATGGAACAGCTGCTAAAACTGTCTCTAAAGTAATATTTTTTTTATTATTAGTCAAACAACTAAATGAATATGAAGTGAGCAGTTTTTGCATATTATCTCAACAAAAAAGATGTGTCATACCTCAATTTTTTCATGCATTTTTGTATATGTGAGTTGGTTATTAATATTTTAGTATATATATGTGTTAATATTTAAATAGTGTTTGAAAATAAATTTCCTTCACCCTATCTCCTGGCCCTTTCTTCCATACCTGGGTAGGTCCTCAGTGGTCTTCCTTCACAAAGCAGAGACATAAATGATGCATTGAGGGGGACATTAATTTTAAACCAAGCATTGGCTGTCCTACCTCACTACAATGGCTTATAAATTTTTTTATTTTAAGTAATTTTATAGTCAATAACTCTATGTAAGCTGGTGATGCTGCATCATAATAACAGAAGAGAAGTAAAAAATACCATACAATATATTAACCTCCCTAGCGCACTGCTGAGGTCCAGATTTCTGTTCCAAAAGCGCACCATAGACTTCAATGGTAAATTTTTATTTATGTTGTAGGCCTGTAACTTCCCAAAATATGCCTGTACAAGGGTCTAGTAGACATATAATAATGTTTGAAACACACAATTATTATAAAAAAGTACATAAAAAAATTATACAATATATCATTTGAATGCTAAAATCTCTTGAATACTTATTTGGTATGAAAGATTTCAAAACAGTATTTATGTTTGTTTATAATAACATTTTTATTACAATTGGAAATTGGTTTTGTTTTACTTTGAATTGTATTGGATACAGTTATCACTGTATCCAATACAATGGCATTTGGCACCCTCTGAAAGGGTTAACTTCAAAGAGCACATCTGGGAATGACAATGGGGGTGATATTCCAGGTGTGCTCTTTGAAGATAGCACAATGTGCATATGAATGTCCCGCGGCCCATTCATATGCAAATTGGGCTGGGAGAGGGGTGACATCGCCGGCTTGCTTGAGCGAAGAAGCAAGCTTCAGAACCCCAGACAGCACAGAGCAGAATGTGCTGCTGGGGATCAGAGCTTAGCTGGATGGCTCCATCTCGTCAGCTTCAATACAAGACAAGGAAGTGCAGGACGACATGGTGCCGTCCCGACCGCTAGGGCGGTTAAAGTTCCTAAGTTATCCCAGGAGGTCCAATGCCTGATTATGCTTGATTTATCTACCTAGAATGAATGCTACTGGTCAGTTTGTGATGTTTCTTGAGGAGGTAAATTGTGGTATTATCTTCCGCTTTCTAATTTTCCCTTCCTTTTTGCTCCATTAGATTGACCATTAGCATACATTTCTATGTCATCTGAATTTTCATTGCAAGCTTTTGAATTTGAATATATAATATGAAAGAAGGGATGAAAGGTTGTAACTGTATCTGTAAGTTAAGTTGTTTCCATTAGATATCAATT
Organism: Ptychadena robeensis; assembly: GCA_036250615.1. Lineage (NCBI taxonomy): Eukaryota > Metazoa > Chordata > Amphibia > Anura > Ptychadenidae > Ptychadena > Ptychadena robeensis. Next base: position 53,457,599 of record CM070035.1, on the reverse strand, counting down.
TTAGGGACTAAAGTGACATTTAATGGTTTGGGATATTTCAACATATATTAAGTTATGGACTGTTTTGATTTTTGTCATTTACATAGTGTTAGGAAAACATATAGTCGTTTTAGTGGCTTAATGAGTCTTGTCCTGTAAATATAGTGTCATGTGACAATATATCTCACTGTAATCTGAGATTCAGAGCCTATAAACTAAAACTAAGCCATGTGTCCATTTTATAAACAGCTATAACAACGGAATAGGTAACGTTCTCAACCATTTTAGCAACAATTTATAAACATGATACAAATACAAAGCTACTTTAACAATAGTTTTATATGAATTGTTTGTTAAATTATTATTTAAACATGTGTCTAGTTAATTGTGCATTGGATCTTACAATCATTTTAATTATTTTGGGTATCATTATATTTTATGTACAGTATACTACATGTATAGCATATGAAGCTCTATTAACATGCTACAAGTAATCAGGTCTGGAATTAAAAAAAGCAAGTGATGACTTTTAAAGAATCTGCAAGTGAACCTTAACCAATATCCCAAGGCTACAATTTTCCACTGACAAATATTAAGGGTGAACTGGCCAGTACTACTAAGAGTCAATTGACAGACTGTACGGGTCATTAATTTTGTGTCCTTTGTTTTGTCAGTTTGTTCTGTACAGGCTGCCAGAGAAAGTAAAAGCAGTCAGGCTGAAAATTGTCTGAGCTATAGCATGTTTCCCCACCCAGTATGCACTGACCCAGGGGACTGGATTCTAGGTCAGCAGACCTTCATTTCCCTTCCAAATTGTTCCAACAACTCTCATCACAGATATGTTTTTGATAATGTAGTAGAACATGTTACCTCCATATGGGATACAAAAAAAATGTAGTTACTATGAAAACTTACACAGTATTCTAATATTCCAACTTTGATGGATAGCCATATGTTCTTCTTGATCCAAAATCTACATTTCAGAAAATTTAAAGTTAGGTGCTTACCTTATCACAGGATTCAAATGATATTTGCTGTATAAAGAAAGGGGAATGAGAAGCAGACAAATGCCCTGCCCCCCAGGATATGCATAGTACTAATACAGGTCTCTCAATGTATTTGTTATGTACATGGAAATTCAGCAATAAAGTGACTAGATTATTATTAGTATTTTGTTTTTTTAAATGTTGTGTATGGACACCTAATGGATGGCTATATTAACAACTCTTCTCTTTTATGAACTGACTTAAAGAACATTTCAAATGTAGCTGTATATGTATAACATGATCACTGGGGCAAAAAAAGAGGGTGAATCACTAAAGTAGACATAAAGACCGTAATAAAAATTGACATATGTTTTAACACATAGAGCCCACTCTATATAACATTTATAAACATAACTCTTGACATACTCATCAAGTAAATTTGTGCAGGTCAGACACACTTAACCATTTGTATATTCTCAAAAAATTCAATTATTCTAGTATGTATAAGTATTGTTACTACTGTAATTGGCCTATAAGGCGCTCTGGTGTGTAGGATACACTCTATACTGAGCATCCAATGGCTGAAAAATATTATGGCTTTCTCCTATTCTGCTCCATGAAACTCTGTGAAAGCTCAAGCAGCCCAACTCACAGACAAGAGGAACAGAGCTGGAGGAAAGATATGAACCATCTTATGGTATAAAAGATACGGTAATTTTATTTCATGTCTATTCTACCAAAGAGCTATGGTTTTCATTGTGTTGCAACATCATATCGAAATACAAGGTCAAGGTCACTCAAAAACACCTTACTTTGAATGAGCCCAATATACACAACTGGATTGTGGTAGCATTGCACAGAAATTAGGCATTTAGCTGTTTTATTTAAAGCTGTGTTCACGCTAAATGAAGGTTTGCTTCCCTGCCAGTACCTAGGCTTATCAAAATCAAATAAGAGTTTTTAGATTCATGTTGACCTTACCACTACAACCAAGGCACATATGATCAAGAAGGAGGAAGTTTAATTTATATTCTGTATTATTTTCAAAATTCTTACACTAAACAATATTCTTTAAAAGTGTCAGCGAAGTTGAGGTTCCACTTCTTTGCATTTAAAGTCGGTGCAGTGCTTGCAAGTGTATGCTAATCTTCATTACTGCATAGAAAGATTAGAGTTGCAAAGTTTGAAATTTAAATTAAGGCAAAATTGCTAGCTAGTGCGCTCTGGCAGCCACACAGGAAAGGACTGCCTGCGAGCGCTTGCATAAATGCTCACAGGTCCTCTTGATAAGGACCCTATGGAGGTCCTATCGGGCGAAAGCCCAAAAACCGACTGGCGGTTGAAGCTCTATTAACATGCTATTATGTCTGCGGTTGAAAACTGTCCTTGTAAATCAGCTCTAAAGTCCCCCATACAACTTTAGATCACTCCATACAATTTCAATTAGATCTACCAACAACTCTGTAGTATATTGGCCTCCCTGATAGAATACATAGTGATTGGAAGGTATATATCACTGCTATGTAGTGCCGGGTCCCCCCTGAATACATAGTGATTGGAAGATTTAGAAAGGTCCTCATATTACATGGTTTTGGTAGAAGAAAAGTTGGTTGTACAGAAATTGTATGGTAAGATTGTAAGGTATATGGGGGCTTTAAGGCTGCCATACACGCACCAAGCGGTGGACGATTTTGCTGCAAACCGATGGGCGTGCACGCCCACATTGGCCGACAGATCGCTGTCTCCCCACAGCTCGGTCGGCCAGAGAACGGACATGTCCGATAATCTCTGGCAGATGCCGTTAGTTTCAATGAAGACCGGCATATTCATCAGAAAGGGTGCCCGCCGATGCTGTCAGCTCTGGAGAGCAGCGCGATAACGTTATCACGCTGCACTCCAGAGCTGATCTGAGCTGCTCTGTCGGCCCCCACTCGGTATGTGTGTGGGGGCCTTTAGGGTACTGTGTTTCTGAAGGGCACATCCTGTCGGGCTGCCAGGTCTCTAATATAAACAACCAGGAGCTATTTCTAAGCTGTTACAAACCAGCCGAAGCTAACAGAGTCTTTGTTGTGAGCGTTTGTGAGGATCTTTGAGAGTGAATGACTTTGGACTACTGATCCCATTATTGACTTGGCATGCCTTGGTTTGCACTGTCTCTCTGTGTGGCGGTGGCCATCTAATAAGGGATACCGAATGCAGTCCAGTATTGTATTTACTATATTTAATTTAGAATCTCCAGATACAGACAGTCAGACAGTAAAGCCTTTTTTTACTTTACATATAAACAACTATGATGCTTAAGGTTTAAATATGCCTAGGCAACCACTCACACCAGTGCATTATTATTTTCAGGATCTAATGATGCATGGTATTGATTAGGCACAATTAGGATATCTAAATCTACTCTATAACATTACATTATTTATATTTTAGCTTCTATTTATATGCAGTTTGGTAACAATGTTTGGGCCAAGCAATAACAAATGGGGGATCCATGACAATTACCTGTGCAGTGTAAATCAGATCACTATCTCTCATTTCCCTTTTATCACAGCTGTGCACACTTTGGTTATCACTTTGCACAGTAAATAAAAAAAAATCAGATCTTTGGCTATATTCCAAATAAGCACAGATATATAGTCAGCAGTCATTTTGCCAGCTTTAATAATATTTTCTCTTGCGCTTCCTAGATATAGTCTTTTAAACCTATCAATGTGCAGAGTGAAAGCATCAGTTCAGTAACTTTGTCCAGCTGTCAAATATTCTCACAATCGCTGTAGTTTCTCGATATGAGATAGGAAAATATATAAGATGCTGGAAACATATTGTCAAAAGTTACAGTTAAGTTATCTGCTCAGTCTTTACATATAAACTGAATAAGTAACAAAACAGATTGTCTAAGCCTAAAGTGAACATTTCATTTGGCAATGTTGTACAAACAAAAGATTTTCTTCTATACCCCTCCACAGCATACTTTAGGCCACAAAATTTGCTCTCTCAATACTCTGTTCAGCAATTAAGACCTAGGCAGAAAGTCCTCAGCAAGCTTTTAGAGCTTGCACAGGTTTGACAACTCTTCCAACTTGTCCATGTGATAGCTCTGAGCCAATAAAAACGGACTACTCCATATTGAAGGTAGTGCGCAAAGGAAAGGTGTATATAGGGAAGGGCATTAGCACTGCAAAGCACATAATTGCTTTAAGCCCATACATCATCAACATTGCTAAGAACTGTTTAAACATCGAATCATTTTTTTAAAATCTATTTTATAAATTATTTATATTTACAGCACCTGAGTGGCTACCTTTTTTTCAAATCGAATATAAAAAATAGCAGACAGCTAGTATTTAACTTTATATTTATGAATGCCGCCAATTACAGTGTATTTTCAATTTCTTTCCCTATTGTTATAAGTTAAGCTGTCATTGAGTGGTGTGTTTGACAGTTAATAACTATAAAATATATCTTTTTAATAAGGGAGGAAAAAGCTCCTATTTTGCGAAACTATTTTGTTGCTATCTATGTAACAGATACTAAGACAGAATACATTAACAAGAATGTTCCATTCCTTCAATAAAGAAATACTTTTATATAGGAAAATGTCTTGGCAGACAAAATGTGACTGCCAGATGGAATAGTTTGTGCCACATAAATTATAAGCTGTTGTGATTTTTTTTCTTTATTCTGGTGTCCTAAAGTTCCATCTGTCTGCCTATACTAATAAATATCTGATCATATTATTGCAGAGGTAAACTTTTCCATGTGTAGTAAAGAACTACTAAGCTGGAAATGCCAGTCACTATATAATAGAAGAATCTGAGTCACATTCATTCTGTTTACATCTCATAGATTTAGAAAAGAGCTAGTAACAGTTTTGGGCTTTATTTATTCTTCAATAAAGAGAACCAGTCATGAGCTATTATTATTATTATTATCATTTATTAATATAGCGCCAACATATTACACAGCGCTGTACAATACATTAGAGTGGAGGTATAAACACACAATAACACACAGGTACAGGTATGACATAGGAGGAGTAGAGGACCCTGCCCGGATGGGCTTACAATTAGTGATGGCGCGAACCCTCCCTGGGGTGTCCGCGAACAGGGCGGGTCGAACTTCAAAGATGTTCGCCGTCCGCTCTGTTCGCGGACATATTCAAATTCCCCGCCTCTAGGCGGGGAATTTGAAACGGAGAAACCGGATGTGACGTCAGTGATGTCACATCCGGTCCGTGGACCGCAACCTGGAACGCATAGTTCCTGGTTACGGCCGCAGGATGTGACGTCACTGACGTCACATCCGGTTTTTCCGCCGGTCTTCTCACTACAAGACCGGCTTCTGTAGTGAAAAGATTCTTCCTCCGGCAGGATTACACAGGTTGTGATCCTGCCGGAGGAAGAATTTAGACCTTCTTCTGGCCGGCGAACAGTACGGGTCGAACACCCGTACTGTCCGCCGGCGAGGCGAACGGCGAACATGCCGTGTTCGCGGCCGAACTGTTCTCCGGCGAACAGTTCGGCCCATCTCTACTTACAATCTAGTAGGTGGGGGAACAGAGGTGATGTTAGGAATGAGAAGATGGGTAGGCCAGACTGAAGAGGTGGGTTTTTAGTGCTTTAAGTGCCAAAAGTAGGAGCAAGTCTAATGGGACGGGGGAGAGAGTTCCAGAGAGTAGGAGAGTAGGAGCGGCCCTAGAGAAGTCCTGAAGCCTTGAGCATGATGAGGTTATGAGCTGGGATGTCATTAGTAGGTCACTGGAGGAGCGGAGAGGGTGGTTAATCGTGTGTTTGTGTACCAGGTTGGAGATGTAAGGAGGACAGGAGGTGTGGAGTGATTAAAAAGCAAGGCACAGAACTTTGAATTTGATTCTCTGGACAATTGGAAGCCAGTGTAGAGATTTGCAGAAAGGAGCGGCAGATGAGGAGCGGTTAGAGGAGTAGATGAGTCTAGCAGCAGCATTCATGATGGACTGGAGAGGCAAAAGTCTAGTGAGAGGAAGACCAGAGAGGATGATGTTGCAGTAGTCCAGACGAGCTATTAAAAGAATCTTGGTATTCATTTAAAAACATGACTGTAGGTCAGGTGAGATAGTAACACCCAGAAGGTTATGGTAAGGACGGATAAAAAAAGTTAACTATTTTTCTCCGTCCACTTTTATGAATTCGGGGATAAATTTGTTATATTGAGATATGTGATGAAATTCACCTTCTGTTTCCAGAAGGTTATTTTCTGACACAGTTCTGATCCTCTTAGCAGCTTGAAAATGGAGGCTTATACTCTATAGATATTAATGAGTTGTCCAAAGTAAAGTTTTTCACATTTGACAAATTAGTGCGCGTTTACGCTTAGCATACACTGTTGGTTTATAATAAAATACAAATAAACTTAACATACTAAACCAAAAGCAGACACAACAAATTTAAGTCCTGCACTGGCCCCTTTATCTCTGTGAATAAGCCCCAAATTAAGTGGGTGAAATGTGTCAGAGAGGAGGAGACCCCCAGGGGGGGTCAATATCATTTCCTGTGTTTATGTTGATTTGCTTTTCAAATATAGTACTTTTCTTCGGTGTTTGGGATCTCTATATTCAAGTAATAACATATTAAACCTTACAGTTCTAAATTATGTGTGTGAATTGATCATCATCTCTACTCACTTCTAGAAGAAGTTTAAACATAGTCACCGTCTCACCACTTTGATGGTAAAACAGTGAAATGACAAAACATTATAACATTATGGAGTTTTTGTGCTAGCAGGCAAGCTAGTATTCAAGGGCAATCATTTTTTTCTTTTTAAACTCATTGAAGAATTGGGCAGTAAGGGCTTGTTTGTTTTTTTTTTAGAAGTAGTCATTCTAGAAATGCTCAGTGCTCGGTCATGGAAAATCAGCTTTTATTTGCACTTTTCTAGAAATTCAGCTATAAACTGCATTCTAGCTGCAGGGAATTGAACCATACCATAGCCATGTGCCTGAAAACTACAGATATTTATTCAACTCGGCAGCTATAGTCCAGATAGCATTATGGTGTCCCATATGGTAAATGCACACAAAAATTTTTTGTTGATAGACAATTTTTTTTGGCCATCCACAGAAACATTTTCAGGGGGGCAAGGTTCTTTGTGACAGCAATCAGGCACCTTAGGTTCACAAAGAAATTCTGATTCAACTGGCACACTGTGATCTCTTGTGCCAGAGGGACTTGGGAGCTCCTTTTATGTGCCCATCGACAACTGACTGCAATTCTGACTTGCTGATGTCTGGATGCCTGTTAGTAACTAACACAGTAGTATAGTGGTGCGTTTTAGGGATCAGGCAGCAGTAGGTTGATAAGGTCATATAACTCTGCTCTTATAACTCTCATAAGTCTTTGAAGGTTCCTATTCACTAAGGTCATAGATTATCTGCAGTAGTAATCCAAAGCAACTGGACTGGTGAAGTTTTGTTTTAGCTGTTTTCTAATATCCCTACACAACAAGGGGTTGAAATATGTCTCTAAAGGTTCTCATTCATCCAGGTCATAGTATATCTGAGTAGTTAGTCAAAGCAATTGGATTTGCTAAAGTTTTCTTTATTCTTTATTCAGGAATGTGAATGATTTTGATGGCTATTTTCAAAACATATATAAAATAAGATATCTTTATACACAGTAATAAGTGAAGTCTGTGAATCTGCATTATAGTTTTGGCACCACCTTTAGTAGCAGTGCTAAGCATTAGTAGGCTACATAACCCTCTCCAGATAGATTTCCTTTAGCCAGCTAAATATTCATACCGCATTTGTCTTCTTAGGCAAAAAAGTTATTGCAGATGTTCCGATCTATTACTTTTTACAACATTGCTGAGTGTGGGTAAAAGAATATTGCCAACTCCCTGGAAATCTACTTAAATCCCTCGATATCAAAATTTACTTAAGATACTTTACATAGACAAAAGGATGAACACTAGTTTTGGTTTCTTGTTTTCCACCTTCTCTGGCGAGGCACTCTGGAATTCTGGTCACCTTTATACTTAATACTGGGTTATAAGTCAGACTAATATAATGGTCTGATTTCCATGAAAATGTGGACTTTGGTTTATATGAATGTTTTTCCGCTATAGTACTCTTAGCAGATCATGTATGTTATTGAGTCATGTTAACTAACTTACTAAAATCATAATATATATATGTTTGTGTGTGTGTGTATATATATATATATATATATATATATATATATAGATATATATTTCTTTTTTATAGTTATTTATTTATATATATATAAAACTGAATACCAATATTTACTGAATTTTAAATCTTGGTTGACCATTTTGACCTAGTCACTTTAGTAGTTTGCAGGCACCTCTAATCTGTTCTTTAAAATCTAGGTATTATGCCAGCCCTTTATAAATATTAGTTCATAGTAACAGTAATTCCGACCTCTGTAGTGTCTCTATAGATATTAAATCAGTGAACATGAAAAGGGTTGCTTGTTTCAAACACTTTAATTTAATTCCATCACTATAAAGTTGTGTTGAATTACTTATGTAAGGGTACATTTACACTGGCAGGTGCTCCTGTCTGTAAACATTTGCACACTTGCAGGGGGGAGGGTGGCTTAGATAAAAATCGCCTGTGTATATGATGTGTATATAAGTTCTATCTAACATCATGCTACCAGTCATTATGGATGGTGATTAGCTTTGCTGCCATACTTGAAAACAAATGCAGCATTGACAACTAAAGGCCCTCATACACCGTGCACGCTCGCAGCCATCGGTCGGCAGCAAAATCGGCCGTGAATCATGGTGCCCAATGGGGCGACAGATCCCTGTCACCCCAAAGCTTGGTCGGCCAGAGAATGGACATGTCTGTAAATCTCTGCCCGATGCCATTACTTTGGATAGGGCATGGCGTCCCCATCCAAAGTAATGACCTGCACATGAGGGAAGGCCCGCCAATACAGCGTGCACCATGATAACATCATCACGTTACACTCTGCCACTAGTCTATTGGCCCCGGCTCCTCAGGTGTATGGGGGCCTTTAGTCTTGTTCTCTTCAATGCAATAGTGGCACAGAGAAGAACACAAGTTCTTCCTCTACTCCCATAAGGCCCCCATACACGTACCAAGTGGGGGCTGACAGAGCAGCTCAGATCAGCTCTGGAGTGCAGCGTGGTGATGTCATCACGCTGCTCTCCATCGCTGAAAGCATCGGCGGGCACCCTTTGTGTGCCGGCCGTTAGCTTCAATGGAGATACCAGTCTCTATTGAAACTAACGGCATCAGCCAAAGATTATCTGTCGCCCTATGCTGGCAAAATTAGCCGTCGCTCGGTGCAGGTATGGCAGCCTTAACTCAGATGTACTTCCAATGAATGTGTCTATATAGTATACAATTTCTTGCTTAGTTTTTTGTTGTGTTGCTTTTGCTCAATCTCAATTGTGTTTTCTTTCAACAGTTGTCGCCATCACATTGTGTTGTTGCAGAGCCGAGTTTATTGCTATAAGACAAAATGAGTGCTTTTAGGGCCAGCAAATTCTTCATTACATGTTTTAATGCTTAGCCGCAGACATTATATTAGATTTTGCATTTACCACGATTTATGCAGTGACATGTGAGAAACTTAGTGTTGTAATTTTCCTGCTTCTAAAGGCGAATTAAGAGCCCACATAACCTGAAAGGTTCACATGGACAGGATCCCCACTGTTAGGGTGCAGAGGTCTTACAAAAATTTAGTGAGTGAGAAGCAGAACAAAGATCTGTACATGGAAAAAAAACCTCCTGGATAGCCTGTGGCTGAGGAGCTGATTGGGACAGGTAGGCACAGTTGGGTGCGGGATAATGAGGCACATGGCAAATGTGATGTACAGATGTTAAGCCAACTGTAGCTCAAGGTCCAGGCACTGCGCATGCCATAGCACTGTGCCCCAAGGCTACGACTACACCAGAACATTTGCAGCAGTAAACTTCAGCGACATTAGGTTCAAATTAATCCATTACTACAGAGCTGTGAACTGCTGGTTGCTTATTTCGGAATTACTTTGCCTGAGGGGGAAATGTTTAGGCCCATTTTAATGCATACTCATGGCTTGCAGACCAGATTAAGAGGAGAAAGGGAAATTAGAGCTGTTCGGAAAACTATTGAGGTGCACATTTCTGGTTAAAGTGTATGAAAACGGATTGCATATTTCACGGGGTAGGCCTGGTCTCCGGCTGACCACCTGCTGTGACTGAAATGCCACACGTTCTAATGAATGCAGCTTTGCAGAAACCTTGTAAATACTTAAAGCCTGCAAGAGAAAAAGGCAGACAAAGGCATTTTTTATATCTGGAAAATAAGAGTTCTTTGCTTAACCCAGTCCAACCTGTTTAATTGATTTGTTAGTTAAAAGCTGCAAGCAGAATGTTGAATGTTTTCACTTTTAGCGACTACCATTTGAAACTTTATGGGATTCCTGGTTGACAAGTAGCCTACTAAAATTTCAAAACACATTAAAAGGATTAGGTAATCAGGTCAAGGCTGTTTTCCTTGGTTATATCCCTTTTTACCACAGTGGTCCTGACAGACCTATTTAAGAAGCCCTGTGGTCCTGGGTAAAAAATTATTCTGAAACAAGATCAGTTTTGTTATTTTATTTTTACATTTTTTTTTCAAGGATAGATAGTTTTTTTATTAAATCATGAACATTTACTTTTAGTATATTAAACAGGACCTGCATTCTTTTATATAAAATAGCTGTATTTACATGTCTAAATCAATATAAATGTCACTGTGAATGTCTTAAATGTCTATCATAATCCTTTGCTGCTGTACCAAATTGCCCTAAAAGCAAAGTACGAACGTAGGAGGGATAACATTTTCACATTTAGGTACTGGTTCTCCCAAGCTTTGCCAGAACTTAAAACCTGTTCTAGTTTCTAATGTATCCTTTGGTTTGGGGGGATTTGAAAATTCTCTGAACATGATTGGGGGTTTTGGAGTGAGTACAAGTAAGTAGCTTAGTAATTGCAAAGCATTTGCACACTTGTTTTATAGTTACGTTACATGGTAGATCTACTGTACATATGCTTACTAAATAAAGGTAAGAAAAGAAAAGGACACAATCCGTAAAACGGTGATATTTCATTTTGTGAGGTTGATAGGGCATCATAATAAATGCACTTAACACTTTGTTAAGTACTCTAAGGCTGGGCATAGACGTCTAGATTTCATGCCAATTTCTCTGCAGATCAACTGCACAAATTGATGTTATCACGCACATCAAGTCATTACGAGAATTGGCCACGCACCCTTTGTGTGCTGGCACACAACACGAACACATAATTTGTTGATCGATATCTGGGCCGATTTACGGTGGGTGCGTTGGATTTGCTGCTGATTTTGCAGCAGATTGATCGCCGTCAGCATGCCGCAGATCTAACCGCCTATGCCCAGCTTCAAAAGTTGTTATTTCTTTTATGAGTCACCTTCCAGTTTGAATTTCAGCGTTCTTACTAAATTAAACCATTATCAATATGCCCTTCACTTAAAAGGTAACCCAAATGTTAATTGAAGTATAGGTATTAAATATGATCAATAAAATATCTCTTTTAAAATGTTTGACCTTTAGAACAGTACAATGCTAGCCTAAAGTTGTTAAGCACATAAAATGATTATCAATATATACAAAACCAATCAAGCATGTTTACAAGTAGACTTTTTTTATTGCTATCTCTGTAATTGTAAGTTCCAAAATGTTCAAATTATTGTGTATATCAGACGTGGGCAAAGGCCTGTGGGCTAAATCTATCCCTTCAGGGCTAGTTCACACTATATGCGTTTTTTAAAGGCATGAATTTTTTTATAGGTATGCGTTTCTGCATATATGGAAAAACACATGTGTTTTTGACATTACATTTGCGTTTGCATTTTCGTTTTTAAACAAATCAATGAAAAATGCTGAAAAAATGTATCAAAAATGCATACAGCAGTGAGTTTTTAAAAAGGGCACGTTGAAACGCTGTGTTTTTAAAAACACAACGCATGCAGTGTGAATGGTAACATTGGTTGTCTATGTAAAAATCTGTGCAGTTAAAAAACATGTGCGGTAAAAAAAATGTGCGTTTTTCAAACCCAACGCATATAGTGTGACATGGCCATCAGTCTTTTAATTTGACCCTTTGTCACCTTGGTGTCAAGACATTCTGGCTACCCTCATTCCCTGCAATAAATGGAGATAACACCTAGAGGGTAAGGGCTCCCATACACCTTTAGATTTCTCTGTCAGATTTCCCTTACCTGTGTTCAATCGCAGAGGACCCTATACTACATAGTTGTTGTTAGATCTAAAGGATATCTGACAAAGAGATCTAAAGGTGTATGACCAGCTATATTGTTTGGATTGTTTCCTCAAAGCCATAGTTTGCCTGCAAGAATGTTTAAGCTTCTCTATCAAAAGCTTCTAATTATGAATTTTTTTTAACATACCGTATTTTCCGACGTAAAAGACAACTGGGTGTATAAGACGACCCCCAACTTTTCCATTTAAAATATAGAGTTTGGGGTATACTCGCTGTATAAGACTACCCCTGGCAACGTACACCAAAAACAAATTTACAAAACATCAGATTTGTTTTCAATATGGTATTTTTAATTCTTATGACATGGGCAAACTGTCTGCAAGTCAAGGGAAATCCACAGGCTAATGTGCCGGTGCATGTAATTTGTTTGGCCAGCTCAGGGAAACCGCAGTGGACCCATGGCCTTACATATGTCTACTCTGACTTTCAATTCCGAGATCTCCAACTAGCTTAAAAGTCCTATTTCTTTTTGTAATTCACATTCATAATTTCACACCCCTAACTGCAACCTTTCATATTAATGTTTACCTGCGGTTATCCAAGTGACATAAATTGTATAATTTAATTCAAAGAATTTTGAATCAAAAATGTAACTGATATCATGTCACATGATACAGTGAAGGCGTTTTAATGTGCAATACCAGTTTCAGCCACTGGGGCCACAGTCTTTAGTGAGCAGGTCGGCTTCATCTCACACATCGAGGAGGGAGGGGGCATAAGGGGGTGTTTCTGATGTCTGACAGGCAGACTCCTCTGGCTCAGAAGTTTCAGCACTCGGCGTATAAGACTTTTGAGAAGATTTTCCTGGGTTTAAAAGTAGTCTTATACGCCAGAAAATACAGTATTTTCTTTTTTTAAATATCCTGTCCTAGCTACAAGGACTTACGACCTCTATGCCGGGTAGCCCTTTCAAGCTCTTGGTTCGGGCCCTATTTCACATTTAAAAACCCATTGTGGCCCACAAGTCAAAACGTTTGCCCACCCTGGTGGACATCCTACTAAAGATGCTTAAATTGAATTAGCAGACACAGCTTACATGAGAGTGGCCACTGTACTAAATTGTACTAAAGTGCAGCACTGTTGCAACCCTTTGACAGGTAGCTGCATCTGGTAAATGCAATTTGGTATTTTCTGCATTTGCATTTGAACAAATAAGACAATATATGTTTATTCTAATTTACTTTCGCATTTATTTTTAAGTTCTGAGAGTTCTTTTTTCGCTCTTTAAATTGATGATTTATGCTAGTGTTTTAAGGCTGATAAATTCAAAAAAAGCTAAAGATCATTTAACAGAGATGAAAAAGTTTTGGAAAAGAGAAAACCCATGTTTTTTTTTTCTTAGCGACAGTTTAACAAGTTCTTCTTGGCTGCTGTCACAGCTTATTTCTGTTTAATGCAGCACGCCAGCCTTTATTATGAAAGATAGCGGCCACGCAGAGCATCTATATCCTGAGACAAGACATTTCACAGTTGTTTAGTTGTAGGTCCCACATGGAAGCGTTCTGGCATTCCAAAGCTACGTGGAATTACCGATGTTATGATTAGAGGGGTAATAGAAGCAATAAAGGCTTTGAGGTATTTATTTTGACAATCACAAGAGACATGGCTGTGAGTTGTCGCATTCGTGCTGAGAGAATGGGTGGGAAGCCCCAGCTGAGAATAGTTTAAGAAGCAAAAGTTAAATAAATGAGAGTGATCGAACAGAATAAAGTGCAGGTTTTTTTTCCTGCTCTGTTTTTCAGAATGATGATAAATGATAGCAGAAAGGAGAAGATAACCTAGCATGAGAGTAGGATCAGCAAGGCCAAATACTGGAACTCCCAGCTGACTGCCCCATACACTGCTGCCTCTGTTCATGTTTATTTTTTCTGCTCACTCTTGGTTTCGTCAATCAGTATGATAGACGATAACTCCTGACTAAAGCAGCCTGCGTTCTGCTCTCTCACGGTGGGTAGCATGTTGTGGTTGGCGCCATGTAGTCGGAGGATCACCCGCATCAGAAGCATCAAGGGATGAGGTACCGTGCAGTCTTCCAGCAGCAGAGTCCTCCGAGGATAGCAAGCAGCACTGTTATCAGCAAACAGAGGTTTTGCCAAGTAACTGACCGCACATTAGTAGTGTTGTTTCACTGTAGTCTAGGGGGCCTGTGTTGAAGACACACGCATGCACTTTTCCTTCAATCATAGCTAGGCCTCTTTTTTTTTTAAGAACTGAAAGAGAAGGCATGCAGTCATTTCCAAAGGTCGCCCCATGACATGATTGTAATGAGAAAAGACACTAAACTACGGTTTACACTTTTACTTTATCTTCAATACATTTCCACATTAAGCTGCAAGCACCAAACCAATTTGACATTCCAGTGTGTTCCTACCCAGACAACGAGGTGATTCAGTACTCGATAAATAAACAGATCATCAGATAAAGTGAAATTTCCTGGTCCACAGTCACAGATCATTGGTGCTGTTTATCTGACTGTTTGTACAGTATTTAAACATCAACCTATTTCAAAGGAAGCAGTTGCTCAATATTTGATAGTGATATCTAGATTATACTCACATTGCTGCAACATGTTCTTCCATGGAATATCCCAATTTTTTTTAAAAGAAGAATTTGTTTAAAAATATTACTTTCAATGGTGGAAACAAAATACTTGCTTATGATACAGAGTCCTATTGGGGGCTTTGTTTTGTGTCTATTGGACATGCAGACTTTAAACCAGTGCCACTTCTAGCCTTTCAGGGGCCCTATGTAAGAAAAGGTACACACCTGTACATGCTGCTCCTCCTTCCTCTTCTTCTTTTCTTTCCTCCCCAAATCCCCCCCCCCCCCCCCCCATTGGCAGCTCTCTCTGTTCAGATCTGCTTGGAGATTGTGCGAGGAAAGGTGCCAGGGGCTTCCCACTGGGGGGCCTATGCATACGCATATTCTGCATAGTGGGAGAAACAGCCCTGCTTAAACCATTTTTGGCAGTGACAGCAAGTTTTTCTGAGTCATTACCAAATGCTACTACTCCATTTTACCAACAAGACATGTTTATGGGCAGAACATAGCCCATGTCTTGTGAAGGACTAGATCCTTTGCTGTGTTTTTTCTGTTGTTTGTTCCCCCATTTTCTGCCTATTTATTATCATATCCCTACAGTAACTTAATATCTGGGCTTTGTCATTTACTGCACTTTGCACACAGTTTGTGTTCTTATTAAAGAATAAAAAAAATTAATACTGTCTATTCTACTAGTTAGCTTTACCTGCTTTTTATCTCACTCATTAGCTTGACATTTCTAGACATATATTAGACCCTTCCACAATCTAGTAAAAGATTTGTATTTTCCCAATAGTTTAACATGTGTAAGAGCTTAAGGTGTTTTTATACATATTAAAATTAGATATCTAATAGATTTCCCAAGCAATGCTTGATTTTTTTTTAATTGTAGTAAAAATTAAGCTCTAGTTTAACATTGATAGATTTACATTGATTAATTGTGTTTATATAACTTTCAATCTCTCTGTGCAATTTCCTTTAGATCTACCAACAACTATGTAGTACAGTTGCCTCCATGATTTAACTGAATGAATAGTTTAGAAAGGTCCTCATATTAAACCGTGTTAGTTACCAAGTTAATTGTACCGCAACAATCAAATAGCAAGGTGTATGGTAAAACAAGCTGCTGTCCCATTTTGCTATCACTTTATTTACAAATGTGACAATCCAGGGAGATTATTTGTAAGCGCATGTCATACCATTCACCACATATGGGTTTCCAGGCAGATGATACCAGGGCCGGGACAAGGTCCACCAACAACAGAGGCTGAGCTGTCCAAGTGTCGTCCCCCCCCCCCCGTCCTTCATCTCCTGTACCATGATCAGGATATGAATGAGAACCTTCCCAGACATGGAAGTGTAATCTGTGAGGTGATTGTGAGGGGAGTGGTAGAGGAGACAGGATGGCCATTGCTGGGACTGCAGCAGAGGATTACCCTCGGTAAGAACATATTATGTATATTACCCCAAGTACAACCAGACCCAGCCCCGTCATCATATACCATAATCTGGATGAATGAGAACCTCAGAAGGACATGAAAGTGACATTGCTGGGACTGGCAGCAAGGATGTATTAATGACATTATCTTATATTAAACCCAGTAACCCAGTCATGTCCTGTCCTCATCCTCCCATATACCATGGATTGGATGAATGAGAACCTTTCCAGACATGGAAGTGTCATCTGTGATGGTGAGCAGCAGAGGAGATGATACTAAAACCATATTAGATATAAGATAGATAGAGACCTCTCAAGCCTGTCAGAGCAGGATGGGGGGGGAAGAAATGATGTGGAGAAGCGCAATCAGTGCGGACGGAGGGAGCCCACGGTGGCTGATCATCCACTTACCCGGTCTTCTTGCCTCTGTCTCCCGGTAAGCAGGGGGAGTAAGATTGTGGGAAGTTAGGTGACAAGGAAGACGGGGTGAACATGGATCAGCAGCCGCCGTGGGTGACACTTTTGGTTTCTACTGCTGTTGAAGGGTCCCGGAAGCACAGCTCATATGAACACCGGTGGGAATCATGGACTCAGAAGCCGCACCTACGTGACAGTTTTGAGGGGCACTGGTATGCTATGAGTACCTGGTGGTATCGTTCACCCTCGCCCATTTGATTTCATTAGATGTGCTCACCCTGCTGTGCCGTTAGGTGGGTACAGGGGGAGCAGATAGATTAGACATGAGGGAGCTGAAAACATTGTAGACACCGGCTGGCATACAGGATCAGTGGCAGGCCGTCCCATGATGGGTGGCGAGCCCCGCCCCAAAAGCCGGGCTCAAGCACCGCCCCCCAACAGCAGCGTCGGGCTCACTGGGGGAGGGGGGAGAGACGAGGCCAGCACCAGACAGAGCCTCCCCTATTACCCAACCAACCCCCTGGCGGGCGAGACCCGCTCCTACCGAAGGGACATGAGGATGACAGCAGTCAGTAGCAGCGCCTGACCAGCCGCCCAGAGGCTCGAGCCTGTCCGGCCTCTGTGTCGGCCCGGCCCTGGATGATACTGTCAGGCAGTCTTACTATTATAGGGAACAAAGTGGAACTGGTAGTCAGCAACATATTGTGTTGGCTGGGTAATGATTTGGCAACTTTGTTGCCTTAGTGCAAAGCTAGGTGCCATTTGCACATCGATTGTACAATCTAAAATATGAACATAAATACTGATACCTAGTTTCCACTGAGTTAATATTCCCACATTTGATGTGTCCAATGCTTTTCAGTGGATGCGTTCCGCAGGCTAACCATATTGGCATGTGTAGATGTGTATGAATCCATCCACTAAATATGCATTGATGCATTATTCCCATAGGACTCTTTTGTCCTTTACTATTTGCTTAACACTGCATTTTTTTAATGCAGCAAAAACTTGTCAAAAACACACGCACACATACACACATCCATTTATGCAGTGGAGAATAGGCCTTACCGTCAGTCTTTATAAAATATACAGGATACAATGCAATGAAAGAAGAGCTTTAATATAATTTAATATTCATGTTGATGGAGTGAATGTAGAAAGGCAAAAAAATAATAATACATAATACACGTAGATATTTAAACAATATATCATAAAAAGTAATGACAACATTTTTTTTTACCTACCTTTGTATTATGCTTTGTTCCCCTACCCCCTACCCTAGATTGTAGCCCTAAATGGCAAAGGCTTCCTAGCCATACCATACAGCACTGTGTATGATTTTGCTGCTTAATGAATATTAATATTTGAATATGACTTTTCTTAAGCCACAGAAATAAATGCATTTTCTGCTGTATAAATAATGCTGTATAAAAAGTTGCTACTGTATATGATTGTTGTTTGTATGGAAATAGATTGCTTCTGTGGAATACAAAAAAAAATTCTAAAAAACTGTAAATACCAGAAATGTATTATTTTTAGCCAAGTGCCAGATATGCAGACAGCAAGCAACTCATTGGTTGCCGAGCATTTCTGTGTATTTGAATTATTTAAATTGTAATAATAAATTTCCTCCACATATATGAAGAGTTATCACAACATTAAGAAATAGTCATAATATTAAAGTTGTATGAATATCAGGTTTGTGGACAGTTTTCCAACTCAAACACAGTAAAAGCTGAAAAAACGACATCAGTTAGCTTTTCTGTTTTTCTTCTCACCTACTCCAGCGAGTAAATAGATTGGTTTAGTGATGAAGAATTAATGGAAGAGATGATGGCTGCGAACTACCACAATTTTCACTCTGTCTAATTATGCTACCCCTAGTTCCTATAGCCTGGTCTGTTTCTAGTTATCCTGCCAAGTTTCTCATTGATGGAGGGGGTCTTTTTCATTCTACTTGGCCTCCCAGCCTCTGTAACCTCTGATTTCCTCTTTTTTTTTTTCTTCGAGACATAATTTATTCCCTTTGAGAGAACTAGCTAAAGCGTATAGAACTGGCCTGCCATATATATTCACAGCATATCATTAGTGCTATTTTAATAGATCATTTTGCTTATCAAAATATTGATGCTGTAGTATAAGCTGAAGGCAGTTAAGGCTGTTGATAGAACTGAATCTATTAATAAAAAGCAGACAAGTTTCTTAAAGCTGTACAGAGACTGTTCCATTTCAGACACTTGCTATGGCTTTATTTGGTGTAACACCTGCAGCAGGTTTAACTGCTGGCGACTGAAATAAGGCAGACCTCCGAGAAACAACATTGCAATGGACAAAACTGTTTGTGCTTACTGTTGTCGGAGCTGTAAGCTATAGTGGAGTAGCGCATCTCCATTTTTTATGGAGCTTTGTACAAGACTTCTTATTTATTTAAATTGATTTTGTTCAACAAAAAATTCTATTTCAATGTATTTTGTTCTTGATTTAAGAAAGTTTCTTATCATAAAATTACCCAGAAAATTGAATTACATGCATTTTATAGACATCTGTAAACCTACAGCTCATGTTCTGTTATGCTTTTAGAGATGCATTCTTTCATATATGAGACATACAATGGTGTGTTCTCTTAGTTCCACTGTAAAAATATTGGGGCTTATAGAGACATATATACATATATAAACACACACACAAAATAATTGCAACAAAGAAAATGATGTGGTACAAAGTAAAAAAAAAGGTTTAACTGTAATAAAGTCCCATCACCTTTAGACAGTAAGTTGAGAACGTTTGTCTTTTGCTCCTATGTTATAGCTTGCTATTTTATAAACAATAGCATTTTGGCTTTGCCAGGAAATATGCCATTGGTGTATTTTGTCATCTTTTGTAATCTAATAAATGATGTGGTTAATGTTATGGTTAATGATACTCTTAATATGTACAGAAT
>CM070035.1:53425887-53437908 GCA_036250615.1 Ptychadena robeensis | reverse complement strand
GGGGGGGGGGGGGGGGGGGGGCGCTAACAGTTGCAGACACAGTATTACCTGCTATTTTGGCCTAGGTTGGCCTAATTTTTGTTATAAAAGGTCAATGAACAATCACTTATATACAAAGTCATAGTGAAAAAGTATGCATTCCTTTCCAATAGCTTGTATGTTGAAATGCTGCCACTTCATTACACATGTGTTACATATGTCCAACATGTCTAACATTCACTTTGATGTGTATGTTATCACTGAGTCTATGAACAAGCAGGGTAAACAGTGTCCTGCAAAACTGACTTTAGGGCGCATTCACATCTGCAGCTAAAAAACGATCACACAAAGGCAGTGTATTTCTGTATATCTTAATGGAATGACAAAAATGTTCTGAAAATACATCCCAATGTGCGTTGCATTTTGATTCTCCTCCATTCATTTGAATGGAAGAGGAGTCCCAAGGCACTGCTAGATATATAATGTAAAATAGTCCTTAACCTCCTGAGTGTTTTACCATGGGCATCGATGACACTGGGGGATGTGCTTAGATAGCTGGCGCCGCCTCCATGATATGGAGGTCAATGGCACTGACCCCGCCTCTTTGGCATTTTTGATGATGCCAAGGAGACAGTCTCTGAAGAGATCGGTGGGTTCACTCCATGACCCCGGGCTTGCCTTACTTCCTTCCTGCTTGAACTATTGAGCTTTGTACGAAACAACAACATTTTACAACAATTCCAAAGTCAAGATAGTAATTTACACATTTGCCTCAAAAAGAGAAAAAACCCCACAATAATATATTCTAAATGTTATGTTGCGTTTCAAAAAAGGACAAGAGAAAAATGTTAGGGTAGCTAATGCGATGCGTATAGCCACAGGCCCCTAAGTGTGTTTTTGATGTTATTACCTCTTATGATTGGCACTTTATTGCTGTTTTGTATTTAATTTGTTGTTATTCGTATTAATAAAAATATTGAAACAGAAAAAAGTTAGGATAGTATTTATGTAGATGTTATGTTGACCATTACATGTAAATGTAAAGCAATATTTAGACTATGTATGCCTCTGTATCCCTTATTCCAAATGACAACAATTTTGTATCCAGTCCTATTCCATAATTGTAATAACTGATGAATAGTGAACACCAGATTTCTACATATTAATAGTGACTCATATTCTAAACTGTCTATAGGTATTATTCTATCTCTCTGCAGACCTGCAGCAATGCTGTACAATATGGTTTGCTGTGCTCTAATGAAGAGAAAAGCCCTGCTTAAATAAAATAATTGAACTGGGCTGCTAAAAGACTTCATCATATTAAGTCAGGCCTGTTTGTCCAACTGCCAATGGTTTACTGTAGAATGAAGACAAATAGGCTACTGTGAAAATTATGTATTTAAATCCATTTTATGTAATTCTTAAAATTAGTGAGATAATTAACTTCCAAAGGGAGGGGGGTCCAGTGAGATACATAATGTGCAAGAACGATATATTTTGCTTAGCTGTGGGCTGTTTTCTTTGTTTTACATATCGAGACAACTTTAGATCCTAATGAGAACTATATACAACTGTTTATTTGTTAGCAGCCCGCTGGGCAGGCTATTGTCGGCCTAGCATGTCTGAGGTCAAAGTTGTGATCTGTGGGACTTTAATTTATGTGTAAAAATATTCCAGAAGCCAACACAATTATCAGGAGGGAGAATGCAACTCTCCAAGCTCATATTTCTTAATGCATTCTTGTTTATAACTCTGATAATTATGTTTATGTTTAAAAGTGGGTATATAGGATATTATTCATTTTCAGTAGTGCCTACAGAGAAGGTTTTGACTATAGATGATAGTCCACCCAGAATTTACTTGTATGTCTGGGTACCCCTCGGGTCTTATTAAGGAATGGACTTCATCCCACTGATGTGTCTGCAAACCATGTAAAACACTATCCACAGTACACAGTGCACATGGTACTTGTGTAGATGTACTTAACTCTTATAGTGTATATATGTTTTATTTGCTAACATATTGGGATTTTATGAATGGATTGAATGAGACAAATTGTATGGGTGAAGTTCACAAGCTACCAACACCTATCTATCACCACCCAGTGGAAATGTTTTCTGCTATTAATATAATTGGTTCCTAAACAAGAGTGGAAGAATTGGCTTTGGTTACTAAAAGCAAAAGTTTGTTCACTAATTGCGGATGTCCATAGCTTACTGTAATTAGCAGACCTACCTAGCTAAGAGCTATGCATGATTCTGAGCCTGCTAATTTCAATAAATAAAAGATGCAGGCCATGGACAATAATGCTAGGCATACACAGCTTGATTTTTTTTATAGATTCAAGCACAATCAAGCAACGTGCGCGTTCACGGCACTCGATTGTGCTCAAATCTATTAAAAATGTATGCCCTTCTCCGAGCGGGATCAATCAATACTGCTCTAAAAGGTTGGTTGATGCAGGAACAGACATTTCTGTAAATCCCGGTCGATCTGCTGCGGGAAGAGCTGGACCTCACCCCCCACACAGCACACGCAAGGCCCCCCCTCCTCTGTCTGGCTTTCTCCGCTGCCTGTCAGCTGCTCCCAGCCAGTGAGCTATTTTCTATGCTCACAACACCAGACCAGGGTCTCCGTTGAACTGGAATTGATGTGCAAAGTGGTGCACATGGATTTCCGATAGACTCGCCAACAAGTGCAGCATGGTGATATTGCGGGTCGATTGCACAGGTATCGACCTATGTATGCCTAGCTTAAGGCTTTTAAGGAAAATGGTAGCTAATACTGGCTGTCCTCCAGTCCAGAATATGAGACAGGCTTTATCTGAACTCTTGCAGGTTTACATGCACACTCAGAAAAGACAGTGTGCAGTGAAATCTGAGAATTTTGCATCTTTTACTTTGAAGTGGTACCAGGCTTTGGCTTAATATTATTGTGACATAAGTTGTTACAGTATGTGACATTAATATTATTACTGTATTTTTTGATGTTTTAATCATTATTTGAGGCTCAGTTGCCATAAAACAATATTGTAACAATTAATACTAATACTTTATTAATTAAAGACGTTAAAGATTGGTTCTTATTAATGCACCTTCAAAAACCTCTCTCCTAAACTGCTAATAGAGGAGTGTTGTTTGCCATGTGCTACTGCACAAGATTTAAGCTATACTGGTAAACCCATTAATGTGACCTGGCAACATTTGGGATTTTCTTTGGGAACACTGAACAGTTCTCTTGTATTGTAATTATTTTCACAGAGTGTTATCAATTAGTTTTATTGTCAGCAGACTTAAAACTACATTTACAATATTTAATACACTTTACAAGAATTACAACAAATAAGAATTATCCACAGACATTAATTACTGTCTTCTTTTCCTTAAGATTTCTATATTGAAATGTTTCCCTGAATTAAGCCAGCAAGCGTTTAGTTGCATTAGTGCTAATCTTTTATTGTTGGCTGAAAACGATTCTTCCTAATCCACTTTTTGTTTTTAAAGCACAATCCGTCTACCGAGTGAATGTGATTTCAGAAATGAAGGTTTCATTTCCCAGGCTAAATATACAAGTGCTTTTGTTGGATAATTTGTAGTTAAAGGAGGCTACATAATCTTGGTTGTCCCAGTTGTGTACAGAATAGCCTTGGTATGGAGATAATTGGCTCATCCTTATGGTTAATTAAGCGCCTAGCTGGTGCGGACAATCAACTGCAAACTTAGTGTTTGTACCAGATAATGCCAAGGACTAGGAATAGAGGAAGACATGCTGGCATCATATATGAAGACAAATAAATTAAATCCGTATTGGAATTGTTAAAGGCATTGATGTAGGAACACAGCAATATAGCATTTTAAATAGTTACATGTTTGAGAAGATAAGTAGTCAGTAGGCACAAACTATGTATTGATATACAGTAATTACAGATTGTTCTTGGTGTTAAAATACTATAATGCATACTACAACAGCATACTACAACTGTCCAGCATTCCAAACATTTCACTGCATTCATAGCAAATATATTAATATCATATATGTATAAGGATAATTCAGCAAGAAAATTACATTTACATTTTTTTAGCTCTTAATATGTTCGATTTGGTGCTCATATATGTACTGCGCAAGACCTGCAATTTTCTTACTTTTGAAGTCATGCTTGAAAAACCTTTCCAAGGAACTCCTTATTGTTTGTATGTGAATATTCTAAGCCAGTAAGGTTTAAGAACATTTCCCTAAAGATAATGAAATAGAAGTCACAA
The DNA here is from genome assembly GCA_036250615.1 of Ptychadena robeensis. Lineage (NCBI taxonomy): Eukaryota > Metazoa > Chordata > Amphibia > Anura > Ptychadenidae > Ptychadena > Ptychadena robeensis. The sequence goes on along the minus strand of CM070035.1, from coordinate 53,433,670 downwards.
GGCATCTTGTATTTGTAAGGTACTAACTACAGCAGTTATGCTTTCATCCTTTCACTCATCATTTGCACAAATGGTCTGCTCTGGCAATTGCCAAAGGTGCCAAACTGCCACTTTAGTTTTATCATTAACAGTTTCTCCTTGGCATAAACACTAACTAGTCAGAACATGTATTTAGCTGCATAAAATGTTGAAATATATGTTAGTTTTTGGTATATTATAACCAAAGGTATTATATTTGTTGTGTAACTATGGCTTTCCCACCTTAAGAAAATAGGACTTATAAGTGGCACAATGGCATTTTATGTAGGCCCTCCAGCCTACACTAATCATTGTAATAGATGTGAATGTAGGGTGAGGGCCCAGCTCTTTTGTGTGCTTATGTTTGCATCTCTGTGAAATTGTGAAAATGTGAAGTTCCCCTATAGATTTTCTATGATTGCCATTCATTAATTGCTGTCTTTAAAGTCCTCAGGGCACATGGATCTTTTCTAATAAATAATCATGTTTTCTTTTTAGTAAACAAGAAAGAGGTAAAACTACACTCAGCCCTGAAAGTCAGGTTAATGTCCAGTCGAGGAACGGAGACAATGCTATTAATGAGCATATGCCCCTAAATTACCAAAACATTTCCAAAAATAAAATTCATCTATCTCAAGGGGTGATCAAAGTGAAAATGTAATCGTATAATCATCATTACCTGTGGTTTGGCAATTAGTCAACTGCAATTATCTCTGTGACTGCTGTGAAAGGCAGTTACGCTTGATTTATTTAAAATTCCAGAATAGTGAGAAACAACAAGAGAGTTTTACAGAGAGGCAAGTCAAAGATTAATAGAACTCAGAACTCAGCACACAATGCGTTGTAACAATTCATCCCAAACTGAAAGATGAAAAGTAATGACAAGTGTACCAGTCATCTAGGGTTGTCATTTGTGTGTTCAGTCCCTTTAGGAGTGTATTAATGTAGTAAATCAGTCATTTAGCCTATGTTAACAATAGTCCTGGGATAAATTAGCTCTCAGTGCTTCTGTATACCACAAAGGGTATGTTCTGAAGCCACTGAAGTTCAGGTTCCAATGTCATTATATTATTACATTTTCCTTGTTTGTAAAAGCTTTGCATAAAGTGCAATGATAAAATAACACACATACACAAATGTTTGTTAAACCATTATTCAAGATGGAATGAAAAGTATACAATTCTCGAAAGCAATTGCCATGACTGATAGGATGTTGATAAATTATATTTTTTCAATTTTACCAGCTTGGTGAGAATATAACCAAAAGTACACTTTTCAAGAATACTTAAATCACTGACCTGTCGCCGTATTAACCAAAAATATAAGTTTTTGAATATACGTTCTTCAGCCAACAGGGTACCAATTAACCATATTATTCAAGATTTCCATCCCAGGCATTGTTAAGGACCTACCTTGCTGTGACAAACAAAACTGTAACCTAAAACAGAAAAACATGTAACTACAAATCCGATAAACATATAAACATAACATAACATACACATAAAAAACTGTGCATATATTTTAACCAATCTTTAAATGTTGGTGGGGGGGGGGGGGTTGGTGGAAGCAGTGCTGTCCATCTCTACAAAAAGAGCCCTAGACAGACCACTCAGGGTAGGTGTTGATGATTGGTAATGTTGGTCTAGTAGAGCACTAGCTAAGCTTCAGGCAGCATTATAGTAAGCTAATAATGTCACCCAACCTTTGCACATGAGTAATAAAAAGATGGGACAATCAGTTGGTCATTTTTAAGTGCCTTATGATACCCTATTTTGGTTGCTTAAGTAAAGAGAAGAGTGCCAAGAAAAGGTGAGGCAAGATAGCAAAGAAAGACTTGTACAGATAGGAAACATCCAACATCCTGGAGCCTCTTATAACTCTGGCTGAGTGGGTAAGTTTGGAGTCGATAGGGGGTCCCAGTGAAAAAATTTTCTGCAAATGCTAGAAATGCCCCTGCATATAGAAGAGTAGAAGCAATAGAGCAAGCTGTGCAAGATTCTTAGGAAAATATGTAAATTGGCAAGCTTTGTGTCACATCATTTTGAATATAAAACTGGATACTAGCCACCTAATCACTGCAGACACAACAGTTGTCACTGCAGCCAAAAAGGAAATCACAATAAATAATTGATAAATATATATTAGAATCGTTCTCATAGAAAATAAAAACTTAGGTCCAATTGTGCATTCTGAAATTAGTGCAAATTTGAGTTTTTTTAAGATTTAAACTTTCCATGAACAACCACATACAATATTTTATATTAGTGCAGGTTTCTGAGGTAAAATTGTGACATTAACTGCCATTTTGGGGTATTTTATAAGCATGTTTACTTAACCAAAGCCATAATTTATTAATCTTATATAGCTTTAAATATTTCCAACACAAGCAAAACGAAATAATCTGAACAAGGAATAAAAATGCAGCAACCTCAAGCAAACCTTTAGGGCCTTTTCACACATGTTATTTTTTTTCATTTCATTCACACTGCATGCGTTGCGTTTTTTAAAACACAGCTTTTCCACATGCGTTTTTTAAAATGCCCTGCTGTATGCATTTTTGATAAATTTTTCATTGATTTGTTAAAAAATGCAAATGCAAAACGCAACATATGCCTTTAAAAAATGCATGTAGTGTGAAAGGGCCCATAGGCTTTATACACTGAAGCAAAGCCTGTACAAAATGGAGGCTGATTGCTGCTGAGCTGAGCACACTTTGTAAAGCCCCCCTTACACCTTTCGATCACTATCACTCAACTATGTAGTGTCGGGTCCTCCCTGATAGATTACATCGTGAATGGAAGGGTTAAAAATATTACATGCTTGTAGCAGAACAAAAGTTTATTGTACAGAAATTGTATGGTAAGGTGTATGGGCCTTTAGGGAATCTTGTGTTTGACCACAAAAGATCATATTTGGTTTGCGAAGATCTCAAAAACTGAAAATCTAAAAATAAAATATCTAATAAACCATCAAACTATACTTCCCTGTGTGAAAACATTTATAGCTAGCTGTTTTTGTTCTAGATCAGTTGCTGTAAACCAATGAACATTTCTCTTGTCTGAAATGTATCATTCACAGATGACATCACTAAAGTAAATACGGATGTTCATGAAGTAACATACTAAATCAATAAAAGTCTTGCTGTGATGATGCATTCTGTCAGAGGGGGATAATCACAAAAGTGTAAAACTAAATAAGATTTTCAAGCTGTTACATTTTATTGAAGCTTTAAAATTTATCTTCAGCTAAGTCTTCAGTACTTAACCCTGTCGCTAAAAAGATTGAAAATAAAAATTCTTCTTAAATATTTTTTATTTGCTATTTTAAATATTGAGATAAAATGTATTGTTTTATAATTGCTTATTAACTTTTTTACACATTTATTTACACACATATATATATATATATATATAAATGTGTATATGTACATATTGGTAAAACCTAATGAGATTATATGATTTCTATCCTCTTATAGATTGTTTTATGATTTCCTTTTTCTTTAACGCTATTCTTTTGCATTTTTAAAACGGAAATAAATCTAATTGCATATTGGAAGACACAATTTGATTCTCCAAGCGATGTTTATTACATTTATCCTATCCCCAACACAATTTTTAAAAGAAATAATGCAATTTTACAATCTTTACGGTTTCAGCACATTTTTGCTTCATATAGTCGTAGATAAATGACCACAGAAAAACTTCACAGAATTAGTGTTTACACATAATCTGGCAACAAGCTGTAATTTGATTGGTTAAAAAATTTATTTGTTGCACCTCTGCCCTTGTGCTGCTGGATAATGAAAATTTATATCTAGGGCAAAGGCATCTGGGGACAGCCTGACAGCTTTGGGGCTGAATGAAAGATTAGGCCACACTGACCCCTGTCAGCGTTTCCTCATGGCATGGATACCCAAAACCCAACAGGAGCCGTACATTTCTTCCAGAACAGGCTTTGTTTTATTTTGGAAGGTTAATGACACAGTAAATCTAATGGGCCATTTTAAAGGCATCATGTGTGTTTGGAGGTGTCATGTGATTGGCTATAGTGGACGCTGTCTAGAAGTAATATAGACATGCTGTAACAAGGCTACAGGGCCAGAATATATGGTTGGTTAATTACACAAGTACATATTTATTAAAAATAATCATTAAGAAAAACTGGCGCTAATTAACTGTTATATTTTCTTAATTGTGTTATTTAACTCTCATCAATCATCAAGCTCTTTATGTGTACCAGAGCTAGCAGTCTGGGGAATTTCAAATAGTTGCTCCAATACATCAGTCATAAGATTCATTGCCATTACTATTTCTAGTGGTTATGTAGAATACAGTAGCACGCCTGCATGAATGTTTAGTAAGCACATATTCTTTCATTAATGTGAAATTATTATGTATTTGTAGTGGAATAGTCTTAGCTAAGTTATTGTAATATTTGTACTAAAATATATATATATATTTTAATTTGTACATGTTTGGTGTACCATATTGAATTCATCTGTATGCTGCCACCCCTCCAGGTTTATGTATAAAATTAAGAGATATGAAGGATTATACCCTAATTCAGTCAAAGTGTGTCTAAGGTTACCTATATATCAACTTTTGTTATATACCTACATACCAGGTAAATTTATATACCTACATACCAGGAAAAAGGCTAAGACTATATATATATATATATCATCATCATCACCCCTAAGTACAGTTTTAATTGTTAAATATACAATAAAAGAATCCCAGTCAAATTTTGATGTAGAAAATACAAATTAATACTAATATAATATTTTGGCAAGATTTTGGACAGTCTTTTTTTGTCACCAACATTTCTCATATACATGCTGAGGGGCTTCATGGTAAGTGATGGCAAAACACTAAAAAGTACAAGTGGTACTTGTTAGATTTGAGGAACCTATCTGGAAGCAAACTAGAACCACTCATGTTTAGTTAGTGGTTTGGGTGAGCAGATGCTTTTTTATGCTGTTACCTTCATATACAAAGCCTAACATTGATGTAACTGTGTTTTAGACCTTCCTTAGTAAGACTGTCATATGTTTATAATATAGTTACATACTATTTTGTCTTCTAGTGATCTTGTGTGTATAAAATACCACAGTTGCTATCCTCTGAGATAATTCAGTCAATGACAAGGTGAGCCATACAAACAGAACATACAAAGATTATATTGTTTTGGTCCTTTTTACCTGACCCAAGGAGAAGATAAGAGAAGAGCACAACCTCTCTACGTACAAAAAAACACAGCACATGCTTAAGATAGACAAACATGGGTGTGTTTGTGTGCATGAAGACCAATAAACTAAGTTCAAAATAAGCTTTGGGAAAGATTTATTGTTACTATAATTTATTTTCATAATAATTTTTGGAATGCAAATGTTTTCCCTCCTGAAGTACACAAGGACCACCACTGTGGACAATTATATTTACTATCAACATGCTCTGAGGCAAAAAGGGTCCACAAACCTTGGCGTGATCTCAGGGTTCATAGGTCTTTTCCTTTCCATGAAGAGACAAAGTTACAATTCATACTGCTTTTTTAAGCTTCCAGTTGACAGCCATCATTAGCCAATCAAAGGTGGCCAACTAAGGTGACAGTTTCTTATCTGAAATGTAAATTGTTTACATGTTTATCGTTAAGTGCTACAGAAAAGATCATTCATTGTCATTTTCTTAAGGTTTAACTTTGACATCAGATCATTATTTTTGGAGTTGATGCTTCACACATGAAAACAGCAGCCAGCATATTCCTAAAAAAATTCAAACATATTATACAGAGAGAAATTGCATATTCATAACATTGATCTTAAAGCCAGTTCTTTTTAGCACACAAATTAATGCAGTATTTATTAGTACAAATTGGTATTTTTTTTTTAGAAACAGACTTTAGTTATTTAGTTCATATTAAAAAGTGAAGAGCTGTCATTTTTTATTGCAATTAGTGTAACTCATTTAAGTAATCAGTCTTATTCAATACCCTATACATAATAATCATCAGAGTCATCTGACTGGGGGATAAGAGAGAACAACTCTGTATCTTTTTTATGATCTAAAAGGTGTAATTTGCTTGGCTGTGATGTGTGGCAAGGCTGTGTAAAAAGACTGCTAAACGTTCAATAATACATGTCATACCTACCTTGTTGGCTGCAGTTCAGAATTGTACTGTTGGTCTTCTACAGGGAATGTAAAAAAGAAAAAAAAGATACATGGATTTGTATAGAACTTTACTATAGTTGAACTTCTGAACAATGCATGCAGCAGAAAGTCTGCCCCAGAAGCTTCCAGTCATTCTCAATGTATATAATCACCTCCAGTACCTGATAAGAGTATAGACTTGTAAAGTAAGCATAGCTGATCATTACCATTGAGAAACTAAACTATAATCCGCATTTGTATCAAATAATGTTGTATATAATCATCATTAGCTTACAAATGTTTGGTGCTGCTCTCATATATGTGCTGCAAGCAAAAAGTGGTTGCAACTAAGAAAGAACTTGATTCATTTAAAACGTGTAATTTGTCATTCTGATGGTGTCACTTTTTGAAAGATTTCTTCTCACTTCCTGTCCATGGTGGCACAAATAACTAACTTAAGCCTTCCATACACGTCTAGATTTCAATCTACTTAAAAAGATCAATGTTTGTTGGGTCAGGGAAATTGGTGATTAATTGTATGTTTGTCAACTGTAGTAACAGATATTTGATCAACTTTAGATTCTCAGTAAGCCAGGGAAATCTCACTCAACAGGGACAAAGACAGCAATAAAAATTTGCTGTTCCCATCTTTCTAAAAAATATTTTTTATTGCTGTCTGTGTCCCTGTTGGAGATATTTTCCCTCAGACAGCTATAAAATCCGAAAAGAGGTTCTACACATTTCCTTCTCTATCTAAAACTCACAAAAAAACTTTTGGATGGAGCTATACTCCAGGTGTAGCGTGGAGTTTTGGAAATTTTTCCGGGCTGGTGTGAGCTCCTGCTGGCTTCTGTGATTCTAGAAATATAAAATAGCAGAAATCACTGGAATCTATAGACATACAGCAACAGCTCCCATTACTGAACTAAGAATTCAGTGGGGTTAAAGAATTGCTACAGTGATCTTAGGTCATTAAATGTTTATTTTTTGTCATTATTTGTCATTGTAATGATAATTAGTGGAACAGCACTTCTATAATGTGTCTACTAATAATACAAGAAAATGTCAGGCCTAAAAACTGGGCACTTGTAAAATGTAGTAAATAAACGTCACTTGTTTTTCATTGTGGGTTGTGGGTTGTGTGATGGAAAGTTGAGACACTTAAAAATATCCGATCCCCGTTATAGAACACAATAAGGCTAACCTGTATGGCGTGAACATGGGTAATGCTGACAGCCTGACTCAGAGTAGTACAATGTGTCTCATGATGAGCAGATGGCATTTGAGACCATTGTTTGAGTCAGGAAATTGGTAAGATCTTGGAAGAGGCACAATTCCATGTGCTATTCTGATGGGAGTAGTTCCTTTCCAGCTGGGAATCCTTTACATAGATGGAACAATAATATATTGTATCTGTTTTTTTTTCTGTACTTAGGTACTTGTTGTTTAAATACATATTAGTAGTAGAGTGTCAGACTCTCTGTAAAAGCTAAACAGAAATCTTGGAAAATGCATACAAATGGTATTTAGAAATCACCAAAATAAATATATGTATTTGGTTATAAAAATTATACTTTGTTTCTAGTGTAAATGCCTAAAGGTGGGTTTACACGTCAAGA
>CM070035.1:53399262-53414771 GCA_036250615.1 Ptychadena robeensis | reverse complement strand
GCGTAAAGGAAAAGTACCCCAATGTAGAGAAATATCCTTCCACCCCCACCCCAAGTATGTGCTTTTTTGGAAAGCCCAAAGTTAGAAAACAAGGTCACCTGCCAAAAAATACAGAGCTGGTACTTGCTTTAATGCAGGAGACATAATTGGAAATTAAACAATGATATTAATTAAACTTGATGGACATATGTCTTGTTTAAACGTAACTATGTAACTATGGCAAATTGAGTTTACCAGCTAAATGGCATCAATACCTGAATGTCATGCTCCAATATTGATCTGGTAACTTAACACTGCCTTTGCTTTTTTTTTATCAAGCCCTTCTTTCCTAAATCATGCTCCATTCATTTGGTCTCCTTTTAGTGCATTTTCGCAGTACAGTTGCTGGTTCTGAGTTGAAGTTGTTATTGGAGATAATTCTCTGCTTTTGGTTAACTTGTGCCCTTCTAAAGCCCTCTCTGGTGAGTATTTATAGACCACTCAAGTACATTATACATGACTTAGTATGGCATGTAATCTTTACATAAATTCTGCACTAATGTTATGCAGGATTGCAGTGTAACTCTAACTCCATTGTAATTTACTCAGTAATATGATTACTATTTCATGCCATAATAAGTCACTAGGGTGAAATCAGCCAACCTGGGAGAGAGGAACAGCATGTAAGCAGAACCTGACTTTCTCCCCTACTGTTTGCACTTTGTACTCTGCGGAAAACAGGATTTAAGCATAAGGTTTCGCTCTTTCACTTCTGATTGTATTAATTTCTTGCCGTATCAAAGTAGCCTGTACAGAGTGAACAGGGAAAGTATTTGTGTAAGTCAGGCTTATTGGCATTATATCCCTGCAGGAGTATCTTTTTATATGTTGTATTTAGACTCTGCTTGTCTGAAGAACAAAATGTAGTCATCAGTAATCTAAGCCTAATGTCTTGCCTGGATTTCTGGTTCTTACATTGTATTATGAGGCCTCTGTGGAGGCAATAAAGGAGGCTTTTGGCTGTATCACAATGTTCAAGCTCTATTAACAGCATTGTTCTGCTTTTAGTAAGGAGTGGACAGCTATATATAGTACAGAAACCCCAACATATTAGGGTCAACAAAAATCTTTATGTTTATTCTCGCCATCCATGATGCTGAGGATGACTAAATCTTCTAGCTAGTCCTGGCTCCCTGCCAAAGTTGTGCAGTTTTAACAGTTACAGCATTGTTTTAATATGAGGATCCCCTAACTTAGCTGTCAGTTCCCATGAATATATTGTAATATATATATAAAATTTCAGGTTTATTATTTATTATTGCTACATACTAGAGTCGGTCAAAAAATAAAAAAATTTAATGTTGAGATTTTAACTTTTCAGTCAAAATTCAGATGTTTTGAAAACAGCTGAAAGTGGAATTTCTACTGTGAAATTTTGCCTGTTCAAAAAAAATATATTTTTGTTTGATAACTAAATCATTATTTAGTATAAAAAATAATATAATACCTAGCCCTATGAAATGAGTAAAGAGGTCTCCCCAACCTTTCCCAACCCAACTTGTTGGGCATGACCAGTAGCGTTGGGACTTTTTTTCTAAAGCTACTGTTTATGTCTTTGGATATTGATAAACAATGCTGGAGGTGAGGGGACATCCAGTAACGTGGGGACACTGTGCAGAAAAACCAACATCAATATCCATTTTCTTTTATAACTTAACTTTAATTAATTCAAGGTCTTGTTTCCATTTGGCTTACTGACCACTGATTTACAGGCGGTTTGCACACGGTTTGCACATGGTACGGGTTCCATATTAATTTGAATCAGAAAACAGCGGGTAAACCACTTCCCACATGCTTGTTGGGTGTGGCCTTCTTTTGTCCTGTTGACAATGTAGGGCAGTGGAAACAAGCCCTAAGAAACACTTCTACTTCTTTGAATGATAGACTTCTTCTTATACATAGATAGTGAAAAAAATGCACTCAAGAGCCTTGTTGATGATCATGGTTCCATACTACCTTCACCATGATAGAGGAGCTATATGGTACCTTTGTTTATAACACATGGTTTAAAGAAATGTAGGTACCTTTTTAGCCAGTATCAAAGCCTTTATATCAGCCAGAAAACCCTAAGATTTCTACAGAACAAACCAGAAATCCAAGAGGGAACCTTAAAGCAGACCTACCAACTTGGTATCTGATTTACAGTGCTGATAATAAGGCAGATCCAAGATAAAAAAAATATTTACCTTGTAAAATCTGATGAAAATGCCCTGGCATCTGTTGCTTCTGATATGCACTGCCAGCTGCAGCCAACCACATGGATTTTGGGAAAGTAGATGTTACTTGTAAAGTGCCGTGTCCCCAGCAGCCAGCCAGATCTGAATCCAGTGGTGCTGGAGGGGTGGAGCATCGCTGGATTCAGATCTGGATTGGTGGAGAGAGCGAGACCGGAACGTGTCGAAGGTCACTCCCATACACAGCTTGGACATCACCCCCCTTGTTGGGGCTGCCATTTAAAGAAAAAAATTATAAGGATTGGATATATATGTATATTAACAAATTGCTTGTTTTTTTGTAAAAAAGAATATATGTATTTTTACCTTAAAAAATTAAGGTACCCCCATCGGAAACCCCTATAATATTATGTAATATATGATCCTTTATCCATATAAAAATCCCTAATCCACAAAGTCTAATCCAAACTTTTATCATTACGTACCATATGTATATATGGTACGTAATGATAAAAGTTTGGATTAAACTTTGTGGATTAGGGATTTTTATTTCTATACCTTCTTCACAATATTATCAAGTCTCCTTAATGAGGCATGGCACATGTTTGCATGGCTCTTGCCTCCAGCACCATGGTCTAGACATTACTATGCTCTGGTGCTATATTTGTGGACAGTTGAAGGTGAAGATGTAGATGTTGGTATATGTTTCTCTAATTTTGTAAGCACAATACAAGGAATGTGTAAAAAGAGTGCTCATCTGGATGACCTCCAACCCAGCCCTTACTGTACATATCATTCAATTTATCAGAAAGGAGCTTTGACTGAGTGCTACTGCATGTACAGGATCCGAAATGTCTCACCACACCCTGAAGGTTCCCGTCAGCTGCTATCACTTACACATCCTGGCCTGGGATTTCATAGCTAGTTACACCTTTTCACTGCCTGTTACATTCAGTCACCATAAAGTGGAAATATGAGATTTGCTGGCATATCTTAGCATATGGAAGACTTGTAAATGATTCCTGCAAATATTTTTTTTCCATTTGGAAGCAGTTTAGAGTTTTTGACCTGACATGGTTTAAGGCAGGAATGAGTGGTAAATAATTCCCATCTACCACGGTAGACACTGAACTATTTTAAAGCAACTTGCTGGAAAAAACTAGTAAAAATAAAAATGTTTGCTTTTATTGGCATGGAGAACATCAAGGTTTAAATATTTTTATTGCAATATGCCTTATAAACTGTTTAAAGGTGTGAAATGTTTAGCAATGCTTCATAGTTTCATCATAGTTTTTTTACTTCTTTAATCTACATTATTCGCATATTTTATGTTCTGTTCTCCGGGGGTAGAATGAGCATATGTGAAATTTCAGACATCACTAAACAACATACTTAAAAAAGACTGAAGCAATGTTGTCTTAGCTCTTGGACTAGAATAAATTAAAAAAAAATGTAGGGTTGGGTTGTGGGTCCGGAAGACATAAGGGTTCAGTGTTTTATGGGGTTCTTGTAGACATAATCTCCTGTTAGATCCTGTTAATGTTAAACTAACTTTACTGTTAAAAAAAAATATATCTGTCTGAGGAATATGTGTCTAATTTCTGCAGGGTTTCACCACTTACATGATACATTCTAAAATCATGCAAAAATATCAGGGTACCACATCCCGTATAGGGAGCCCAAAATAACAGCAATTTGTAGAAAAAAGCGAAAACCGTAAACCCCATTTTCTAAGCAAGAGGTAAAGTCATCTGTTTTTCTCCTACAAATTGGTGTTATGTTTTGGTACATAATACAGTTTTTGTAGTCTTAACTTTTCTCAAAATTCCCTGGTAAGAGTGTATTTGCTATAGCGGGGAAACATAAGAACTCAGAATACAGAATAAAACAGAAACACTACTATAGTGAAGCCATTGCTGTATGCATTAACAGTCTAATACTCAGAGGCCAGCAGACTGTCCGAAACCAACCCCACTCCTAGACTGAACTGTGAAATGAGAATCAGCACAGTACAATTCAGGTACTTCTTAATAATAACAATAAATTTTGTGATGTGTCAATGTTACATAGAGCTTTGTTTATTTCTCTCTCCTTAGAAACCAGTTTTACAATAACATTTTTTACCTGAATACCACTCTAAAGCCGGGCATACATGGCTCGATGAAGAATGTAAATCGAGCAAGCCCACCCATGGCATGATGACATTGAGCCGTAGCACTTCTGCGGCTGGCAGACTGACTACTTTGGATGATTAGATGTTGGAAACCTGTTCAGCTGCGCTCGTTCGACCAGGATTGGTTGATCCTGCTCGAAGGAAGCCTGGATGGCTCAAATCTTGTAAGAGATTCGAGCAACATCGAGTGTCGATGTTGCTGTAATCTGTTACTACATTGAGCCATGTATGCCCAGTGATACAGTGAACTCCTTGGTGACCTTGGAGGTCTCAGACGAGCCTCTACAACATGGCTTTCAGCTATAGCAGGGGGATCAGTTTCAACTCCAACTAGTTTTCAGTCAAGCAGCATCACCATTGTCCCTGTGGATGTGCACAGCACAGTTAAGTCCAGGAGCCCTGCTGCCTCACAGCTGGGCGGACATGTCCAGTTTGAATTTCCAATGGACCACAGGAGATTCATCAGTCAATTGTTCACCAATCCTGGAGAGCCAGGTGGCACAATGTGATCTGCCCATTTAATGAGGATATGTTATGCACATGATTGCCTGTTATAGCCTCTGTATTCCCATGTTGTTGGGTGTGCTCCTGTGTTTCGTTTACCTCTACTTCTGCAAGCGTCTTTGTTGCCAACAATGACTTGGCCTTATTTCTGACTTGAACTCTGCCTCCCCTGACCTCGAAGTGTCCCTAACTTCATCTTCTACTTCATCTTACCATGCCTCATTGGACTGGCCTTTTGTGTACGATCCTTGGCTTGTTTTCTGAAATACCCAATAAAGCCTGTTAACAGGATATCTGGTGTTGGTAGTCACTGTGCACTCAGGCATATTACAATAAGGTATTCCAACCTATCTACACAGTCTCTCCTCTATTAGAGTTTGATAGCTAAATATGATTACTTGGTATTAAATATTTTACATAAAAGAACTACAATATTGATCTTGGTCTACATTGTACTGTTACTTGTCTACACCTCAGTGCTTGGGAAATCAGTTCAAGGTTAAGTATAGATGTTTAAAAATATGACTTCATTGACCATACTTGTGAGAGATACCATCTTGTCCTTTGTGTGTTAGCAGGATACCATTCTCTGCTTTCTCATGGAAAACGCGCACTGCCCTCATTAATACAACAAGACTCGACTCTGTCTGTGTTTCTACACTCTGTTTACCGAGATAAACCCAAGATACCATCTTAAAGGAGGAAGTGCATGCTATATTCAGGATTTCTTGTAACTAAGACCCATTTTGTTTTTATTTAAGAATATTTTTATACTATTATGTTCACCCCCACGGTTCCAACTATCATTGATTTATGAAATATCAAGATATTCCACAGTGATACACCATAGGCGAGCTATAAAAACAATAATGATTGATGTAGAAAAAGTCAGGACAGAGACACAGCACTGATAACTTTACTCATGGGATCTTGTGGGCTTAATAGAGTACATGCAAAATAGGGACGGGGGCCTCTGCCGTCCAATTTTTAGAATTTCTTTTTTTTACTTAAAATTCTTTTCCTGATTTCTATATATTTGTGTATACTTTATTATTGAAAAAAGAAATGATAATTGTCTATTACTAAATAATCACATTATTTAACCTCCCTAGCGCACTGCTGAGGTCCAGATTTCTGTACCAAAAGGGCACCATAGACTTTAATGGTAAATTTTTCTTTATGTTGTAGGCATGTAACTTCCCAAAATCTGTCCGTACAAGGGTCTAATAGACATTCTGAATATAATAATGTTTGAAACAAACAATTATGTAAAAGAAAAAAAAGCATGCCAGCCAGCATGTCACATCGGGGACACCGGGACAGCGCAGAACTGTGAGTATGCGCTCCCGGAGCCCCGATGTGTACTGGACGGCAGCATCTCGTCTAGTGCTATACGAGCAGTAGCAGCGCTGGACGAGATGCTGCCGTCCTGACCGCTAGGGCAGTTAAAATAAGGATTTTTCTATTTTTTAATATACTTAAAGAAAATCTTTATGAAGCACTGCTTCTATCTGAAATGTTCCTCTAACAAACCCCTCTGGTTGGGTAAGAGAAATAACAAACACCTCTGTGTGAAAAAACAAATGTCCACATGATACCTCCTGCCCATAAGATGTTGAAAAATCATGCATCGTATTACTGCAAGGAATTCTAATTCTTATGGATAAAAATAGATAAAACTTGGGCTTGGCTCCCCTAAATCTACAATTCTCAGGTTCAGCAATTAAATGGACAATTATATGTAACAATAATAGAGAAAAAGGCATCACCAATTCACCAAGACCCAATTCATGAATTTCCTTAATCAGATCCCTGCCATAGTTGTGAAAATATGTTTTCCTTAACTTATACATTACATAGGCTTTACCATTTGGAGGCATGTGGCTACTTACAAAGTACATACTATTAGGTCATAATAATATTATTGTGGTTTGCCCAAATGGACATTTTAGACAAGAACTTGGCAGATTTAAGATCTGAGTTGTAGCAAAGTTTGTGACTGCCTTTCTTTCTGCAGAATTCTTCTTTATTTTTAATATTCATAGCCAAGGCAGACCCTTCTAATGTGACAGCCCTGGTTAGCCCTGGGCTTTTCTCATTGACCTCCATCTCTATATTAACCATCCATAGCTAAGTACCTTAATTGTGATTTAAAACACATTATTTACTTTTACAAGTTTTGCCTTGAGTGGCACATAGTGTGTGCTACATAGGCATTAAACAATTTTAATAGCTATTTAAAATTTAAATTGTGATATATTACAGATCAAGTTATATATTATGTTTTCAGCATTTTTCATTGGCACAAACCAGTTTTGCATTAAGGTAGAGTTGCGTGCCACGTGTTACAGGTAGAATATTGGCTTTTTTGGCTTGTATTCAGATCATGGATGAATGAAGTTTCTAATACTGTAAATCACAGCAAGCATATGTTATAACTCTCAGTAACATTAAGTAGCTTATGATTTATTATTACAATTATCAGATTGCTCCTCAGGCAGAACTCCTGTGTCCATGAGACCATCACGGCTGTAATGATATCCATGTGTGTGCCATTAGTTGTCACACTAACATTGTGTGGGTGAAGCTCCCTGGAGTATTTTGCTTTCCTGGTCCACCCTTTAAACATCTTTTACTGCTTGAGCCTGTCAGTTCTTCACTGGGGCTGATGTTTGTGGATATTGGTTTCTGTGAATGTGTCAATTAATCATTCTGTGCTGGATGTTTTTCTTCTCATCCCTAGACATCTTTCCCTAGGCAAATTTCTGTCGCCTGGAAGCAACGGCATTAGTATCCGTCAGTTGGTTTTGCATCTATGTTGTCCTGGATGGGTTTTGTACATCCAAATACAAATATTTTGGCTCATTGGTCTCATTAAGGATGATACATGACTAGGTCCAATTACAGCCTAGGAATTGAATTGTATTAAGTTTTTCAGAATGTAATACTCTTTGGCATTCCACAGTTATTTTGGTACCTGGTGGAATTTTCCCTTTACTTTTAAACTGCACTGACTAACAAACTAAGATTGGGTAAAAGCCAGGTCCTGTGCCATAGGCAGCTCACCATTTGAATATATGAAGAGGTGCATTTTACAATTAGCTCAATGTTGGCCCAGGCATGGTAGGGTTTACTTATTTACAATAATTACCTTTAATACTTGTTTAGAATATGTTTTCTTTTGCTGAGCTTGTTCCTTATTTCAGCCTCTTAGAATTACATGTACCTCAGAACACTTAGCCATAAAGAAGCAACACTTTGAGCCATTATTATTTAGTCAATACAAGCTTCAAACACCAGGGTTTAGATGCATGTGAAACAACATTGTTTTGAAACTCCCAAAAATGAACATTCTTAACCGCCCTAGCGGTCGGGACAACACCATCTCGTCCAGCGCTGCTACTGCTACTATAGAACTGGACGAGATGGTGCCGTCCAGCACAAATCGGGGCTCCAGGCAGCGCATACTTACAGTTCTGCGCTTTCCCAGTGTCCCCGATGTGACATGCTGCCAGCAGATCCTCTGTCTCTTCTTCCCCCCCGAGTGACGTGATGACGTCACATCGGGGAGGCGGCTGGAAATTTGAAAGTACATTGCATGAAATCAGTTTTCTATGTAGAAAACTGATTTCAAAGTGCTACTATGTACTAAATCTCGCCAGAATAAAAAGTCTCTGGTGCCCCAGATGTGCCCATTTGCAGTAACCCTCTCTTCCCTGGTGTGATTTTATCACATCCATCACACCAGGTTAGAGAGGGTTAACTGCAAATGGGCACATCTGGGGCACCAGAGAATTTATTTGGGCGAGATTTAGTACATAGCAGCATAGCTTTGTGCCCTGATTTTTGTGTTTTCTCATTAAATTCGCGGCTTGCTGCCTTACCCTACATTTACACATATTGACGCTTGCAAGAATGCATTAAGCCCGTCCTGAATGCAGTGTGCTCATTTTTGACGCATCTTTGTCATGTTTTCTGCACTTCAAGACTTTCAATGGAACAACTATTTTGTCCTTGTTCTACTGCGTCAACCCTGTGTTAAACATACATAAAGAGTAGCGATGCGCAGCATTGGCAATATTCAAACTCAAATTTTCGCCTAATATTTGCAATAAACTCATACATTCGTAATCGCCAGTCATTATTACCTTCACTGCGCAAATAGGGACCTGTACATGTGCATATTGTGAACGCAATGCATGATATTTATTATTTTTTCTTTCCTTTCTATGTTTTCTGGTCCACGACCTGTTTAAAAATGTTCTGGTCAGTCCATACACATGCAGTAATGCATTTTCTTTAGTGTGCATACACCAAATGCAAAAACCAATCTTCAGTATGAAAATAGGTTTAATATTTGTTGAAAGTTCTAAGCCAGTAAAGTGTATTTACAATTTACAATGAAGAGGGATATAAATTCTTACTGCAATTAGTGACACGATGTTTACTTGAATGAATACTGTGCAAAACAGGTATAAAAAAAAATACCATTGCGCCATGTTTGGGTTGGATGAACACAGCTTCCTTATGTTCACTAAACTAAGCAAGCATTCCTTTTTTCCTTTAGTAAATAAATAGTTCAGGATAACTCAAATATAAGCACACAACAACAAATAAATAAAAATAATGATGTAACATAATTAGTGCTCAGCCAGTTTCATAGTAACGGTCTATTCTGTCAGTCATCATGGTTGTAAATGAAAGTTCTAATTAAAGAATAATGTAATAGCTGTCTGATACATATTGAACTGATGTTTCCTGTTCTGCCAGAAAACATGTTTTCATTTACTCAAATGTCATGTAAGGTAATCTACACTAACCTTAAATCAAGCATTTAACTTTGAATCAAGCTCCCTGAAAGCTTGTCAAATCATCCCAGGAATCAGATCAATAAGCAGGAAATGGATATTGTCACTGAAATGTATTTTATCAATACAATCTAACTTGGGGTATATATATGGGTGTCCTTTGACCTATAAGCTGTCTTTCACTGCAGAAAAAGTTGAACTCTACAGTAGAGCAGGATAAGTCTACAAGAGTTTTACTTATTGTATCTATTGTGCATTACAGTTACTTTACTTACTAAACGAAAGCTGTGCTCACTTTGAACACCCTATTGGGCAGAAAAGTTTAAGAAATTAACTCTGCTTTTGTTGAATGATTGTTGTGTGGAAACATTCAGTTGCAATGTCCACATTGGACTCCTTTAGGACTAAAGTAGCTGGGTTTGGTTTTTTGTAGCATGCTCTTTAATTTCACGTTTTCTGATTAGGTTACTTTCTGATGTCCCTATCAGGGACCAAAAAATCTCCAGTAAAGACACAGATACCTTGTCTTGAACTTTCCCTTTCTGTACAGTGACATGTGATGCTTTAAATCAGTGACATCGCAAAGTGTCACCTCCTGTATTTGGAACCTGTAAATGCCGGTGCGGAGTGATACTTCTGTGGTCCATATACCATAAGTGACACTCTGTGACATCACTTCCGACACGACCAGGTAAGTATAATGTCCCCCTCACCCCTATTTTCGCACCCCACTTGTGATGATGATGTGCATGGTGGGACGTTAGGAAAGAGTAACGCCTCTTCTCTCCTAGGTTAGGAGGGAGGGGGCATTAGTCTCCCTCCTAACTTCCCACCCCACTTGTGGACATCAGCACTGCTGCAAGTTAGCAGCAGCAATGATGTTTTCAGGGATCGTGGTGACCTCTGTGAAATGGTCGTTTGACCCCCAAGGAGGTCCTGACCCACAGGTTGAGATCCCCTGCTCGGCCGGCCAGAGAACGGACATGTCGGATGTTCTTTGGCCGATGCCGGCAAATGCCATTAACTTCAATAAAGACCGGCATCTTCATTGAAGGAAATAGCCGGCACACAAAGGGTGCCCGGCCGATTAAAGCAGCCCCAGAATGCAACGTGATGACGTCATCACGTTGCATTCCAGAGGTCATCGGAGCTCGTCTGTCTGCACCCGTCTGTGGGTGTATGGCAGGCATAAGACATAGAGTTGCTCATGTTCTTACCTATTGGGACAAGCTGGGTAAATTCAAAGAATGCATGCCCTGTATTTGGAACAATGCATGTGTTGGTGTAGCCTTACATTTGGCCACTACACACAGTATTTCTTTCTTTATAAACAGTATGAAGTATTTGTGCTAATTGTCACTTAGTAAAACAATGACAATATTCGGTCTGCATTGAGTCTGTGTTGCAGGAAAAATGCAGTGGCTTTCATGTTTCAGCTAAGCCAACACATTAAAACATAATGGCCTGCATGAAGATTCCTAATTTAATACAAAGTGAAATAATGGAAATTCCCAGAATTTTTGTGAATGTTTAATTTTCTGCCACTGGAGTGCCCTTTAAGTATGAAAGGTAAACAACAGGTGATGAAATCAGATCATGTCTGTGCCGCAGAATCTGTCCTGTCAAGCACCAGATGCACTATATCTGTCTTTTTCTGATCAAGACTTGACCATGAAATTTCAGAAAGCCCAGTATCTATGAATATGATAACTAATCAGTCTGTCAAAATATATTCACTCATATACTCATGTTCATCTGTGACCACACAGTTCACAATAGGGAAGCAAACACACCATTAGCCAGTCCATGCAGGCCAATAATGAATTCTGCAGGTATAACAGGTTCTAAAGCCGGCCATACACTGGTCATTTTTAATTAGATTACTGAGCGATCGACCACTGCGCGTGTTTGTGGAATCAAATAAATCCCAACTTGAGTGATAAATCCAGCTAGAAGGAAAAATCTTAATCATCGGCCAGGAATCGACGTAACTTCCTGTAACTTTTCCCTTAATCAGTAAGGAAAAACTTGACAAGTATGAGCATCGTGGATGCATCAGTGCGGCGCACCTATGATGCTCAACCCGCGGATTGCATTTGCTAGGACAAGTGCCACATTAGCATTAAGATGTCCCATCAACTTGTATTGAAAATGTTTTATTTTTTACATCATGCTGATGCAGCCATTAATAGCCAGTGAAAGTATCAATGCGTCATTGCCGGCAATGACCAGTGTAGCAGCAAGGACAACGTACAGGCACGTCATAGCACTTTGCTTTGAATTGGCCGAGTCTGCCCTGCGTCTTATTAGTGTCTTAAATTGGGCATGACGCGATAAAAAAAAAAAACAGAACCAAGCCAGATCACTCCTGATTGCGACCATAGAGAATGAATGAGCATGATTACAAGATCGTGACCATGCTGATTTTTGATCGCATCCATTAATGTCTATGGGCTTGATTCAGGGCTATCGGTCGCAGCCGACCAGGACCTGCGATCAAAAACGCAGTGAGCCATGATTCAGATCATGGGTCGTGGCCAGCTGCGGCCATTTGCCTATGTGGGGACAAGCCCATGCAAATGAATGGGCGGGACCACCCGCGATCATTGCGCACGATTAAAAATCGCGTTGCGCCGCGACAAATCACTCTTTGTGGGAACAAGCAAAACCTCATCTTGCTGCTCTCCAGATGCTTGTGGCGCAGCATAAAAATGCATGCTGCAGTGTTTTGCATGTTAACAGACTGCATTGTGCATTAATGCATAACGCAACATGTGCAAGAGTGAAAGATAAAAAACATTTCCTATGGAAACCTTCTTAAGGCCCCCATACACGTGTCGGATTCGCACCGGATTCCGGCACGATCGATTCCGGGCTCGTGCACGCGAAACGATCGTGCCGGAATCGCATGCAGCCCACCTTGTCCGATCGATCAGGTCCGATCGTTCAGGGGCTCAGAATCGGATCCGACGGAGAACCAACATGTTGGTCTTTCTCATCCGATTCTGCCCGGATCAGGGGGAGTTGCCATTTGTGAGGTGGAATCGGAGGTGGAATCGCACACGGAATCGTGCCGGAATCCGCTCGGACAAGGTGGTATGCTGCGATGGATACTCTTAATTGGCCAATTGATCACACCTGGGATTCCCGGCAGAATCGCCGGAATCGATCGGATGATGAATCGATTGGACATGGAATCCGACACGTGTATGGCTAGCTTTAGGGTCAGGCTCTCCTGTCAAATTTATGAACCCATTTTGCCCCATGAGTCAAAAAGTTTGCCCACCCCTGGACTAGACTCTTGTTATCCGAAGGTGGATTGCACTGCTTCACTGCAATGCACAAAGTAGAGATGCGCTCCTAAATGAATATGGTGCCTCATTGCAGTGCAGAGTATCTTACTGTGCAATGTATGCATTGATGTGAGCCTGGCCTGAAAGCTTAAGAATCAGAACCCCTTTAGCAATGGCAGTTCACATTTTTTTAGTGATGGGTACATTTAAACTTTAACTTGGATGATTACCTACTGTCTTTGTAATATGCATCTTTATATTCAAATGAACAGTGTGGCCAGAAGAACATGATAGTTCTGAACCATCCAGGAGACTTTTTTATTGCTAGGCTATTATTACAATTCCCAGTCTTGATTCTCAATCATTGCTTGTATATGATCTAGGCGCTCTGCATACTCCTAATATTTGTATCTCATATGACAATGGCAGTGTCATGTAAACTTTTACAAAGAGTACAATAACTACAGAAAGTATACTTGGTATATGCCAAGTCTGTTTAGGGGAGCTGTGCTCGGGAAAGTTCTGCTTAACAGTACATATATTATAAAGGCATTTCTAAATTGAAATGTAATAGTTGATTTGTTTCACATTTTATTTTCATGGTCTGATTTTGCATACCAAGGCCATGAAATTAAATTAGTACATATAGAGACTGTACACTTTTTACTCAATAAGAATGTGGTTCTGACCTCTTTATGTAGCAAACATGGACTATTTAACTTTCAACATTCAAGTTTGGTGAGGTCTACACCTATGATGTTCTTTCTTTCCAGCTGCTGCTGAGCATCATGGGAGTACAGCTGAAGTGCTGCAGGCTGCCCATCTCTGCTGTCATGCATAATTCTTAAGACATAAATTGTCCAGTCATGTCATCAATAAGGGTATTTTGCTGTCATATCTCCATCTGGAGTTTTAGACCGTAGCTTGGAGTGGAATAAGGATTAATCATACCTATTAGTGCTCTGAGAGGGAATATTATATGGTTGTTTCCTGTGAAATGTTCCCTTTGCTGGATGATGAGCTAACTCATCTGGAACAATGATGGTTCATTGCAGTTTGAAGTTTATCTGAGAATTAAATGGACACAAATTCATATGTTACATATCCATTCAGTGACACACTACAAGACTATGAAATGGCTTCACAAAGGTTTTATTGTTAACATTGGGGGAACATTTGAACTGATATTTTCTTTAAGAGAGAATATCACAGCAGTGAACATACAGTTTAGTATCTCAATATGCACACGTTTCTGAAATATGGCCTCAAAGGATTCTGTACGGAAGATAAAAACGGAGTTTCTAGCACCTTCCTAGGTCATATAAAGGCTTTTACTTTCACCTCCATTCAAAGACTTTATAAGAGCTTGTGTTATCCACCACACCAACAAAACTTTGCATGATAGATATTCTGCTGGGGTGTGATATGTCTAAACTCTAATGTAGATGTTTCTTTTAAAGCCATTAACAAATAAAATGCAGGTTGCTATAGGCAGCTAGAAGCTACATTGTTTTATTAGAAGGAAGAGGTGCATGAAGAACGAGCAATGATTGATGATGCTGATGATTTCTTATTTGTAGGGCATCTTTCCTATTCTCTATACTAGGAATGATAGAGAGCCCATGGGAATTCTGTATTCTTCCCCCCTATTGGCAGATGCATGTAGGTGCATAGTGTTTCCTTTAAAGGGCAGGAAATTATAAAAATGAAAAGAATAAAATTGGTATCTTTTCATAACAGTACTGTTCACTGACATCATGTATTTTCAAAATAAAGTTGTACATTTTATGTATTTAAATTGGGGAATACAGCTAGACCTCCTACTCAATAGTGATGAGTGGCATAGGAAATATTTAAACATTTGCACGAATAATTCTACTAATATTCCAAAATATTCATAAGTGTGAATCAAAAAATATTCGAGTGTATGGTCATGCATTGCAAATATATTGACAATTATAATCACTATTACATTCAAAATGTATTTATTTTTGCATCGCGAATATAAATTCACAATGCATGGCCATAAGCTTTCCAATGCACAATGTCGTTAATATTCTAAATTGCGAATAACCACCGCCGTATTCACAAAATTAGCGAATTCTCAAATAGACTATATTCGTCGAATATATTCGCAATTCAAATATTCAAGATCAACACTATTATTAAACGTAATGATGTACAGGTCAGGTTGGTATTTGTAAAATGTGCTTGGTGTAAATAAACTCACCTATCCTCTAGGATAATTATTCCTTATAGCCAAACAACAATTTCCGTCTTATGGTCCCTGACTGGTCTGCTTTTATATACTGCTATTGTATGATCCTAAAAACTCAGAGATACTTTGTGCTTGTTAAAGAAGGATGAGACTTCACTATCACCCCTACTTACTGCTGCCGTCTGTCTGGTCAGTAGACATTGAATCATTAACTCAGGTCTTATGTGTAAGTGAACTATATAACTAAAGCTAGCCATACATGGTTCAATTGACATCAAATCGATCATCAATTCGATCAAA
>CM070035.1:53382632-53399162 GCA_036250615.1 Ptychadena robeensis | reverse complement strand
ATTGAACCATGTGTGGCTAGCTTTACTTATTATATATTATATTATTTATACTTTTATAATAATGGAAATTAATTTAAAAAATCAGACTTATCTGTTTCTGTCCTGAAAACCCAAAATGTCTTTGTTAGCCTCTCCCTACCTGTAAATGTGTAAATGGGTTTTAACATAAGAAATTGTAAATATATATATATGTTTTTTTCAAATACACCTAAAAATTGGGGGGAGACATTCAGTTGCACTGATTATGAGTTCTAAAAGTGATGCTAAAGTGAATATATGAGAAACTAATATTTTAAATGAAAAGTTGTAGCTGTGGTCAGTTCATTGATGCTTGTATTTGACTTTCTATAGAATTTCCCTACTTGCTACGTAACTTGTAGCTTACACATGATGGGTTGTCTTGGAAGCTAATGCTTAACCGCCCTAGCGTTAGGGACGGCACCATCTCGTCCAGCGCTGCTACTCTCACTATTGCACTGGACGAGATGGTGCCGTCCATTGAGGATCGGGGCACCGGCAGTGCATACTTACTGTTTTGCGCTGTCCCGGTGTCCCCGATGCGACATGCTGGCTGCTGGATCCTCTGTCTCTTCTCCCCCCTTCGAGTGACGTGATGACATCACATCGGGGAGGCGGCAAGAAAATTTGAAAGTGAATAGCACGAAATCAGTTTTCTATGTAGAAAACTGCTTTCAATGTGCTTCTATGTAAGAAATCTCTAGTGCCCCAGATGTGCCCATTGGCAGTAACCCTCTCTTCCCTGGTGTGATTTTACCACATCCATCACCCCAGGTTAGAGAGGGTTAACTGCAAATGGGCACATCTGGGGCACCAGAGACTTTATTTGGGCAAGATTTAGTACATAGCAGCATAGCTTTGTGCCCTGAGTTTTCTCATTAATTTTATTGTAAAATTTAATTTAAAATTATAAAATAAATTTTTATTTTACATAATTGTTTGTTTCAAACATTATTATATTCAGAAAGTCTATTAGACCCTTGTACAGACAGATTTTGGGAAGTTACAGGCCTACAACATTAAGAAAAATTTACCATTGAAGTCTATGGTGCGCTTTTCGTACAGAAATCTTGACCTCAGCAGTGCGCTAGGGAGGTTAAACAACAGAATGTATGTAAAGAAGGGGACTTCATATTGCTATTCTCACTTCCTCTGTATTTACTGTGCTAATAGCTGTATTATGCAGTCAGTATCATCAATACATTACAGTTACCAGGTTAATGTATTTGATGTTTATCTTTTTTTATTCAAGCCATTGTTGTGTGCCTTTAAAATAAATGGATAGTAAACTTATCACTGGCATACTAAAGTTTTATGCCCGCAATGCGATAAAATGGTTCCAAGTGACCAAATCCCAACATACATTACTTACATCCCTAACTTAATCCCCTGTGAACATAATTGAAGGATGTTAGTTGTAAACAAAACTTATTTTTTTATTCAAAGGCAAGTTCGTCAATTCATTAAAGATAAGAACATCTGTCTGTTTTGCAGAAATTCATAGCTGTGGGTTAAATAATGGGGTGCTAATTCTGAAAATACACAAAGCTGCCCCAAAAAGACACTGATATTTGTAGGAAATCAACCCTGAAGCAGTCTCTGGCAAGCCAGTCTGACCTCAGCAAATGAAAATAATCAAAAGCAATTAGAAGCGTGCTGGACTTCTCCTCAGAGATCTGTGCGGGAGAAAAAACATGCCTGAGCCCTCAGAACCCAGGCAAAGGCCCTATGTGTGAGCTGTGAGGTTGCCTGACCTTGTCCACATAAAGATGTGATTTATGAAGTGCAGGGCACAGCAGCAGGCTTCTGTCTTTTCCAGGAGAACCAAATTACTGAGGTGGAGATTAACATGCTTTCACCTGGGCTCAATTCCAGACCAAGGGAAATTTTTTATTTACATTTTTCTTCTTGCATTTAATTTCCTCCTTTTCTTTCATGCTTCATTTTCTTTTTTTTTTTATTCTTATAGATTATTGTACAAAAAAGTGAAAGAATTTGCAGGGGAGAAAAGACTCATAATAAAAATTAACAGTTTTCACAGAGCAGTGTCAAGATGACAGGCCTCGGCACTACTAAAAAAAATTGGCTGACACCTTGAACGGAAAGGGCCGCTCCTGATATTGTAGGGTTTACATTAAGCGTGACATTGTATAGCTTTTTATTTTTATTGCGGATTATTGAGTGTTTCCTCTGGAGTTTCATTTTCGCTGCTTTTCAGTGTGAATTATTCTGCGGTAAACTATTTCAGTATACTAACTGCAAAGCGGCTTTAGAATAGAATCCTATACTAATTCTTTTCCTTGTCACCATATAGATTAGTAAGACTTTATGTATTCTTTCTTTATATTTTATTGGTGTAATTAGAAATGTTAATTTATAAAGTGCCAGTTGATTTGGTAGTACAGTACAATGTGAAAAGGGAGTACGATTGTGTTCAAGATGAAATAATTATCAGTTACACTGTGCTTGGGCTGCAGCAAATCAAGTCCAGTGGAGTTCTCTTTATTCTATTGAGCAAAACAAGCTCTGGGTGTAGCGAATAGTGAGAGGTCCCATGACTAGGCTATTTGTTAGTTACTTTTAGTTAGTTCTGTTTCTCTGCAGCTTACCACAGTTGGGTCAACACCATACACTTTTATAAAGTATCATAAAGTATACAATTTTTTAAGTTTTTTCCAGCCATATCAAAATTTCATTAGCACCAGGTGATATTTTTTACTTGATAAAAGTAAATGTCAATCTCCAATGCAAATGCTTTTCTAGTTTTACTCATAGACAAGGGTAAGAAGCTCTCTCAGCTTTTCACAGTTGGCTGTGATTCCAGTAGCCAGAAATTGGAGAGGGGCCCAGGACCGAAAATAAAGATGAAGAATATTACTATGGTAAGACATATCAATAAATACTTGACAATGACTCTAAAGCTGGGAACACTGATTGATCTCGCTCGAAAAACAGGGATGGGCGCATTAGATATAGGCCAGATAGATAACCGTGAGTATGCACGATGCTCGAAGCGGCCATTGCTCTGGCCCATATCTATGAGCGTGTCCCCAGCTTAACTCTTAACTTACTTAAAAAAGATTTCTTAATAAATGTATTTTATCCCTCTGGAAACATATATGTGCATATGACAGGGAATGAGGATGCATATAACCATTAGGTATGATAAAAGAAGTAAAAACCTGCCAGTAAAGGTTCACATGTCACTCACTCACATGATTAACTAATGCCTGCCATACACCCACAGACGGGTGCAGACAGACGAGCTCCGATGAGCTCTGGAATGCAGCGTGATGACGTCATCACGTTGCATTCTGGGGCTGCTTTAATCGGCCGGGCACCCTTTGTGTGCTGGCCATTACCTTCAATGAAGATGCTGATCTTCATTGAAGTTAATAGCATCAGCCGGCATCGGCCAGAGAACATCCGACATGTCCGTTCTCTGGCCGGCCGAGCTGTGGGGTGAGAGGGATCTGGCACCCCATGTGGGCACACGCCGATTGGCGACCGATTTTTTCGCGAGCGTGCACGCCTGTCGGTCAGCGGCAAAATCGGCCGCTAATCGGCATCTGTATGCCAGGCTTAACACCTCCATTCTAGTGCTAGTAAACCACTATCTGATAGGTCTAGATTGAAGATTGTGTGTTGAAGTGTCAACTGCACCACTACCTTGCCTTTGTAGATTAACCCTTATTCAAACTAATTAAACTTTTATTGCCTAAAATGTAAATAAATATATTAAATGTACTTTAGTGATGTAGGTATGTGTCTGCCAATAACTATTATATTTTTAGCTATACAGATGAGAAGTAGAAGTGTTCACTTTGCATTACCTTGATTCCTACAATATTAACTAGATTTATACATTAATGATGCACACAAATGAAGCTTACACCTCCAATAAAGATTTGGTATAGTGTAAAGACCATCTGAGAGGCCTTAAGGCCCCCATACACGTCTAGATTTTTCATCCAATCAACTTAATTCAATCAATTTTTTGGTTGATTGATTGAAAATCTATGGCAGCCCACATGGATAGATCAACCTAAAACAATTAAAATTGGGCAAAATTTTTTTGAAAAATGATTGGACATGCTGGTAAATTTTAATTGGTTGTATTGAAATCGATTACACTTTCAGTCGATCCCAAAAAAGTTGATCAAATATCTGTTACTACAGATCAATCAATCAAAAAGTTGATCAAATATCTGTTACTACAGATCAATCAATTACCAATTTTCCTGACCCCCAAAAAACTATCTTTTTAAGTTGATTGAACAGAAAATCTAGACGTGTATGGGGGGGCTTTAAGTTGGTAGGAATCATAAACCAAACATATTGGAACTTATCTGCAGGGGGCAGAGGAGTGAAGTTGTTTGTATTCCAGAATAACATTTCACTTAAAAGAGATGTTTACCCAAAAACAACAGTTTGGGTTTGGTTGGGGGGTGATGAGTGAGGAAGAGTGGATTTCTTTCAACACTTTATCAGTATAGGCAGATGAAAGGGATTGTCATGGGACATTCGGGGCAGACAGTCCCTAGAAAGGCTGGGTTTAGGTAGTTATTTTTATGAACATGTCTACTTGTAACTTATCACAGTGATCATCTTGCTACTATGAATACCTTCTCTTTACACATGGACTTTCCTACAAAATCACTTGTATTGACAAATTTCTCAGCAGGTTAAAAACAAGTGAAGAGCTTTTCTGTAATACAGGATACAGGCTGGAAAAGTGCAGGCTATTCCCAGACAGATCATGGATTCTGTAAGCAATGCACTTGATATGTTTGGTCTATTCAACATTTCTCTAAAAATATAGGGATATCATTATATCCATCAGTTTATTTACCTAATGTGCTCAGCCTGCACTTACATTCCTGAAAGGACAATGAAGACAATATACATAGTGATGTATTATTGCCATGGCTGCCCTAAAAGGTACAGATGAGATAACGATCATACAGAATATGTGTTTCTATCTATAGACTGTTCCAAAACATGGGTTTCTAATGTTTTTGGCATAATCACTGTGTACAGATTTGGTCAAAAATAATAAAGCTCAATAAGATGGGATGATATTTTGTTAAATTTCGGTTACTGTGGTCTAAATCTGAAGGTTTTACAAGATAGTGTGAATTTTAAAGTTATTTTAGTTATTTTCATTTTTTCTAAATCATTGAAATTATACATGGTGGTCATGAAAGTCCTTGTTTAGTCTATCGGTCATCCCTGTCATCTATCGTCAGCAACTTGCAATGACACCTTGTTGTCACATTGGCTTCCAATGAAGAAAACCCGAGGTTTTATGCAGGCATGATACTATATTGTCATTATAAGGAAACCCAACTTAGAAGATTCCATGCAGCCATTGCTTGAGTAAATACAGTATATTTACATATAAAGTTGTTGTAATGTGGTTAAAGAAGATCAGCTGCACTAAGATGCAGAAAAGGGTTATAAAAAAAAAGTATGTATTGTTTTGTTAATATAGTTATTCAGGGTACATGGTGTGCTATCAAATTAATGGCATTCACTTAGGGTTTGCATGTGCTTTATTTTGGATAATTGCTTGTCAGAGCTACTGTTTACACCCAGTCTGGTACAAGACAGCATGAAGTCATTTTGTTGACATTTGGTATATGGTATGGGAACACAGCAATCTAGTATGATTTACTAGTGATGTCTGGAAAGATAAGAGTCTGTTAAGTTTCAAGACTGTCATTTCCTGAAAAAGTTAAGACACCATTAATTGTATTTTTTGCCATGCAATACCAAGGGTGGCCATTGATTTTATTGTTATTGTTATTTTCATATAGAAATATATTGGAAGAACAAGATGGCAAAGGACTGGTCAAAAGTATTGCATGTGGTCTCCCTACAGCTGACTTTTTTTTCCTCTTTACTAAGTTGCTGACCTGCTTTGTGCCATGCTTCTGTATTGAGGTGACCATCCTGGTAGTGGCTTTAATTTCTTCCTCATGTTAGAAACTCCAGCAAAGAGTAAGCAGCTCCAAATCTCCTGACACTAGTAGTCAGAGTTAGCAGTGCCTTTGACCTCACATTACATATAAATAGATGTGAGGATGCTCCTATAATATAGCAAAAGATTGTTTTCTTAAGAACTATAATGATGTAAATGTGTAGGGAAGTCTGTAAATGGAGCTTATGGTTTTGGATTTTCCATGACTTTGTGGGTGTCATCTCAATTATTCATTTGACCTGGATCTTGCTCAGGCCTGGATAGGTCTGGAAACTCTGCAACTGACAAGAAAGTCTGGTTTGACTGTGGGCCATGGCGTATTCTTATGGGCTACTTAGTCTCAATAATAATGCACTAACATCTGCCACAGCTTGTTTCTGGTGCAGGTTTTTCTTTAGGGAGATTATTAATATTGTCACATACACATGTGGACTATAACCATTAAGGTTATAGGTTCACTCAGCACTATTGTTCAGTTTGGGTCCTTTTTCTCAGATCTGACATTTCGATTTTCCCACATTTCTGATATCTAAAAGATTTTTGTTATGTGGACTTGTAAATGACAGTACAAATGCATAACTTCTACGATGTTCTGAAGTCACCTGTTCATTAAGTGCTAGCACATGTTGTAGACCCTGGTTTTACAAATACAAACTTTTATTTTCAATGTTAAACATATTTCAAGTAGTAAAAATTAGCAGTTTATTTTTATTTTATTCTGTGTATGCTATAATTATAACTTTGGGGTTCTAGCCCAAATGGACAATTTCACTTACAATACAGTCAATGCCCTGAAGCATGCATTCAAATAAATAAATAAATAAATAAAAGTAAATAATAATATCATTACTATTAGGAATGGGTATGCTTATTGTATTGCAACTATAACTTTTGATGATCTTTCTTATAGCTAATGGGCACATCAACCTATCCATACAAGTTGCATTATTTCCATATCTTATGGCCATATCTAAATGTCTTCGTCTCATTTCTGCTCTACCAAGAATATGTTAAAGCTTTCTGACCTGCCTAATAGTGATGCTTTGGACCTCTCAGACTTTTTATTATAATTGTTTATGCTTCATGTACAGATTATTTTATTGAAGACCTATAAGTATTTGCATTAATCTTGAGCCTAAATCAACCACACAAACAATGCAACTGTACAATCTCCTTTAGCTTTACCAGCTACAGCATGTGGCATGAATGTGATCCTGTTTGGATGTAAAATTAATGGATAATTTAGGTAAACCTCTTCAGTTAATTACTGCTAATAAATATAAAGAGTTTTATACAAAGACTGTACACACAGATGGAAAAATTCTGCTGACATTTTAAGAGTCATCAATTTGTAAATTCATTACTTAATCATTAGACAATTATTACAATCAAACATGTTTAAAATATAAATCTGCTCTAGGGTGTAATCAATTGTTCTGGTTATAGGTAGGTCTGCACATTTAGTTCTTTCATTTGCTGAGTTTGGTTATTGTAAGTCTTTTTTTTTTCTAAACTGCTGGAATCCTTCAAACCCATAGGGTTTCCATTAGCAAACTTTAGTCCCACACTTCACATGTAGGATTTTCATGAAGTTAAAGACTTAAAAGTGGAGTCACCTTACAGCCTTTTGGGAATAGCTGGTGGATTGCATTACTAGCTCCTTGCTGCTTTCGCTAATATATTGACATATTTAAATAAACAAAACCAAATCCAGTGCTCCACTATGCTGAGTGCTCTGTAGAAACATTAAGAGATGTATCTATACAATGACATCAGCAGGGAGGAGGCTGAAACTTTAAAGAGACACTAGCCCAGAAAAAATACAAAGATGGTTGTTCATTCAGTAAATTGTTATCCAGTCTTGTATTAACTATGTGAAGTTTTCTATTTTTGGACAAATTAGTATTATTTTAATGAAAGACAATTATATATATAATTGTATATATAAATACACATAAAAATAATTTTTACTTTAAAAGTGTTGGTTAAAATATGCATAATTTATTGTTGGGCAAAAAAAAGGTTGTGTGAATGTTTAGGTGCAGATTTCTCATCATGTTGGAAGTGATTAAATAAAAATGAAAGAAATCTATACCTTCTCTGTGATCTAAATACTAAAAATCCAGGATACATTGTACACAGGTCCAAGTGGGTCCTAGAAATGATACCCATGTCTCAGTTATCTGTGGTACAAAAAAATTACCATCAATAGTCTATGGATCAGACATTGTTGGGTTGCCAGTAGTCTATTTGATGGAAAATACAACCTAAGAGCTTGTTTTTCACTATGTCTATTTTCGGCACATGCTGAAAAAGATGCCAACATCCCATTTCTTTGAATAATTTTTTTTCACTGCAACAGAAAAGCAGACAAGGGGCAAGCCACTGGTTGGGTGACATGGACACATCATGCTGATGCATCCATGCCACCCTGTGGAAACTTAGCCAAAATAAAGTTTTACTGTGGTGTATTTTCTAAAGAAATTAAATCACAAAAGAAACTAAACAAACAAATGATCTAAAATTAGTATTTAGTAATTAGACATTATTTTTGTTGTATAAAAAGGCCTCAACTCCTTTATTTTGACAGCAACAAGTATTTAGTCCTCATTCCATCCACCTTCTGTAAGTTAAGGCTGCTCCCCTTCCGCAGTGCAGCCATTCTATCAACTAATGTTGCACTATGCAGATTATAAAATACACAGACACATATATGGGGTGCCATTCCTGTCCATGCCCATTCTGAACATGCTTGTTGACCTTGTTCAGAAACAAGGAGCCAGGAAATAAAAGCCTATATGTATTGATTCAGTGACTCTAAAAAATCACTACTAAGCCCAGAGAATTAGCATTTTTAGAAGAAGAACCCTGTATATTTCCTTATGACAGGTTTCCTTTAAGCTAGTGTTATTCTAGGCATTCTCTCATATTACACAGAGTATGAGAAAGACATAGCTAGCAATGATTTAGCAGATTTTCCCGTCTGAAGCATAGTCAAAGTAATGACTGTATTTTTCCAGTTGAAAAAAAGACAACTGTAGAGAAATGTGTGGAATAATAACATATTTCAGCCAACAGTGAAGCACTCATGTAGGTGCAATGTTCTAGGAATGTGCGCTGTAGTAGTGACTAAGGATGGCAAGTTTTCCTGAAAAAAAATATCCTGTTAGAGACCTCATGGAGAAGCACATGATCAATTTTATCAGCTGATTTATTTTTGCTTATCTGATTGGCTTACTCTGAGTAATAGCCAGCATAGCCTACATAGGAAGCTGAAATGGAACACGATCAAGTGATCTTGGCCAGTGAATTAGTAGAGGCAAATATAATTAGCGGATCAAATTGATCATTTGCCTTTCAGCTGATCCTTCTCCTTTCATTTTCAGAGTATAGACATGCACACAAAAATTGCCGACCGATGTGCGTTCGAACTCGTGGCTGTCAGTCGACTGAAAATCAGCCGCTGATCACAGCTGTAGCCCTAAAGCTCGGTCGGCCAGAGAACGGACATGTCCGTAAAGGTCCCCACACCCGCAACGAGCAGTGGCCCATTTTGACGCCAGAGAACGGCTAGAGAATGGACATGTCTGTAAGTCTCTGGCCGATGCCATTAGTTTCACACAAAGGGTGCCCGCCAATGCTGTGAGCAATGGAGAGCAGCGTGATGATGCTGCTCTCCACAGCTCATCTGTTGGTCCCCACTCGTTATTACGTGTGTGGGGACCTTCAATCTCTGGCCGATGCCATTAGTTTTAATGGGGACCGGCGTCCCCATTGAAACTAACGGCCGGCACACAAAGGGTGCCAGTCAATGCTGTGAGCTATGGAGAGCAGCGTGATGATGTTACGTTACGTAACATCGTTACATGTTCGGGAACCTTTGTGTTTCATCTGGTGGACACTATCTGATCTTATCTTATCAGATCATGCTAAAATGAAAGGTGTTGAGGAAAATGTTTTAAATGATTAGCAGAATGTAGGCTTATATAGTCTGTCTAATGAATCAGTCCATATACCTTGTCAAAAATTTAATCATGCTGCTCAAAAGACAAGGTACTGGTAAGCTCCACTATATTACTACACTACATTTTTGTTCTTGGGTATAGATATAACCGGCAGTAGATTAGTGAAGTTGCCCAGATTTTTTTGAATACATGGTAGTTTTGTTTTGTCTTTTTTCTTGGCACAAAAAAGATGATGCTTTGTTTGAAATATTGCTATGGACTGTCCAAATTAGTAGTATTGTCCATATTAGGTGATGTATGGGTTCATAGCTGTATACAGCACTCAATGAATAGTAATTTGGAGCTTGGTTTGGGCACCTGTTTTGTATTTACTTTTGCATTATTGTGTATGTATAGGCTATACAGAACATATATGGTTCTTAAACCAAATACATTTTCACTGAATTAGCTGTTCAAACACAAAAATCAGTAAGGGCTGTTACTTGGCAAAGTGAATGATGCTAGATAAGGTAAACCTATGTTCACTTCAATAGCCAGTTAAGTGCTACTTTTTTATGATTTACATCACACATGATTGGGTATTTAAAGTAGCTGACAACTTTAACTTCACTATTAAAATAGATCAAACATGTTTTCGTATAACTAGATTAATATTAAATCTTATAAATAGGATAAAACACTAGTAATAGCTTCTTGGTGATACCGTATGTATGGATGATTCCCCAGCAAAATAAATAAATGAATGTATTATTTAATAATAATATTAATGACACTGCTGCCAACCATATTATTTTAGTAGAAAAGAATAGAAACAATTCATATTTAATCACAAGTTATTAATGATTAGGCACAGTGGTTCATCACTGCAGAAATGGAACAAATTGCTCCCTATAGTGTGAGATACACAAATGGGTTTCACATGGGTGGGTGCACATAATTTCACCACAATATAAACATATTTGATTTCTCACATTTACATCTTACTTCTTTAGCTCACACCAAAGGGGTCCACTGTCCCATCTGTGTAGCAATCCATCACTACCCCTAATGGTTCAATGTTAGCTATTTTATTACTATGACATTGCTCTGCTAACAATTGCCTGGCTGCTCCTGCAATTATTATTATTATCATCATCATTATTTATATAGCGCCAACATATTACGCAGCACTGTACAATAAATTACACTTACAATTATGAAGCCATGATATTACATATATGTATTGTTTTTATACACATCCTTGTTTAAATAAAAATGTATATGTCTTTTTAATATACTCGGATACTTGTAAAATCATAACTGAAAAAAAAATACTGAGCAGATCATTAGGTAATTTTTGGATATCTTTCTAGACAAATGGAAACATTCTTCTTCTAAATATCAGAATCAAGTTTTTCTCATCACAGATGACTGATCTGTAATGTTTAAATAGACTGATAGCATTTAGTATTTGCCATACCTCATCTGGAACATCTTTTTGTCCAATAATTAATAAGTAATGCTTCTCTTAACTTAAGTCGTGCTCTCCTTCTCATACAATGTTGATCTAATTTCCAGGTTGGTCAATCTCCATCTGATTAGGATATCACACTCTAGATTACAGCTCCATAAAACTCTGAGAAGGGTAGTTTGATTCTTCTGTACCTGATCATTCAGCCCCAAATATCTGATAGCCTTCGAGATCTTTATCAGAGAAGTAATTCAGATATCTCAGCAGGGGACATCTATTCTGCAATCTTGATGATAGAACTTGTTCCACTGATTACTGCAGATTTGTTTTTTTTTTTTATTGATGTCTTTGACATATGACTTTCTAAACTTGGATCAGTCCTTTCTATAATTCCTTTTTTTTTTACAGTACCTGTTAAATGGGTTGATGTTAAAGGGTAATGGAGCTGTAAGACCTATTAGTTGCATCAATCAGTATCAGAATACCAATATATAAATGTAGGTTTCTACATAGAAATGTAATGTTGTACCTATCTCTGTTTGATGATCATCCTAATCATATTGTATTGATTAAATCACAAGCAACTGTGTAATAGGGGCCACAAAGACAAAACAATTGTATTTTGTTAAAACATTCTTTAAACTTTATGTGTAAATGTAAGTCTCAAAAACAGAATTGTATTAATTCTGAAGAAGGGATCTGAGACATCCAGAAAGCTTGCTTCAGTTAGCCAATGAAGCAGGGTCGGCACCAGAGCGACAATAGCGCACAAGCGCGCAATCGGGGGGTGGGGGACACTTCTCCATCTCACCCTAAGTGGGGGTGCCCCAATTGCTCATCCATGGAGCTGACCTTGCAATGAAGGCGAATTTTGAATGGCGAATATTTTTTGTGAATATCTGCAATTCGCAAATATTTTGAATATGGTGGAGGATATTCGTGATTTCAAATATTCTACTTTTTTTCAAATAAACATGATCTCGCTGTCATCACAAAAACAATAATCGCAATGCGATAATAATAATCACAATGCGATAATAAATATCGTTGTAACCATTCATTTTGAAGATAATTGCAAAGCATGGCCATACACATATTCGTATTTACGAATATCAAATCGAATATTAGTAGGACTATTCGCAAATTCGAATTTTGACTATTCCACTCATCACTATGAAAACACATTTTTAAATTGGACTATAAATACTGCTTGGATTTACCATACAGCTAATCAATATGTAATAATTTTAAAAGCTTTGGGTATTATCAATAGATTATAAATCTGTAGGGTATACCATGCAATATTTCCAGGAAATTATCCTTAACATGATGCCTGGAAAATACAGGCAGCTGAAGAGAATGGATGGGCTGTGCTATTAGTCACTATATTATAGTACAAGGCAGGGTCTGTGGCTCAGGGCAGGCGATCTATGACATCTATGAGTAGTGTATGGAGGGGGAGAAGGCATGTGTGTGTCTCTTGATGTGATGGACACAGAGCCCTGATACTCCCATAGGATGAACTGAATTTAACACCGGAGCTGGGGCTCATTAACTGGCTCCAGGCTTCCTAAAAGCTCCTTCCTTTTCCTTTTCTCCTCGGGGCATTGGGGCAGAAGAATCCCTATCGGTTCACTGAGGGCATCCCTGGACTAACCACTGTAGCAGAACTGCTTGGGAAATGACACATATTGCTCTGACCTGACCACTCTCGTGAAAAGTTCATTTGAAGATTGAGTGCTGAGGAAATCAATTGACCCTTTATTGACAACTGATAGATGGAAGTTATTAAGGCGATTCAACCCCTGCACTGGTGTGCTGGGACTTGTAGTGCTTTAGAATCTATTTGGTCTAAAGCAGCCCCCCTCTTTAGAGTTAACTCATTCATGGCTACTTTACGAGCTCTTAGCAGACAAGTTTTCCATGTTGCATATAACAACAGCAAAGGTGTAAATCATTACATAATCACGGCAGGGGACAGCTGAAAAGTGTGATTCCAGCATGGAAGGAGTAGAGTAGGTCAGTTTACTAGATGTGTTATTGGGTGTCACCAGAGAGTTTACGAATATTTCTCCTAAGTGCCACTGAACACATCGTGCGCGAGCTTTATTCCAGGGCGCAGCGCCACCTCATGGCAGACTGCTGAACTGCAGCCACAAAGCTTCCACACTCTCCCCTATCTCCTTCCACAATAATAAAGTGAAAAAAATCCCTTTTATAAAATCCCAGATTATCCGGGGCCGGTTACTGATACCGAAAGTCCGATTGTCTAAGCCAGCAAGATTTCCTGACAACAATCGGAATCCCCGATCAAGACCTATGGACTCAGAGCAATCAGTTTCCCAGATTACTTGTATTTAATACACAATGCATCATAAAACAAATCCCTCATCCTGACAGGAAGAAAATAGAACAGCTCATAGCTAGAGCTGGACCAATTTATGGCTAAATAAAAAAAAGAAAAAAAAAAGAAACTCTCCAACAATGGACGAGTTGAGGGAGGGCAGGAAACCAATGACCAGCAAAACCGGGACCTCTTTAAGGTTCTCAAGCACTCAAGTGTATGGGAATCTCTGGGCAGTTTTAAGGTTATTTACAAAGGATTTTTCCTGTCCTACCTACCACTGCTGTGTGATTTTGCAGAAACAATGGCCATTATCTAAAGCAGCAGTTCAATGTCACAGATAACAGTCTGCTGAGACAAATTAATCTTCATCTCTTGTCAAGAAGGCTGCCCCCTCCTCTTAAATAAATAGGACTTTATAGGGCCAGCCTCAGACTTGCACTTTTCAGAAAAAAAAAAAAAAGAATTCTATGATTTAGATGTGATATACCGCAAGCGATGGCCAACAATAATAACTCAGATCAAACTCACAAACTGTTCTAATGATCTGATCTTCCGTGGGATGGGGGTATTACAAGGGGCAGGAAATCACCTTTACTACAAAAAAAGAATTGTGTTTTGTGATTGATGGTCACACAAAATAATGAATACAATATAACATTAGTATTGTTAGTAAAAGAATTGACACTAGCAGTGATACACATTATATTCACGAATTAAGAGACATACGTGTATGAACGATCAAGACTATTATGAAAGTATTTGTATATATTTTATATAATTCCTGATATCTATATATATTAACAATAGTGCGAATATTTTATCTTAGCTACACTTTATTATTATTAATGACAAATATTTTGGTTGAAATCTTGACACAAATAAACGTTAGCAGTATAAGTGACACAAATGTTTAGTTATAAAGTTCTATGTAGTTCTATGTAGTTCTATGTACTTATACAATTCTAACACTAGAATTTACAACGATACAAAGAATAAAATTTGAAATATTAGTGACATTACAGACCACGTGATTTTACGATACAATCATCCACCCTGATTACATAGTAGAAAGTGAAAAATATAACCAATATTTCAGATTAAAATGTAAAAAATTTTTTAGAGTGAAGTTATTACTGATAATAATGTTATGGTGACATCACAAGAAGTTGCTTTTGTATCTCAGATTAGTAGGTTGCTATGAAGTCCCAATAAAAGTTTTTAGTGTTGTAAAGATGCTGATTTCTGGTGAGTTGCATTGACTTGTATGGGGCAGAGTAGCAATGAATGGACAGAGCTATTAGCCTGAATACTAGAAGAACTTCTTCCCTGCAAGAATGAAATCCACCCACCCAAGATCTCCCCATTGGTCGCTGATTCCATGGATGGGATCGACATGTTTAAGGGGATGGTGCATCTGTAATCAGTCTGTCCTATAGGAGTCTTTAGCGACCTTTTAGTGACCTCTTCTAGCAGGGAAGGCTGCTGTCACTTTAATATGTCCTGAGAGAGGAGCCAGTGTCTGTGCTGAGATACCTCCTCTCCTCCTCTTTTCTGGATGGCCGCTCTCATCCTCTTTATAGAGACACTTGGTGGCATCAAGAAGTTCCCAGTATAGACCGAAGACTTGGAAAGGGGATGGTCCCGGGAGGATCTGCCTCTGACAAAGCCAGCTAGCCCATCCTGGGACCCTTACACTGGGCACATCATCCACACACAGGCAGGCAGGAGAGGACCAGCCTGGGATATTTTACTGAAGAAATCTGGGCAGCGCTGCCAGTCACCCCTCTCTGGGGCACACTAGAAGGACGATCTGCCACCCGGGGCACTGCTGTTTCTGGGCTCACAAAGCACACTAGAAGGACGATCTGCTGATCTCTGGGGTCACCCAGCACACTAGAAGGACGATCTACTAATCTCTGGGGTCACCCAGCACACTAGAAGGACGATCTACTGGTCTCTGGGGTCACTCAGCACACTAGAAGGACGATCTACTGGTCTCTGGGGTCACTCAGCACACTAGAAGGACGATCTGTTGGTCTCTGGTGTCACCCGGCTGGCTGATAAGAGCAAAGAAAGTGAGAGAAAAGGGAGGTGACCACGGAGGACACGAGCCTCGATCACTTTGCTGACACTTTCAGTTTCTTTAGATTGCTGTCAGTGTGAGCTGCCTGGGACACTAGCTGTGGATGTGCTGCGACTGGAAGGATATCTGAGAGATATAAACGAGCTGACTCTCAGGTAAGATAGTAGTGGGGGCTCCTGTGTGATCTGAGGGTCCTGAGGACTAGGAGTCTGAGCTAGGTAACATGCAGCATCCACCCACCAGCTACCACCATGATGTGTGCCAAGACTCACCTACCCTAAGTACCAAGTTTCCTGTGTGTGCCTGGAGCAATGCCCTACACTGTGTGCTGTGCGTGTGTCTGGGCATTTATCTGGTCTATACTATACTGTGTACCATAAGTATGCCAACACATATTCCACCCTCCTCTGTGTACATGCATCTTTACCATACTGCCATGTGTGCCCTATATGTGCCATGTCCCCCAGCCCTGTGTACTTTGTGTGCCCGCAGCTATACCATCCTACGCTTTGTACTGTGTGTGTCAGGACCTATTCCCCCCAGCTCTGTGTACTCTGTGTGCCCTCAGCTACCATTCTACCCTGTGTACTGTGTGTGTGTCAGGACCTATTTCCCCCAGCTCTATGTACTCTGTGTGCCCGCAGCTATACCATCCTACCCTGTGTACTGTGTGTGTGTCAGGAG
>CM070035.1:53335072-53382532 GCA_036250615.1 Ptychadena robeensis | reverse complement strand
CAGGACCTATTTCCCCCAGCTCTATACTCTGTGTGCCCGCAGCTATACCATCCTACCCTTTGTACTTTGTGTGTCAGGACCTATTCTCCCCGGCTCTGTGTACTCTGTGTGCCCGCAGCTATACCATCCTACCCTGTGTGCCCTATATTTGCTTGCAGCTATACCATCCCATCCTATACTGTATGTGTGCCTGGAGCAATAACAATCCCAAACTTTTGTGTCTGGCCTTTTTTTACACCATGTTGTTCTTGTCTGCTTAGACATATCTATTATAAACGTTGTACTGTATGTGTGCCTAGACTTGTTTGTACATAACTCCTATGTATAATAACATTTATAACTTTTTCTGTGTACACGAACTTCGCTGCGCAGCTCTTGTGTGCCTGTACTTATCTTTATTACACTTTGTGTATGGCCTAATCTAGTGTTGCCCGGCGTGCTCCCTAAACTCACCAACCCCACACCATGTGCCTCAGCTCTTTTTAGTTTTCAGGTCACCCTGTGTGTACTTTTCTACCCATATTGTGTGCTGTAGTTGTCTGGACTTCACCATGTACACTGAGTGTGATTGGACCCATATATGTACCCCAGGGCTCTTCTCTGTGTGCCTGGAGTCATCTCTACCTAGGTACATCTCCTCCACAACTATGTGCCTGGTCCCATGTATGCTTCTCCATGTACCTTATGTTCTATGACACTGTACTGTGTGTGATGGGCAGTGTGCGGTGTACCTGATGACACATTGTAAACACAAGTTGTCTGCGGGACACTTTCACCAGACACACAATACCAGTCCAGCCACTTTGTCGGGGTTATCCTCCCTGATAATGTGATAGTCCCCGTGAGGCAGACTGATCACTGCATAGCATAGACGAGGAACATTTACCAACTGGAGACACCGACCTGAACCCCAGTATAGGAGCTGCGCCCCTCAATACACCACACTGTGCTTCTCCGACTACACCGGAATGTATGTATTTATTGTATATATACAACACTAGTGTGTGTCTGTGTAATATACCTAGACAGATGTGTTGATTCAATAGATAGAAAAAAAAGATGACCTTAGTGTATAACTGCATAACCACCGGACACAACAATAAATAGTATTTCGATTATCGGGAATTTATTCTGAATGATTATTTCTGTAATATCCCTTCAATTTTATACTGTCCTGTGCTGCTTCACCTATTATACTTACTATTCTCGTTTCTATTTATTTCTATCTATAGAATAGAAGATGTCATCGCTGATTTAAAGTGTAAAAATTAGAATTATACATAGAAATAAAATCTATATCTTGAATTTTCTGGGTGATAAATGTAAATTTCAGACTTAGTTCCGGAGTCACAATAAAAGTTGTTGTTAGGGGATGTCCGAGCTTACATCCACATAGACATATACAATACATGTATAGGACCAGGTCATCAGAGGGGACCACC
Source organism: Ptychadena robeensis (assembly GCA_036250615.1). Lineage (NCBI taxonomy): Eukaryota > Metazoa > Chordata > Amphibia > Anura > Ptychadenidae > Ptychadena > Ptychadena robeensis. Next base: position 53,381,090 of record CM070035.1, on the reverse strand, counting down.
AGTGACAATTAGGACAGTCGATGCTCTCTTATCATTGCGGGAATATTAGGAACTCCCTTTGAAGAAATGTCAGCTGCTGAAGAAATGATTTGCAGCATGAATTGTGTCCCTTTTAACCCCTTACACTAGATTGATGCTGGAGAGCTGGCTTTGTGCGGAGGAAGAATGCATGATTGGGGAGGCTTTTGTAGGCTGCCAGTGGAGAGGGTTCGCCTGTTCCCCATTGAACTTGTTATGAAGTTAATGAGCTGCATGGCTGATCGCCTTGTATCCCGAGCTGCAGATCCACACGAAATAACCATACAATAGATTGTTTATTTATCCTGCAATTCTCCGTGATCCCGAAGCCTCCTCATTTACAAAGCTCACCTCCCTGAAATTCGCTTGTGATGACACATCAAGTTAAGCTATAAATTAAAGTGATGGGAGAGTAAGTCCTTACAAGACGGGATAATAACGCTGTCATTTACAATGTGGAGATGCAGGAGATTTTCCAAACCTCTGGCTTTATTGTTAAGTGCAATAAAACGACCTGGGAGGAAATCTGGGGGATCTGATGTGAATTCTTGCAAATTGGGGGCTGAAATAATTACTAGACCGACAGCTGCTTAACCCCATCCTTGCCGGAGTCACCGGTGAGCTGAAGGTGCCTGTGGATCTTGTTTATAATGTGTTAATGAGTGTTGCGATGTATGAATCACTAGTCCTTCCTATAGACGGCGAATTCCGATACAAGAGATCTATTAGATCTGTCCATACACTCAACCATAGGAGCCGATCATTTTCACTCCATGAAAAACAATTAAAACTATATTTCCTCCACACTTTCTAACCACCTATCTTTCTTTCTAGATCTTGGACGAGTATGGCAATGTGAAATTTTTCATCGATGCTAGCCAACCCGATGTGGGCAACTGGCTGAAATTTATCCGATTTGCTGGCTATTACCATCACCATAATTTGGTGGCTTATCAGCTCGATGATCAGGTAAGTCCTATGTATTGCTTTATTTGTGGAGAGATGAACTGTGATGAATGTTGGAGCCTGGCACAAGAGGCAGATTACTTGATAAATTATGTAATTTTCTATTGCCCACAACATCCAAAATAATAAGAGAACCAATTTCCTATTATTCTGCCTAGTCAGCACCTGATCAGATTAAATTTTAAAATCAAATTCGTTTTGTTTTACATTTTAACCATGTGCAGAATTACACATTTTCAGGAAAATAAATGCATGGGATTTTTCAGATAAATAGAAAACGATATAAAACGTAAAAAAAATCTGTGTTCATTCATTCTATTTGTGAAGTATTTGGGAGAATCTATTGGAAATACAGATGCAGAAACACAAGTCCCAGTGCTGCTTATAAAAAGAGGTGTAAACATTTCTTATTTCAACATACATACATTAGGATTTTAGTAAAACACTTGGAAGGACTATTATTGCAGCTGTGGATCACAACCCTAAATATTACCATTGTGTAAAAAATATTGGAGGTTACAGTATTGTATACTATTGCTATATTGAAGAATTTCACATGTTATTAAAAAAAGAAAAATTATGAGCTTTTAAATATGTATTTATTATTATTATTATTATTATTATTATTATTATTAATAATAATAATTATAACTTTGTTTAACCATTACAAATACAAATATTTATAAAACATAAATTGTAAAGGCACAATTAACCCATTCTTACACGTTTATGCTCTGCTGATCCGGAGTAATAGGAAGCAATAGACCAACATGCCAGTGATGGCTGCTTGTGCACACTTTGTAGCACTTATATAGTCATTCCCTATAATTGATGTCACTCCAGATTTCTGCTGCAACATATATGGGATCATTTAGTGACAGGAAAAGAAAAAGTACTCTTTCTCAGTGAACTTCTGTTCATTTTAAACATCCAATCAGATTTAAGCAAAATAAAAAAGGTGGTCATTTTTCTCTTGATTGGTTACTAAAACTAGAGCAGAACCTACACTATTTGGTAATTTAGGCCTTTTTTTCCCAGACAGGGGGAGCTGGTTATTGTTAAGATGTCCTGCTGTTGTCTTCTCCAGGAGTGGAGAGGTTAAGGCAGTCTGGCCTGGTCCTGTTGAGGTCTGAGAAAGCTGCTCTTAGAAGCAGGATAAAAGGGCTTTCTCAAGAGGTTCTCCAAGACCTTTTATTCTTCTCAACGAAGACTAAGATCTGCCAACTAGTGAATAAGCAGTACTCATCACATAATGAACACCCTTATTGTGCAAGAGATTATTCAATATCACCCCATACATGGGAGACACTTGATCAGCAGTAATTGTTAACCGCTAATTACTTGAACTCACCTGTGAAACTCCCAAGCAAACATTACACTTCACCTGAAACAGAATAGGCTTACAGCAAATAACTCAGTTCTCATGCTGGACTTACAGTATTCATTGAAGGACAGGTCTGCAGGCAACTGAAGGTATGAGATTTAAATACACCCAACTTTCTCTTTCTCAGCTAAAGACTCTGTAGAACTAGAAAGAGACTATTTACACCCGCAATCACATCCACCGTCTAAGCTGTCACGTTTTAACCCTTCAATAGACCAAGTGGCTCGTGTTTGAATTAAAAATAATTTACCTATATTCCAAAATAATTAATACAACAATTATCCTATTTGCATAAAATGTAATACTTGAAAATAATTGATTCTAGTTTTAGCAACATATGTAATATATAGCGCTGTTTCGTTTTTTCTTTATTTCTTCATAAAAACTAGGCCCCAAATGATGTCATCCAGGTCAATCAACAAACAAAATTGTTAATTGCGCTATTTATTTTCATGTAACACTTTCAACAAAATCTTGACTGTACAATTTAAGCTGAACTGTTAATTGAACAGTATATCCCAGTGTATACATGACTTAATATTCTGGCCTTAATGATTGCATAGTGTCTGCGAGCTCCACATTAACTGCAGTAATTTGTCTTCTAACATGATCCCATGCCAAATGCGCTTGTAAAAGTGTGGCCACAGGTTGTTAGAACATCAGAGTGTTAAACTCTTCACCATTTATGCATGATAATTATTTTTAGTTGGCCATTTTTGGAGGCCAATTTGTATTCACATATGATTTCAATTGAAGATAGCTGCTTGTACAAATATAATAGCTATGCTATGTATATATATACCATCTCTAAGGCAATTGGTTTATTATATTTCTAAATTGAAATAGTTAGAAGTAAAGGCTGATTCTATAGAGCATATTCTTAAGTCTTGACTATTTCAGGGTTTTACAGGGTTTTATTTATTTTTTACATTTTGTTGTTGTTAATAGATTCCGTTGTGTGAGGCTTATTTGCAACTTTAGACACTATTACTTTATAAATGCATTGCTAAGTGGTAAGCAGTGGAAAATCAGGGGGTTGACCTTTAATCTCTAGACCCTTCGGCGGAAATCTTTACAGAAGCTGAAATAGATCCAAAAGCTCCTAACGTTGCCCTGAGCAGATACTTATTATTCAACATGGCCGCACCCAGGGTCAATTCTGTTTTATGTTGTGCTGAATAACAGTTCATTGTGTTGTATAATCTTTACATTGGTAGACATGTTGCGTTATGTTAATGAACCAACGCATGCCCATGTTTTGTTGGTTGAAACACATTCCCTGTAAGTGTGTTCTAGAGAAATGACCAGGTAAATATTTGTGATAAATAATACAGGGGCGTCAATTTTATGGCCATTATACTTTTTATGTCAATTCTTTAAATACACAGGTGGCTTCATTTTTGCAGAAACTTTAGAAAGTTGGAATCACTGGAAGTATAGCATAAAATCAGGAAACTAGCAATCTAGATTGTCTCAGGACAAAGCTGTTCATGTCTTTACAATACATAAGCATCCTGTTTCATCTATCTTTGAAATATTTGACCTTAACCCCCGCTGTGTCTTTTTTGTCAAGCTGGCACAATTATGTTCAGTGTGTCTGTAAAGAAAAAGTCTCCCAACTGCTATTATGTATGATTTCTTTCAGTTCCATGCTACTATAAATCTCATTAAGCATGTCCACTTTGGAGATTATTGTGTTTAAAAATATGAATTAAAGTGACATCATGACTCCCCAGCGTATTCAGTTTTGTAGTGATGGTTGAGCTTGTTTTCAAACTTTATATACAGAAGCACTAGCTGACATCACTATGTAATTTGTAGGCCTCTTTGTCTTGCTAATTTCCCTTTTTAATTATTGTTATGGGAAAAGAAATTAGGTTCCCTTAAGAGCTTTGAGCTATGAGATTGGCTCTTAAAAAAACTAACATAATGATTGTGGTACTTTTGATATCCTTATTTTGTAAACTCAGTTATAATTTGCCACTTAATACCCATCCTGCAGTCAACCTATGTGATTGTAGAATCTCCTATTCTGCTTTCTACTCTGCAAATGTTTCATGTTTTCCACAGCAGCCCCATATGAATGAGGTGGTTCTGGCACCTTTCAGGTCCCCACTTTTAACCCTTGTATTCCTGCGCTGTTAACACTAAGGTGACCTGCGTTCTGTTGTTTCACTTAGATCTCACCGATCACTCTTTAAAACTGTAACGATTACCTAGAGAGCAATCCAGGTACAATAAATCAGTGTTTGAATGCATGAAATCCAGGCAGCGTATAATGAAAATGTCCTGTACCATTACTAATATTTAATTGTTTATTAGTCTTGTAGACCGGTGCTAATTGCCTAAAGATGTAGAAGTCACCATTTAGAGAAAAATGCTTTTTAGCTATTAAAAATTGTCATAGCATGAATGGGGTTATATAATAGGGGACATTCTTCTTTTTGTAGATCAGTTTTAAATATTTAAAATGATTTATGATTCTGTTTTAACAGCTTTAAATAGTAGAAAGATAGTGATTGCATAACTATTATCATTTATATACTATTCTATGATTTTTTTATGACAATATGTCTCAGAGTAGAAAATAAAATAGGATAGTAAAAGAAAGACTGATGTTTTATAGAAGAAATGATTTGTACTTTCTGAATCTAATCATGTCTACATTTTATTCCTATGCCTTTAGCCTGACTTAGAGTTATCAGTGAACATGGGCGGGCATAGCTTACATAACATTTAAATTCAATCATGAGTATGTTAAATCATTTCAGTATTTTTTTTTAAAGATTCAAATAATGAAAACCTTTAAGCAGCAAGGCAGTGCCTTACTCCTTACATTTGTTATGCAGCGTGACACTTTGTTCAGTATTGTTTGTGTTGGTTGTGTTTTTGTGTGTATTTACAAGCCTTGCACTAGTACATGACCCTTTCACTAGTGGAAGCTGAATATTTCATAGCAGCCAGCACTCTGCTGGAGAATGCAGCTATTTTTATATAGCATAGAATTGCTGAAGCTTAATGGTCATCTGTTTCACAACAGGAATCTTGGATGCCGTTGTAGGGTAAAAAAGACAAACACAACCGCATATTTTCATGTATCTTGGGACAGATAAAACCCTGCTGTGAAGCACTGGGATGTGAGTTTTGTTCCAGAGCCTGTCGTGTCCCATAGAGTGCCACAGTCAGTACGATCATTCCTCCTTGTCCTTTAAGGCTGCTTTACATTGCACTTATACCAGGCCTTGTTTTATGGCCCATAAATAAAGCTGTATTGTACAAGGAGCATGCAATACTTTGCACTGAAGCATGTCAAAAATCAACATTTCGCTTCAAAGAAAACTTCTGGCTGCAGCCTGGAAATTTGTTGGTGCAACGCTGAAAGGAAGATATTCCTTTATTAGTTCAATTATTACAACTTCCTGAATAGGTCAGAGGTCATGTCATAACTCACACCGGTGTCATTTTTAGTAATGGCAATGGAGTCTATTAATTCAAAACGAAATGATCTGTGTATGACCAGACAGTGAACATATAACACTGCACATCACAGCCCGTCTCAGCAAGTTCAAAAGTTAATCATTCTGGCCCAGCTAGCGTGTACCATAATTAATGGTGTCTAGCTTGGTGCCTGTGTGGGATTTAATCTGATAGGTTCAAGTGTAAATTTTTTAAGGCGGTAAATTTAGGCCAGTATGTTTTGGAAAGCCATCAAAATAACTATATACACATTAAAAAAAATGTGAAGTTGTTGCTTCCTCAAACAAGCCACTGACAGAAATGTCTGCCATAGTTCCTATTGGCAGCGAAGAGGTTATTTTACCCGCGTCAAATAATAAATAAAGACCTGTGTAACAGAGCAATGACTGGCTGCATAAAAACGTATTTATGTGAACATAATTTATGGTGCATGAAGTTCAGCACTCATGTACTGCTGCTTTTTAAACACTTTTGCTCTTCTTTCTCTGGCCTTGTGCTAGAGCAGCACTTAATTTATGTCTCAGAAAAGTGCATTTCTTCCTCTACCAAACTGGCTGGCAAATGAAAAGTGAAATCTGACAAACATTACAGCAGCTTTAAGAAGTCCCTCCTATTTTAGAGGGTTGACTATGACATCACTGGGGTGCCAACAGCTTCACATGTCACCAAGTGCCATTGAACTCGTTTTTATGCTATAATTATAAAGTGTAAATTGTATTCGGCAAAGGCCAACCCATCAGATGCGCCGGTTTGAAGAAGATGTCTCTGAAAATCTGTTTGCTCTAGTCCTGAGTAAACACTACGTGTTTGGAAAGAAAAATATTTTAACTGCTTTTTCATGTTCTTGGCGGTTGGTTGGCTTGGAGCTGAAAACCTTACCTTTCAATGTTTAGATATTGATGTTGTTTTAGGTATGTGTCATGGTTTTGATGAGGACACAGTGTAAACTTTCCTTTTGGCATATCATGCAGAAAGGTAATGAATTCTTCTTTAGCATTGTCCTGCTTGTAAAGAAAAGCTCTACAGTTTTTGGAATACAAATAGAAAGCTTCCAAACATTTCATTTTGACAATATAAAAGCCCTTTTGGCACATCTGTATCTCTGACAGTCAAATATTCCTAAGCAGGATTCATAACAGAACTTTGATGGCCTTTTCTTTTATTGTCATTAATAATTAACTTTTACTTAATCAGTTGGACATGGAAGAGTTAAAGAATTTACAGTAACATATTGGAACATGATTTAGTAAGCTGCAAACTTAATACAAAAATAGAGGAGCCGTGAAAAAGACCAAGTTGTCCATTGGTTTCTGCCTTTTAGCCATTAGACTCACTACCTCGCATTCTCACACGTCAACTACTCTTTCAGTAAAGATATACTATGTAAGGTCTGTTTCAAAGGTTGTGTCCCTATGTTTTTAAGCCTCATATTCTGATCTGAACCGTTTTTCCAACTTTCCAACTATATCAGGCATCTCTCTCCTTTTTTTTATGAAAACATGTTAGCTTCGTTCAGGCTCTATTGATGTTTTATTCTAATTCTGATTTAATTTAATAATACCATTGTCACATAAGGTCAGGCAAATTGAATTGTACTGCTCATGAATACATTTCTTGATACTCCACAGATCAAATCTTCATGTACTTTATAACAAAAATCTAGAAAGCAGAATCCATCAGAGAGGACCAGATTCATGATTCTTTTATGCTTCCATAATCTGTGGGTCAAATGCTCACCTCTGACACTAAAGCAGAGACTACACATAGCTGGGAGCTGTTGACATGGCTATGTGTCTTCACCCTGCCAATCATTATTTAATTAGATACAGCTAGCCATAATCATTTTGTAAATGAGATATAAAGAGGGTTCTTTAGGAAGAGAATTGTACATTCAATAATTGTTGGCTATTTGCATGACAGGGAGAAGATCACAATGGATCTGAATAGCTGAGAATACTTGATCTCTCACTACTCAATGCTTAGGGCCCCCATACACCTTTAGATTTGTCTGTCAGATTTCCTTTAGATCTTCTTTTGTTTTACCAAACCCATGTAATATGAGGGACTTTCTAAACCATCAAGTCTACCTGTTTTCAATTGCAGAGAACCCTATATCACATAGTTGTTGGTAGATCTAAAGGATATCTGACAGGGAGATCTAAAGGTGTATGGCCAGCTTAGTCTCACAAATTTTTTTAAGCTGCCCACAGACTATGTGATTTTGCAACCACATAAAACGTCTAAAAGGTAAAAACACTATTGTAACACAATGATCACAATGTATCAACCTACCACTTAGTTTAAATGGCCATTTGAATTGATCATGTGATCAAAACTGGCCACATGATTAGTGGCTTGAATACAGGTTATTGAAAAGTTGGAATGAAACTAACAGCAATTTTGATAGAAGCAAAGGATTTAAATTCCTTCTCCTTTCGGGTGATTGGCACCTCCATTTTATGTCTACCACTGCTTTAAATTTTTAACCAAAAATGTAACTAAATTAAATTTATCGAATGTTGCCTATATATATATGAACAAATTGCCGGTTGAATGACCAGGTTTGGAACTAGTGTACACTAGGTGTTACTCAATTTGGACATTGTAGAAAATCCCAACACCAGAATAGTTTCAGTATGTTTGAATGAGGAGGAATCAGCAAGAATGGAAGCTGCCCAGGAACAGGAGATAACAATACAACACATAGCTGAGTCCTAATATTGTGATAATCACCTGATCACAAAAACTATTACATTATCTAAATAGTAAACTATATATTTCTTGGTAATATTCCCTTTACATACATTCTAAAATATGTCTGCAACATGTCATATCATTTCTGTACTCTTTGGACAAAGAACACTTTCACAATCACCCTCAAATCCAATCACTTATCCCACATAACACTTCCCTGTGTAATACAAGAACCTCATATATTTACTGTGCTATCCTCCTTTAAAGTTTCTGCAGGATTCAAAGGCATTTCTTTAATAGCAGCCTTAAGAAGTGATCATGTTTACAATCATAGGGGAAAGGGAGTATTGCAAAATTGAACTGTCCTGGGGAGTATTGTCTTCTGAACCTGCCTGTTTCCGAGAAGCCAATGCAAAGTTCTAATATGTCACAATTCAAATGTCAACATGCTGCTGGAAAGGAAGCCAATAAGCTGAACCTGTGAAAGCTGCCAAAAGAGGTGATGCTAAGTGTTGAGAGAAGTTCATTGTTCCTAAAAGGGAAGTACGCTTCCAGTGTGAACCTTCTTCATCCAATTCAATGTCTGTTTCACATGAAAGTACTCATCCTTTTAGCACAAATCTGTAATCTATCAGGTACCTGATTTTATTTATAAATTCTAAATCAGCCAAAAATAACTGAAAGGAAAAAAGGTAATTTGGAACATTCAAAACAGGGAAGTGCCATAATTCACAACAAACTAAATATATTCATCGTTTCACGAAGAGATGCCAGACAACAAAAAATTGATAGGTTGTGTTTGATCACGTTGATTTAATACACTTTGCACTGTTTTCATTGATAAACCTGTATATGTTGTTATAAATAGTGTAGTTAGGGTTTTTATATATAGTATTCCACATCTTTTCCAATGTTATAAAAAGAAATGATGTCCATTAACTTAGGAATGTTGTATGTTTTGGAGCAATAACAATTTAATGGTGTATGGTTTAATCAATTACAGAAGAACTCCTGGAAAGACCTGTGTTGCACATTCAAGAGGTGCATTTAATGGGTAAACTTTTTCTGAATCCCAATAGTTTTTTTGCTGTTTTCAAAGACAGTTTAGACCTCAGCAAACACAACCAATATGTTTAAGATGACCTATTATTTGTTGAAACCTGGCTACATTTTTGAGGTGTTTTAGTGTAGGGTACTGCCAAGGCTACAACATAAAAATACATTTTAGGTTTAGGATCAATGGACTGATTTTTAAAGGCAAATATGCCCCATTGAATACCTTTTGAAATAAATTGGAATTCTGGTTAGTAGAATAACTGGAACACATTCCTAAGCAAAAAATATAGTGATATCCCTTACCAAAGTAGCAAAGAGGTGGTGAAGGAAAGCTAGGGGCAATTTTACTTTTGCGGTAACAGTTGTGGACTAAGATGTCCAATAAATGTATATATTTGTAATGTTCTATTGTCTATACAGTTTTTACTATATAGCATATATTAGGAAAATATGTTTATTTTGAGTTTGTGAACATCTGTTGACCAATACCTTATATGAAATACAGGAGCTTAAAGCCTGCATAAATATGTCTAGATGCCACAGCTTGATACTTGTGGACACAACCTATTAGACAGATATGAAACAATAAAAATGTGAACTTTGCTCAGGGGAATTTGCAATAGAAATACTTGAAGTTGAGTGTTACCTATGAAAATAGTACAAAGTAGGACAAATGATGAATCGATAGGTGTTTATTTTTGCATTTATCACCTGGTAACATAGAAGGTGTGTCAGACAGGATTATGATAATGCTGTATCATTCTTTTCCCACTATTGTCTGTTGAAGAAGCTTGTCACCTAGAATAGGGACTTTAGATATGTACTTATTCATTAAGTGGCTAAATTAGTATGTTTATTCTGATTCTTTCTGATTTCTGAGTTCTGATTAAAAACAATAAATAAAACATTTGAAAAGGCTTATTCTATGATCTTAAAATGTTAATGTTATGTCTGGGCATGAACATTACAAGATCTATGATCTTGATCCAACTTTTTAGTTGAGCACCAGATTTTGCCATTGGCAGAATCGCCTCTTACAAATGTGATCTGCTACATAGTGAAGTGAGTCCTGTAATGAGATAACACTGAATTTTAAGAAGAATGATAAAGGAAAGTGTGTCATTATCATGTGATGAGTGCCTAGAGCTAGGAAGAGGATGCTGACCCCTGCCTCTGCCAACAGGAAGATAATGGTGCTGTTTCCTGGTTAAAATTAGCAAGATATGCTTTGGTAAGGGACATATGGTAACCTCATTTGTAATTAGCAATTGGCAGTACCCACTCCAAATTTTTTTATAAAAGTAAGTTTCATATTATTCCAGACTGTTGTAAGGCATTATGATCTTGTTTACTATTTATTTAAAATGGCGTAGTGTAGTATTTGATGTTCATTTGCAGTCAATCATAAATAAGATGCTTTTTTGGGATGCTATTTTTGTGATGACCTGTACACATAATCATCATCACAGAGGATTGTAACTAAAAAGTATATTAAACTTACTATGACTAATGACATCATTTTGTAAATGATTTTTATTGGCAACTACTGAGTCACATCTTCTGATTCAACACCTAAAATTTTCTATACTTAGACTTATGATCATTTTTTTCTGTGATTCATTCTTAGTCCCTGTATGACAATTTATACAAACACGCACTTGCTTGTAAAAGGGTTGGACAGTAACAAGGTTGAATTTCCTATGGTAACCTCTAAATATTCCAAAACAAAGAATTGGGAAACATAGGTTATTTAATCAGGCAACACTAAAAAATGAGATGTGAAACATTGTGATATAACGATTGTCAGGCTGCTCAGGTTAGTTATGATTAAGCCACAAATCTTCCTGAATGGTATCTGGTAATAATGAATGTAATTAAGTTTGATATTCAGAGATTTGCTGCATTAAAGTTTTTAATTCGTTGATTCAGATATTACTTGAAAAGTCATAAAGTTTTCTGTGTTTGACGCTGTAAGGCATAGCTGGACTTTAGAGCCATCTACTGGATTTGTCTGCACACTACACTACTGCTGTTCACATCACAAAATTCCAATATGAACATGTTAAACACACTAGAAATCACTATAACATCATCACATAGACCGCTGTGCTTTATTATGAAATTCAAGAAAAATTATTTCACAACGACTAAGATACATACACTAGCTGCATTAAAACATAAAACAACTCCCGCCCTACCACCCTATCACAGGGCTGGGTTTCTTCAGTGTTGTCTGTGTTTTGTGTTGTGTGTGTGTGTGTGTGTGAATGAATGACTGGATGGTTTGTTTGGTATTTGTGTCTCCTTTTTTTATGTTTAAAATGGGTAGTTTGATTGTTTAAGTCAGCGCCCAGGGAGAGCTGGGTGTTATGGTTGGATCTCAGATGTAGTTGAGCGGTGGGACCTGTGAGTTCGCAGGCCCGCCTATATGCGATGCTGGGTTATGCAGTTCTGAGCCCTGAACCTATGTAAGCACTATGTTTTGCTGTATTAAGCGTCTGCGAACGCCCACTGTTTGATATTTGTATACTCTGTGTTGGATTTAATAAAATTTTAATTGATAAAAAAAAACATAAAACAAGTTTAAAATAGTCAACTGCACTTGTGGAAATATTATATGGTATCTGGAGGTCAAGTATAATGTTTATATGTCAAGTTAGCTTTTTCACCATTTGTATGTATTTTTTTAAGAATTGCACCACAATTGTACTATTGTCTTTTAACATTGTTTTGTATATGGAATGGTATAGGAGATGGGGTTCCGTACTACCACTGACTAAACAATGTGTTTTTACAGTTATTCTACAGAGTTGTAGCTGACATTGAGCCAGGCGAAGAGCTCTTATTGTGTATGAAGAGCGAAGATTATACTCATGCAACAATGGCTCCTGACATTCATGGTAAGCGGCACTCTGCCCTTCATTGTTTAGTGCCCACATGGTGTGACCCAGAGGAAGAAAGTCATCCATCACGTTCAGCACAAAAGGTTGCATTTAGCAGTTGTAAACATTTACCCACATCAACTAATCACTGATAACCTTATCAGAATAAAATATAAAACATAAACTATGATTGGTTTATATGGGCTGCAGAGCACTGGCCCTCAACACCTCAAACTGGTCATTCATTTTGTCCAGTAATGTTCTTGTTGATTTGAATGCTCTTTGGCTACTTTCAAATTTCAATAAGAATTCTGTTACTTTGCAGTAATAATATACTTTGTCCTACAGATGAGTGTCAGTATCGTTGTGAAGAGTGTGATCAGCTGTTTGACTCCAATGCTGAGCTGAATGACCACCAGAAGTTTCCCTGTACTACCACCCACTCTGCGTTTTCTCTGGTGGAGGATAACTTTCAGCAAGATTTAAATGAAGACAGTGACCTCATTGAGATCCAACACTCCCATGAGTGTAAAGAATGTGATCAAGTCTTTCCAGATATGCAAAGGTCAGATATAATTTTAATTTCCTGAATGTAAAGTCTTCTTTTCCCTTTGTTGGGGAACCTAGAGAATATACAATTGAATATAATACAATATGTTGATTAAATTCCAAATAATGATTGAACACTTTTCCGTAAACTGTATAGTGTTGGGAAAAGAGTATAGGTAAGCTGTAATGGTGTCACCATTATTGAATTTGAAGAGCAGGGCTAGCAGGTGATATTGGGACAGAAGTATAGTGGAAAATCTGTTGCAGTGGGAACTGCCAGAGATGGGATTTACTTACCTCCTTTGCTAAGGTTTATCTGACGATCTGTTTTGCTTCTAGTACCTGAAGCAGGAGTAAGCATGTAGAGTCAATGCTGGCAGCTAGAAAGTTAAAATTGAAGGGCTTCAGTAATTACTGGGCACATTTTAGCAACTGCTGAGCAATCAGAAATTAGCTGTTTCTAGTAGCCAGATTACTGTCAAATGATATACGACTGCTATATATGAGTAAACATGCGCTGGAATATTAGATTATCACAAAATGACATTATGTGTGCTTACATTGTGTTATTAATTAATCATTGATCATTTAACTTTCATCATAATTGATATATACACCAACATCACTGACATGTTCATACGTTTTTAACAAAATGTTCTCCCTTTTCATATATTGAACCTTTGTTCTGTGTCCCTAGCTTGGACAAGCACTTATTGTCCCACACAGAGGAGAGGGAATACAAATGTGACCAGTGCCCCAAAGCCTTTAACTGGAAGTCCAACTTGATCCGCCATCAAATGTCACATGATACTGGAAAGCACTATGAATGTGAGAACTGCACCAAGGTAATGTGAATTTGTGTTTGGTCATTTCATCATATTAGATAAGCATGATGCATGTTCTTCTAAATAATGGATACATCTATTGTCATAATGGGTAATAATTGGAAACAATTAGTGTCTCCTCACATTTTCTTGGTATAACATTTTGGATTGTCTCTAACTTACTTTCTTGGTGGCAATGGTCACTAGTACCCATTGGGGAGTATTAATTATCCCTAATGGGGGACTGGAGCAAAGAACTGTTCTTGTGTTGGGAAAAAGTGATGAGCGGCATATGTAATATTCAAATTCACAATATTTCGTGAATAATTCTACTTATATTTTCAAGTGTATGGCCATGCAGTGCGAAAATATATTCGGAATTATATTCGCATTACCTTAAAAATTTATTTTCGCATTGTGAATATAAAATCAGAATGCATGGCCACAAGCTTCCCAATGCATAATATCTTGAATATTCGAAATTGTGATTATCCACTGCAATTTGAATATTCAAGCTCAACACTGTGTCAACTGCTAAATCATAATCATAATCAGAATCAGAATCATAAACCAATCAGTACATTCTGGCATAAACACCAGTTCAACCTATATGGCCTTCATAAATCTAAATGACCATATTCTGCATTATTTTAGAGTCATTAAAATGTCCTATAATTATCAGGACTAGACATCATAATTCTCAGAGCAGAAGGCCTGGCTAATGTGTACGCATTTCCTAGCAGGTTTTCACGGATCCCAGCAACCTCCAGAGGCACATACGGTCCCAACATGTTGGAGCTCGGGCCCATGCCTGTTCAGAGTGTGGTAAAACTTTTGCAACTTCATCAGGTCTTAAGCAACACAAGCACATCCACAGTAGTGTAAAGCCCTTTGTATGTAAGTACATTTTTGTCATTGTTTCATTGTTTTTTCCGTTAAACTTTATTTTTATTTTTTGCTACAAGACATTAACAAATAGGAAATGAAGGATGGGAACATCCTGTAAGAACAGCTGTCAGGACTAAACAGCAGCCTGTTCATTGTATACCTGAGATGGTCATTGTGCTGCTTCAAATGAATCGACAATATAGTGATGCATTAAACACAATGAAATAGTTGAATTCTGCTTCTTAGGACTTTTCTTGAATTTAATCAGTTTAAAGCTTGGTAACAAACTCTGGGCATAGACAGGACCAGTAAGTGAAGTAACACATCTCATGCTGTTATTCATAGTCACATTAATATCATTAGACAGTTGTATACATTGATTATATAACAATAAAATAAGAACTGGCCACTGTTGACTACTTGGTCATTTTCTGCCATCATGCCTCTAGTTTTTTTTTCACTTGCAAATAATGAATGTCTGGAAAGTTGGCAAAGCAGGCATTCACTATTTTACTACTGTCATACTGTGTGAATATTTGAATATCTTTCTTGGACAAAGTATTGTTGGGTGAACTGTTGGCCCCTGCATCAGCTTTAATATCTCTTTCAGACACAATTATGGTGAATTTACTATTGAAAGGAGGACCTTTTGAGTGTGATGAAGCTTTGTTATTGCTAAAATCTTTTTTTTTTCTGTTCTTATCTGGTTAGTGGGAATATCTTTGCAACAGAGAAGTAGCATCACTGCTCTGCTTTCTGTCTGTTTAGCCCTCTCAATGGGATTCTTTCAACTCTATGCCAAAAAGTGACTAGACTAAGGACTGCAGTATTTCTGGTGATCACAGTCATAGGTCTTCTCTAAAGAACTCTTGGATGACTCCATACCCAGGATGTTCCATCTTTTGGTAGATGAGTCTTGTGTGCTGTATTAATAAGGGTCTCTTGTTCACAGTAAGCCTCACATTTCACTTATTCTGAGATGTTCCAAACATCCCAGTAATTCCATGATTTTCATCCTGTGATTACATAATTCAGAATGTTCCAGAGTTGTGTAGTGAAAGTGTTTTACATGTTAAGGTGCTATCTGTTTCCATCCAAGGGCCACACACAGTGTACAGCGGACCAGTCTGTTTATGGCAACTGTCTCTTATTACACTATTCTGTTCAAACATGAGCAAAGGCTCACCGACACAAAGGTAATTACTCATTGCCTTCGCAAACTACTCAGGTCCTCCAAATAGAAACCACATGCTATAATTGGTCTGGAATATTCAGCAGACTGCTTAATGTGTTTAATAAGCAGAAAATATGCAATTTTGACTGCTATCTTATTCCAGTATTTCCCAAAAATGACAAATTGAACACGCAGGATGTTGATAGGATAATGCTCGCGGGGCATTGGATTTGTCTAAGTTGAAGCGGTTGTTGCAAAGCGATGAAAGATGCTTAAGGATGTGATCATGTACGTTCTTCAATCTGAACATCAGCACTGGAGGTGGCGGGACAGAAGAAGAATGTCTATTGTTGGTTAAGTGTACTGTATGGAAACTATTAGCCCATCTGGTTTACTTAAGGCCTGATATTATGTACAGGGTGATTTTACAGAGACTTGTTCTGTTTTCCAAATCTGCTCAAAGGCCACATTAATGCAGAATCCCCTCTTGTTCAATGTGTGAGGCCAATCAGCACTGAAGAGCATAATACATTGCCTGTCCCTGGGCTCTCTGTGGATTTAATCTGCTTAATTAGTATAATAGCATTTTTACTGTTCTGTCATTAGCAAGTAACCATTAAGGCTTTCTCTTGTATTGTCTCATTAGTCAATGGACAAAATAGACTTCTAAGAAGTGATCATTTTAAAATGAAGGTGGGTCTAACAAATGCCTATCCACTTTGTCTACTATAATAGGACTAAGTATAATTATAGATGTTAAATAAATGTTGAAAAGAAGTGCAATGTTTTTATCGTAAATTGCAAGGCAATAAAAACATTGCTAACTATAATTTACTCTACAGTGCATGAACTAAGATGATCCTTAATTGTGCCGAACATAGAGATGAGCACAGATGATTATAGCTGCAATTTCTGTAATTTGCTGCATTTTTTAGGTGAAGGTAAAATTGGAAGTGCAGATGTTGTAATTTTTGGTATTCTTATTGTGATGCTTTATTTATAATAGGAGGTGATACCAGGGTAAATATTTGAAAGATGACAGCAAGTGTTCTGGATTGTCAAGGACAAGGGTTTTCCAAGTGCTGGAAGGTTAGCCTTAGTGTGAGTGGAAGTCAGGGACGTGATTACAGTTCATGGGAACCAGCAATGCAGGATGAGATACATTCAATTTGGTTTCCTTCACATGCTTAAAATAGAGCTATTGTCAGTTTGGGCAGCCTGTCTCTAACCCTGCGAAAGGATTCCTGCAAATGGCTCGGAATGCTCACTGTTTATAGTTTTATGTCTTTGATGTGTGAATGATGAGAACACTGTGATCTGTAATACATCCTCTTCAGGTATAAGCAATACTCCCTGTAAACGACACCTTCTACTGCACTGGATTGCTGGGAATAGCCCCTATTGAATTATATTGTTAAACCTTATAGATGAAAATTTTTATCTTATTTCATAAGGCTACCCCAAAACAAATCTAAATAGATGATGAAAACATGTAAACAGGGAAATACAATAAGGACTGGTAGTAAATGTGAATCGGAGAGGTTTACAAGAGGAGTGACAACTATGTGCATCATTGTGGGTCTTTGTATTAAGGGACAGCAGACTTTGTTTCTTATAGCAAACAATAGGTATATTCTTTAATAAGAAATCTGAAATAACAAAAAATGATTGATAAGCAGTATATTTTCCTTCATGTTGTTATGCTTCAAAGTCAGCTATAAGTGATTTCAGGCTCATCATAGTTACTTATTTTAATAAAACAGCTAAAACATTTCCAGTTCAACCCTTTTTGGAACCCTGTTATTGATTCAACTAATATATATACTTTATTGTGTTCAATTCTTTTCAAATTGACTCTTTTCAAATTACAAAAATTTATCTATAACTCCCCAAAAGGAGCTGTCAATTTCTGAAGCAGTCCTTAATATCTCTTTTAATAAAAAGCAATCGTTCTGCCTCTTGGCACGGAGTCTGGCCTATGGGGTTCATTATATCATTGTCCCCTACCCCCATCTACTTCAGTCTCCTTTTTAATCTCTCTAATTCCTTCTTGTAAAGACAGTAGGCCTTTTGCACTTTTTACAGTATTGGTAATTTTAGAATATTACTACCCATTACTTAGAACATTTTTGTGTCTATCTTGCTTGTAAGCCTATGGTAAAGTCTCCCTTCACTCTACAGATCTTTAGCTTCTTTTTCATCTCCAATACATATATATATATATATATATATATATATATATATATATAGTAGTGTATCAGAATACAATTGTTCCTAGGTTTAGTTAATGATAATGAAAACACGAAAATTAAGACCTTAAACGAAACATCCCCACTTCTTCACCATCTGGTGAAGTGTATCTAACGTATTAAAGAATTTGCACACAGGTAAAAAATTGGGTTTTTCAAGGTCATACCAGAATATTTTTTGCACAAAGCAAGATTCAAAATGTGAATTTAAAAAGGTTTTCAGACATTTATTGGTACACGTAGGTACAGGAAAATATATCATACATGTAAATATCCATGGAGACATCTAACAGAGAGCCCAATCAGCCGAAAGTGAAAGAGGAGCTCCTCACACGGTGCTCCTCATTCAACCCTCAGAAAGATCGGGGTTTCCAAAAGTTCATCCAGAGTAAGTTCTCCAACAAAGGATCAATTCTCCTACGCGTTTCGCCTTAGGGCTTTTTCAAGGATAATATGATACTGAGAAGAACATATATTCCTTAAATTCGTTTTGTATATACACATATAACATACAAATTATGTCTAAAGATGGATGCTTTAGGCCAGACTTGGAGCCAAAGGTCATCCAAAGCTTTACATGTACAGAGTTACATATAAAAAAAATCACCTTATTTAACTAATAAGTCAATAGTAGTAAACCTACATTAGGTTGATTCATGAATAGGATATTTAAAAAGATCACAATTCTCTTACTGCTCTACAATAAACCTTTTTTCAAAGACGTGTGTATTTAAAATAGATAGTGAAAGCTCCTAAAAGACAAGCAGCACAAGTATCTATGAAGTTTCTGATGTTGCATGCATATCCATAATACTTGTATATCTTCCTTCTGTTCAATAGAGTTACAATTACAAAATACTTTTTTCATGTGCCAAGTGTTCTAAAGCTGACATGACTTTTAAACAATTTGTGCATTTTAAGCATCACAGGGATAATGCAGACATCTTGTAATAACAGCATATAAACATTAAGTTCTTTCTTATTTTTTGAACAGGTGAAGTGTGCCATAAGTCTTACACTCAGTTTTCAAACCTTTGCCGACACAAACGTATGCATGCGGACTGCAGGACTCAAATCAAATGCAAAGACTGTGGGCAAATGTTCAGCACGACATCATCACTTAATAAGCACAGAAGATTTTGCGAAGGGAAGAATCACTTTGCTGCTGGAGGGTTATTTGGTCAAGGGATTTCACTTCCAGGGGCTACATCTTTGGACAAAGCTTCTATGATAAATATGAACCATGCAAACACAGGGCTTGCTGATTACTTTGGTGCTAGCCGGCATACTGCTGGCCTTACATTTCCAACAGCTCCTGGA
Source organism: Ptychadena robeensis (assembly GCA_036250615.1). NCBI lineage: Eukaryota > Metazoa > Chordata > Amphibia > Anura > Ptychadenidae > Ptychadena > Ptychadena robeensis. The sequence goes on along the minus strand of CM070035.1, from coordinate 53,361,609 downwards.
TTCTCTTTTGGTTTTCCCAGTCTTTTCCCCTCAGGTCTATATCATAGGCCTCCCCTGATCCCAACAAGCTCCCCCATTAAAGGACTTCCTAATGTTGACCAGGTAAACAAGAGTCCTCATATGAACAGACCTCAGGTCTTACCAGCAACACAGGACATTTTGAAAGCACTGAGTAAGCACCAATCTCTGGGTGATTCAAAATCAACAGAATACTTAGTAGACAATAATACTGATCAAAGAGTGCATGACAAAACCAGTGACCAATCAGAGAGCAGTGACCTTGATGATGTCAGCACTCCAAGTGGCAGTGACTTGGAAACCACCTCCGGTTCTGATCTTGAAAGTGATGTTGAAAGTGATAAGGAAAAAATCAAAGAAAATGGCAAAATATATAAGGAGAAAACAAGCCCACTGCAGAATCTTTCTGCATTAAATAGCAAGAGAGAATACAATAGTCATGCTGTTTTCTCACCTTGTTTAGAAGAACAGACTGCAGTGTCTGGAGCTGTGAATGACTCCATTAAAGCTATTGCCTCTATTGCCGAAAAGTATTTTGGATCGACAGGACTTGTAGGCCTACCAGATAAAAAAGGTGGACCTTTACCTTACCCATCTATGTTTCCACTTCCTTTCTTTCCAGCTTTTTCTCAATCAGTATACCCATTTCCAGAAAGAGATTTAAGACCTCCCCCTCTTAAAGTGGAACCAGAGTCCCCAAAAGAAATAAAGAAAGCCCAAAAGGGTAATGCAGAGTCGCCTTTTGATCTCACTGTGAAGCGTAAGGAGGAAAAGACGGCACCAAATGTACCCTCAAAGCCACTAACCCCAGTCTCTTCCAGTCCTGATCAGCCTTTGGACTTAAGTATAGGAAGTAGAAGTCGAGCTGCCCCAACAAAACCAATAGAGCCACCAAAAAAGAGCCACATACTTGGAGACAAAAAAGATTTTGATTTAGATCCAACAAAATCTTCTGATAATTGTTTGCAACATGCCAGACCTGCACCCTTCTTCATGGATCCTATCTACAGGTAAAGTCTAAGACATTTTATACAAAAAAGTGAACATTTTTAAACATTTTCATAATAATACAGCAATGATGATAGTTACCTGTAACTTTCTAGAACTGCTTAAGGTGGAATGAACTGCCATGACCTGTTATAACATGATTCAACAGATCAAAAAAGTTATCTGTTTAAAGATTCAAATACATTTGAGTGGTAAACGTTGATTTTCAGTGGTCATATTCCAGAAGTAGTTTTGCTTTCTTTCAAACCAAAGTGGGCTTTTATCTTGTGAAATATGCAAACACTTTACTTTGTGACTTTCAGTCAATTACATTTCGTAAACCTTATGGAGGGATATCACAATAATGGCCGCCCAGCCTAATATGATAGCTCATTTTAAAAACCATTAAAATATATATTTATTTCAGCACTAATGTGTGGCTCTATGACCAAAAACAGTTTTGAAATTTTGGATAAGTACACATGGACCACAGTTCAGGTCACTTTCTTTATAATAGCAATTATAGTAAGGGAAGAATATTGTACATGTGCGTGGGGTTATGGGATTTCAGCTCAATCGAATATTTAATTGTTAACTGTAAAATTGATAGCTAATCTACTTTTGTGATCTAGCAGTCCCATCGGAGGATCTAATGCTTTTCCCAATATGGCTTTTCACAGGTGACAGTTTTTTTACATGTTCTATCATTTCAAACAATGTTAGTGTATTATCTCAGTTCCAGCCATTAAAATGTACATTTTGTTTCAGGGTTGAAAAAAGAAAATTATTAGACCCTCTTGAAGTACTAAAAGAAAAGTATTTAAGGCCTTCTCCTGGATTCGTATTCCATCCTCAGGTATGTACAACAAGAACATTCAGGAATGAATGTGCATGCAGTATAATGGGAAGGGCGTTTGTGGCGCGTACCTTTACATTCTTACAATGCTGAAGTAAATATCACATTTGTTGCAGTTGTTGTTGCGGTTCCCTTGGTGAAAGTGATCACTGTAAACCTAAAATTTTTGTCATTGGACCAGTTACCTAAAGGGCCAGTTAGTTTGGGTTAACCATACATTTCTAGTTTGACTTTAAGTGTCAATAATAGGTAGGAAGTTTCAGCTTTTTCACTGACAGGCTATTTTATTTTGAAAATGTCCTACTTCTCCTTTAACAATAGATAACCGCTTACATTTTAAACTCAATATCATGATGCGCATGGAATGGTTAATGAGCGCAAGTGAAATACAAAATAGATGAGATTGTTTTGAAACATGAGTTGCTTGAATCAGCAATGGATCACCAGCAAATGTTACCTTTATGGATGCACAAGACACAACTGCAGAGGCTATGAATAAGAAGTGACTTACGGCTCCTCTCTAATTAGTATAATGTATTGACATCTCCAGACAGGTGCACTCACTCTTCTCAACAAAGAGGCCTTTCTCCACTTGGGAGTAAATGCATCAGCCGGGTTTGTTTGCCAGGAGAAAATGTATTAACCTAATAGTGTGATATTGGAAGACTTTTGCAAGGACAGTTTTAAAAGTGCATTTGGTTCACATCCAAGTATGCACTCATTTACAAGGAAGGGACTGCCTAATAATATTGTGTATCTCGAGATTCCTACACTAACCTCAAAAAATTATTTTGGGTGTATTTGATGTGTTAGCTTTAGTCTATATTTCAGATTCGTAAACCATTGCCATCTTTAGGCTCTTGCATTAATATAATGCTTGTTTCTCTTCGGAATACATGCTCTGTAGACACAGAACAAAAATGTAAAAGCAGATTGTATTACTTAGCTGTTCTGGTATAATGATATATATTTTTTAACTATAAACTATTCCCCTTCATTCACTAATCTTAGGCAATATATATGGGATATACCTAGATAACATTAACAAGTGTTGTACGCTCTTTTTCTTTTTTACTTTGAACCTTTCGACTTCAGAAAGTTTTGCCTTTTCTAATAATTCTTTAAATAGTATTTTGGCAATGATAACAACTAGTTCAAATAAATACAAATTCATACTATATATATTAAGTATTGTGGTGTTAGCTAATATCAAAGTGTTTAAAACAATCCCACCTCCCCCCAAGAAAGTGGACATAAGACTTTAATTATAGGAAATAATTATGGTACATTCTTGAACAGGCTAGTGATTCTTAGTGGTATATGATTGTAATATCTAAACAGTGCCCACTGGAAACGTAATGGCAAATAACAGTTTTGTTTTACATTGTTTAGGCTCCATTTACCAATAGCAATAGCAATAGGCTGAATATAAATAATATTGGATAAAAGTATATAACTGTACAGATATTATGTTTAATGATACTACTTGTTTTGCTATTTTAATTTGAGTATAGCTATTCTGAATTATTAACAATCATTTGTGTTTTGTTCTAACAGTTTCCTATGCCTGATCAAAGAACTTGGGTAAGTCTTTTTTAATTTTGCAGTATTTTAAACATGTTAACTATATCTGACATGAACACATTGTCTTTGTAATTATAATTTACATTTGATTGCTTTATAAATGCTGATAATATGTTTAGGGACATTGCTTGTGATTCAGTTCAGTGCCATCATTTCATGTTGTAGAATCTCTGTGGGGTTTAGTTTTGAATGGGAAAGCCTTACCACTACTTTTGAAGCCTACCATTATTAATTATTCTTTCTAAAAATATGTTACTATTAAAATTTTCCTTTTTTAAATAACTTCTTAGTGGAAAAGCTATATCAATTATATTATTATCGTGGTATCATACAGACAATCCATCTTTGTTAGTGAGATGGTGACCTTTTTGTTGAACTTTAGTCTTTCCAAAACATTGCAGTAGTCATAATTTAAATGTTTTTTCCTTATAAAACATAAAAATAAATACATGTTTATTTGTAGAAAGAAAGACAGACAGTTGTAGATTTTTTTTGGTGATAACAAAGAGATAGATTAACTCAAATTTCTTCATGCAAAATCAGAATAATGGAGCTGAAAAGCAGATACAGATACAACTCAATGTTTCGAATTGTAAACTAAGGTTAAAATAAGACACTCAGCCCTAAAACTGAAAGGCTGGTGCTCTGTTGGGCAGCTGCAAATTTGTTCCAGATTGCCAGCCATCCACCAATTTCCCCCCTGTTGGCCCTATGGAAAATAGCCCAGAAAATGCAACGTGTCCTGGGTGAAGGGAAGCCCATTCTACCCTTCTGAATTCACCCTTAACTGACCAAAATGGAGCAAATAAGACACTTTTGAGAATGTGAGAAATGTTGCTCCATCCTGCCATTGATAAGACAGCCTGATTCTTTCTTCAATACTTTGCCTACACCAGTGGTTCCCAAACTGGGGGGCATGAAGGTATTCCAGGGGGGAGCGGGCCCTCATTCTTAACCTGTGTTTGAATAGAGAGGGGGGACTAGAAAATGTTCCTAAATAGAAAAGTTTGGGAACCACTGGCCTAGACCAAGCCATTTACTGTCATTCTTTTGGGTAAAGAAAAAGTGCTTCTGATTTTCACAAGGTTTCTCCAAATTGTGACCAGTTGCGATTTTGTATGGTCCAATCTATCTCATTTCCATAAGATTTAAGAAAGGTATTTTAAAAGGTATTAAAATTGCGCCCAGTTGTCCCCGTGGGTCTGGGGTGTCAGACTTCTATTTATCCATTGTTCAATTTATTGAAGGAATTCTAAATTCACTGATACAAAGTAATTTTGCTAGGAAAAATTAGCAGGAAGCAAATATACAAATACGAGCTAATATCTCTTCCATTGACATTGCAAGAATTGGAAAGAATAAAGTTGTTTAAAGCACATAGAACATAGAAGTTATCCAGAAGGCCAATATAAGATTAGGTAAACATTTTTATTTTACAGAAGATTAGAGAAAAAAAATTATTTTAGTGTTAGAAAAAAAGCTTTGCAGGAAGTACCATTGTCAGGATTTTTGGAGAGCAAAATGGAAGCCCCATGAAACAGAGACAAACACCTCTGTCCAGCAAGTTGAAATAAAGTTTATATATTTCATACAATGATAGGGAAACATTTGAGTAGTCAATAACTACATGGGGAAAGGCCGCTTCTTCTGCTCATAAACCCCACCCTTCCATGTCTAATGTTTAATCTGGCCTGTATGTAGACAGATGGGGTTGTGGCTATAAATTGATACCAAATTGAACATTCTCCTGCACATTTCTGTTACACTGAAAAATTTAGAGGCCACAAAACAAAAACCTTAGTTTGACCTGTATGTCTAACAATACATGTTAGCGTCAGAGATCACACTGACTGAAGTTACAGCTTGTGGTTAGTGAATCCAGATTGTTTATCTCAATATAATGCAGAAGATTGGAAAGAATGCTGGTCTCTGTTTCAGCAGATAATTAGATACAGAACTCATACAGTTACATGTATGCATGATTGAGTGCCTATATGTGTATACACACACACACACACACACACACACACACATGCACACACACATACACACATATATATCTAACTTCATTTTTGAGGTCATATATACAGAACTTACACACAACCATGTCTAAGCTTGTAATTTACCTAAGTGGATGATATTGATTAGAATATATTACCCGTATAATTTGTAACATAACACCCTTCATTGTAGAGGAATTTGTTTCAAAATGCTGATTTAATTTTAATGTCTAAAGTTGCACAGGAAGTGGTTATAATCCCCGGGCATGTTTAAAAAAATAATTCTTACAACTTATCATTGGCAAGCCTCTCCTAACTGGAAGAATTCCATAACATTTTGAAGGCAAAGCGGCTCATTCTAATAATTAGACTGGAAGATTGCATTGCCTCTGTGTGTATTACGCTGGCACATGCGAGGTCAGCGTTGTGCTGGCAAGACTAGAACTAGATCCTAGGAAGCTCTTTGTACGTAATGTTAGTAATTGAAAATAAAACCAGCCCTGAACATGGCTTGCAGCTATCAATAGATATTACAGTAATGGGCTTTTGTGCTATTTCCCATGTAAATGGCCTATGATTTTAGAATCTCTCAGAACACAAAAATGTCAAGTGATTTAATACCCCAAGATAATGAAAGTGACTAGAGTATTAAATGCATATAAATAAAAGTAATAAAAATATTTATTATCTTTAGTGAAGTACTTATTATTCCTAACCATAATGTGTGCTATCATAACCTGTGTGCTTTTTCCGTCAACGCTAATCAGCCTGAAGGGCAGAGGTCATTTTTCATTCACAAAACATTTTCCCATTATACCTATCCAAACAATGAATTGATTTCTTGCCCATAGCAATTGGACTAGATTATAAGCTCTGAAATTCTGACTGCGTGTGATAAAAAATTGATTTTTAATAAATAAAAAATCAGAAGGGTAGAAAAAGCTGAAAATGCAAATTCTCTAGATGCTTGGCTTAGATAATGGCATTGCTCTGCTGGGATGGAATTACCTGCTATGAGATCAGCAGTAACATTACAGAGCTGTCTGCCCTGTGATCAGTAGGTGTCAAGATCCTTCATGTTGACAAATGTGCTGTCCATAAGCATCTGTGGAGAATGTATTAACAGCGGCATGATTATGAATCAAACCTATGTGAGCCTGAAACCCTCGCTGTATACCAGGCCTGTTGTATTTGCTGTATGACAAGTAAATGCATCTTGACTTCCCTTGGAGATTTTTTTCCCCCATTCTGTGTTTGAAAGACACACAGCAAATTGGGAATGGTATTCTGTACGCTGCAATTTGTAACTACCATTAAAAGCTCTAAGCATGGAACGGGAGGGCAAGGCTGAAGGACACAGAGAGAAACAGAGAATATTATACATGATAACAGAAAAAAACATAGTGCATTGCCAAAAAATAGAGAAAAATCTGCAGCACCAGGAACCTGCTTAGCAATGGCTTTTGATGTCTTTTGTTTCTTTGTTTATTGAAATTTTTTTTTATTAAACTGGGTTACCTATGACAGCAAATTAAACTGCCAACTGTTCATTAGCTTTTGGGACAAAGACTCTACTCACATTGAGTAGATCCCTAGCCACTGTTTTTTGGCTTGCCTTATAGGTACTAAGCATTGTTAATACTAGAAAAAATTCTGGCATGTCCATTCTTAAAGTGTATGCTAAGGAAACAAATAAAAAAACACATTCTCATCTCAGAATTACATGCACATGTTCCTATGTTTTCACAAAATTTTCAATCCAAAACAATAATTCCCAACAACTAGAGAATGAAGGAGAACTGTACGCTCATGCCTTTTCTGTTGGAGAGAGGCTGAGTCCTCCCCCGATGGGTTTGACTATGGGTGTCTATGGTTTTTAACTATGAAAGTCCTGCCCATTGAATCAACAACATTGGCCGAAAGTTGTACACATATTTGCCAGAAACAATTACAATAGAGTACTTTGACTGACTGTAATCTGACGTGTGTACGAGGTTTTAGTGTTGCCAGCCTAGCTCAGTCTGCTAAACTACTCAAAACACTTAAAGTCCCCATACACCTTTAGATCGATCCAAACAATTTCCATTAGAACTACCAACAACTATGTAGTATAGTGGCCTCCCTGATATAATACATAGTGATTGGAAGGTTTAGAAAGGTCCTCATATTACATGGTTTTGGTAAAACAAAAGTTGATGGGGCCCTTTAGGCTAAGTTTACACATTTGCGACCGTGTGCTCTGGCAGCGACTGCCAGCAAAACTGTACAGGCGTTTGCAGGTCGTCTTGAAAAGGACCCATGGAGGTCCTATCAGATGAAAGCACGAAAACCGACCGGCGGACGCCTTATGTCACATCTGCAAGTCAGTTGCTACTAAGGCTCGTTTTCTGGATGGTTTAAAACCACTGGTGTAAATGAGCCCTGAACTGTCAAGTGAGATGAACTGCTTCATCTCGAAAGCATATGCAATATTTGACCTGCAGTTTCAAAACAAGGACTGGGGAAGCTAAAAGGACAGCACACAAGACAGTGCTGAATCTGTAAAAAAATCCCCTTTTTGCACTTGTAAAACAGATATTACAAATGTCTTCCAATGACATATTTAACAGACTGAAGGGGAGAAAATAAGAAAAGTTAATTGTTTACATACACTTTAATATTGGTGGTCCCAAACTGAGTTTTCTGATATTTTATTGAATCCTCCAGCAAGGGTTCTCTGGTAGTTTTCTGTGTTCTTGTACTTAAGCTCATATACTGTGCTTTAAACCAACGTTTTACAATGAGAAGAGAGCATATTCTCTAAATCCCCCTTTTCAATATGGAATCTATCATTATATAGAATTTTATGAACATGGCCAAGCAGATGGAATTTTTTTGTCTTGTTAATAGTATTTTGGGATACATCTGTTATAGACCACCTGTGTGGAAAGAAAATGAGCTGGCATCCGCACAGTTATATAGATGGTTGTTAAACATAAAATATATCTTATCAAGAATACACTGAATGAAATGCTAACATGCAAGCGAATTTAATTGGGTGCCTGAATTTCTTTTCAAGTTTTTTGTGTATTTTTTTTTATTGACCTTGGATTTAAATATAATGTTACATTATAGTGTAGAAATGTGCATAGTATTTGTAGTGTGTGAGTCGTAGCCTAGACTTATTAGATTTGGTGGAGAGCTTTTGAAGATTTTATTTAATACTATTGGACTGTCCTACTAGTGAATATGGTGTACTAGTCCTATCATACTTTAAGGTTAAAGTACAAAGTGAAAGAACAATAATTATTAATGACGTTTCTTCCTAGAATTTGGGGCGGATTTACTAAGGGTGTTGAGCATGATCACCTAGCCAAGTGAATTATCACTTTGCATTTGCATTTTCAATTAGCTCAGTAAATACCGTATAATGGAAATTCAATTAACAATAATGGCCAGGGAAAAATAATATATAGTTTTTTCCTTGTAAATCTTTGGATGATTTAAGTCTGCAGATGTCAGCCTCATTCACTAAACTGAAGGAAAATGTCCACGCAAAGTGATCATTTACTTTACAATTGAAACATGCCTTTAGTAAAACAACTCCTCTTTTATGAAGCAATATATCTGTGTAAGCTTACATGGAAGAAGTCATTGCCTAACTCATATGTTGTAAACTAGAACCGGCACTTGAGTCTTAGTGAATAGCCTTTGGCACAAAAATCAAAGCATTACTACCTCCATCATGGCCTCCATTATGGATATCCCCTGACATTTCTAGTAGGCATGAATGTGAAACAAAGCTACTGATTAGTTACATAAAAGATGGCATTGGAATGGATAGGGTGCATTACTTTAATTAATAAGCTTTATGTTTTAAAGTTATCTTTAACTCTTTTGATTTGACAAGTTTTGTGTTGTATTTAAACCAATACTGAGTTTGAAAAGTATTATCCTAATTATACTTATCCTTTGGTATCACTTGCAGATGTCGGCAATAGAAAATATGGCGGAAAAGCTGGAGAGTTTTAATGCTCTTAAACCTGATGCCAGTGAGCTTATACAATCTGTTCCTTCCATGTTTAATTTCCGAACCTCACCAGCTACCCTTCCAGAAAATATTCTTCGAAAAGGAAAAGAACGATATACATGCAGGTACACAAGCCTATTATTCTGATGTGGAATTATGTAAATATGCACTGTAGCAATATAGAAGATGTTATTACGTGGTGATTTTTTTCGTAGGATGGGTGCTTTGATAAATGTCCTCCCATTCACTGTGCATTAACATGACTTCAACAGGCAATCTGAGCTTAAATATTTATCTGTAACATTGAGCAGGAACGCCTCTACTGAGGAGTCAGAACAATTGCCCAACATGTTAGTAATACTCCTGGCATAGAGGAAAGGATGTAGACAAATGTAGACCAGTGAATCGTGAACATTTGTGAAATCAGGTAGAATGGTGTTTATCAAAAGTGTTTGTCTGCTGAAGTTGAGCACATACATTGACATTGATGTCTAGGTGTCATACTGGCTTAGAGCAAATGTTTTCGTGGTCCTATAAAAAGGGCATCTTGCATTCTACATTCTATTGACTAACATTCTACATCCACTAACAATGAAAGAAGGGGAAGAGAAAAATTATTTTTGGGTAGATTTATGTGTAATCATTTAAGTTCTGGACTAACTCTGTGTGGCTGAAACAAATAATATAATAAATTATGTTCTTTTGTAGTAAAGAATATTTCTTCTTATCTACTCACTTAGGTACTGTGGGAAGATTTTCCCAAGATCTGCAAATCTAACACGGCATCTGCGGACTCACACAGGAGAACAGCCTTATCGGTATGACAGATTTGGGGTCTGATTGGGGTCTATTGCTGTTCAAATAAAGTTTTAAACTGCCTAAAGTTATTTGCCCCAAATATGGCTGCTTTCATGTCCTCATGTATGTGGAGCTCCTAAAGCAATAAATCCTAAAATCATTATTATGTTGATTGATCCATTCGATTTTCTAGATTTCTAGATTTTGAATCGGAAAACCCGGATGTGACGTCAGTGACGTCACATCCGGCACCTGGAACGCATAGTTCCTGGTGTGCTGACCGGATGTGATGTCACTGACGTCACATCCAGGTTTACAAGCCGGTTTTTCACTGAAAGACCGGGTTCTCTACCCGGTCTCCAGTGAAATATTCTTCCTGCGGCGGGATCTCGCTGCTTCTGATCCCACCGGAGGAAGAATAGAGGGCTTCTTCTCACCAGCGAACAGGGTGGGTCGAACACCCGTACTGTCCGCCGGCGAGAAGGGGGGTGAACATGCTCCGCCTTGCCATAGGGGGCCAGTCATGTGCTCCCTTGATTGGAGCCTCCAGCTCACTAAATTACATGGGAGATGCAGGAGTGTCCCCCCAATAGCTTGCCCATGCTGTCTGTGTGGCCGCCACAAAACTTGTGGTAATTCTTTGCTCTGTAAGAGGTTCACTATTCCTTAGTAGTAATTCCATGTAATGACAAAAAATAATATGATAAGTGTAGGCACTGGATTCATTAGGTTTGGTCCAAATGAAAAAGTGGAAAAAGTGGACAGGTAAATCAGTTAACATTTGAGGTCCTTGCTATAACCTTTTGTGGAATTATTCTTGTAACATATACATTTTACATTCATCCACCTTTGCCAGTACTACCACTCTATAATATCTTACCAAACAAGCTATTTCCCTAACAATAACCCCTATCCTATAATTACAATAAAATCCGGATTCCAGTAAGGAGAAACAATAAGAAGTTTTGCTGTGCTGTTTACTGAACATGTGTACATGTAAAGTTCAATGCCAACCAATGACAAAAGAGTTTTAAAAATAAGTTGAACATTTAGAAGCCCAATTATATTTTGAATCCTATCTCATCAAAAGAATGTATTAAATTGTCTTTTCCAATGGATATTTAACATCAAAATGAGACTTAGAAGTGGTGTCCATTATATACATCTTGGCATAGTGTACACAGAAAATTACAGACTTATTTAACAAGGCAAACACAATAAACTATAGCAGTCATCGATCAAATTTCATTGTTTGGCTAATCTACAAACAACTAAAAAGTTTTACTGTCTTTATTGGCTTTGAAAGCCCAGGGTGTGTAAAAGAACATGATCTCCCCCCAGGCTCTATGGTATCTTCTGACTATTATTATACCACTACAGGAAGCTGGCTGCTAGGAGGAACTATGATGGATAGCTGGGGGTGGGGGGGGATTCTATTATATCAAAATAGATAAATGATATCTTAATGCAAAGGTGTCTTTCTTGATATATACAAGATGTCTGTACAAGGGTCGAATAGACATCCTGAATATAATAATGTTTGAAACTAACAATTATGTAAAATAAAAATAAAATTTTCTTTTTATAAAATTAATGAGAAAACACAAAAATCAGGGCACAAAGCTATGCTGCTATGTACTAAATCTTGCCCAAATAAAGTCTCTGGTGCCCCAGATGTGCCCATTTGCAGTTATTCCTCTCTAACCTGGTGTGATGGATGTGGTAACATCACACCAGGGAAGAGAGGGTTACTGCAAATGGGCACATCTGGGGCACCAGAGACTTTATTTTGGCAATATTTCTTACAAAGATGCACATTGAAATCAGTTTTCTACAAAGAAAACTACTTTCGTGTAATTTACTTTCAAATTTCCTGCCGCCTCCCCGATGTGACGTCATCATTTGTTCACTGGACGACACCATCTCGTCCAGTGCGATAGTGGGAGTAGCAGCACTGGACGAGATGGTGCTATCCCGAACGCTGGGGCGGTTAATGGCTTAATTGTATAAATACTTACATGAATTTTATTTATACTGACACTAAATGAAAGCCCATGCTTCTGTTACCTTCCCAGTCTGCATAGGTTGATGTGCTGTTTGATATGATCTTTTGTGGGTATCTTGTTTTAAAAACACAGCTGACCAACCTTATTCTCTTGATTTTAGATGCAAATATTGTGACCGATCTTTTAGTATCTCCTCCAACCTACAACGTCATGTCCGCAACATCCACAACAAGGAGAAACCATTCAAGTGTCACCTGTGTGATAGATGCTTTGGTCAGCAAACTAACCTGGATCGACATCTAAAGAAACATGAGAATGGAAACCTTTCTGGTAGGCCATATTAAATCTGTGATGAGTGTCATACGGATATTTTTTAGAGCTTAAATCTTCTGTTGTGATAGGGAAAATTTAAATAAAAAATTGGCTGTCGGGAGCAAGAATTACTGTAAATGAATATAAAGCAAAGGCTAAGTTGAGTTTGTCGATCTTCAGTTATAGTAAAAATCTGTTTCAAAGACCTGTAAGGTCCTACACTTCATACACATGTGCGTTGTGAGACAGTGGTGTTGCCATATTTATTGTTCGATTAGTCTAGCTGCAGGAGGGGGTCTGTTTTCGAGACAATAGGAAGTTAAGTTTACACATGGATTTCATCTTTTCTACTCATTGACCCTAGACACCTTTTTGTGTAAATGGTGTTTTTCCCAAACCTCCCTCTGCTCAGCCATTGTAGATACAATGCACAGTATGTGTTCCGGCACTGGGGGAGTATATGAATTGACCCTTTCTATTTCTTTCATAGGTACAGCTGCATCATCCCCTCACTCAGAGTCTGAAGGCACAGGAGCTATTCTGGAGGATAAGGAAGATTCTTATTTCACAGAAATTCGAAATTTTATTGGCAACAGCAGCCATGCCAAGCAATCACCTTTACACTCTGAAGACAGGTAAGAATGCTCTATAATATGGTGCGATGTACAATCATCGACACCACCATTCACCTGCACTATTGAAACGAATATTATTATAACACGTACAACAAATCATTTCATACATATTCATAGATATAATGTATAATATTTATTTAAGTAATACCCATGAAAAAGTACATAGAAAACACATAGGTAACTTTAGAGAAAAGGGAAACATTTAATTATTAGAAGTCATTATTATAAGTCACACAAAATATGCCAGCCTAAAGTCATCTTCTATAAAGTACAACTAATTTTTCTAAATAATGAGCAAATGTTTAAGTAATTCATTGCGGTGAAATGTCTGAATATTTTTTTTATAATTTTTCCTTTGTCTTTTGATTGGTGACTTGCATTAAACATCTGGCCACAACATGTCCCTAAACAGGAAGTTAATAAGAAGTGAGGGTCACAGGGTCAGCCAGTGTTTCCTTTTCAGAATTCAGCATTCTGACTGTGCTTGATGGATATTTTATCCCTGGCAAATTACCGAACTTGGAGACGTAATTAGCAAATCTGTTTATTCAATCATAAAGCTTTCCTTTCTTTGGGTCCGGTTCATGAAACATTCATCCACAAGAAATGTGATGTAGCATAACTAGCACCATTATTTTGGCAATGCCATCTACTATTTTTTTTCCCAGTTCCTGCTGGTGGTCCAAACGCACAATCATTATACTCAAATAAAAGATAGAAGTAGTCACCATGTGTTTTGAACTTGCCAGTAATTATCCTGTTTGGAGGCCAATGGATTCATTGCTTATTCAGCCTTTCAGTTTTGAATAAATAATTTCCTGACTTACATTGATCCCCTTTTAACAGCGTTGACTTTTCATGTATCCTGGTGAGAAGAAGTATTCAAGAAGAGATGAATGTAAAAAAAATAGTTTTGAATAGTCAAGTCTTAAGATACAGAGGAAACTCATTGTCTGGGGAGTGTACAAGTTAATTTAGAGAATTACTGAATCATTTCAAATGCAGCAACAGATGATTTAGCAAACAGGTTATTTGCGGAGAATAAAAGCCCCCTATGTAGTAACTGAAGAAGCTGTTGTTTTCTACAGTTGTAATGAAATCTTAGAAATTTTCATAGCTGACAGGGGGGATTATATACAAACTGCTTAGGCGTTCCTCAGAGTTAGTGATTTTATGAGGGCAATTTATTTGGTGCTTAATATGTGATAACAGAGCTGTAGTTCGCAACATGAGTTTTACCTCTATAGACAAATGAGAATATTGTTATTTCCAAAACACAAAAAGTAAAAGATATCCTAAAAGAAGACAAAATTAAGTTATTTTACATTGGATCTAAGCACTAAAATGACAAATTAAGTTTAATTGTTTTATAAAGAAGACTAAAATTTAATTTTACCTACCAAGGACCTGTTCATATCTGTCCACTTGGTGTGTGTCGGGTAGCAGATTTTAATGCATCTATTGGAAGTGCACATCAAATTAAATAGTCAAGCTCACATGAAAATGCGTCTCAAGTGGATTAAAGAGTATAGCTGTGCGGGGGAGGGGCTCTAAAATATTTAAACAGTAGAACACTTTTAATATGCAATTAAATTGTTTTACATGTTTTCACTTATTTTTCATCAAATTTATATTGAATTCTTTCTATAAAATAAAGTTGTGAATATTCCTTTCAAACTATGCAAATAGTTTATTAGGGGTGCTGATTTTTGTTGAGGAAGGGTGATGAGTTGGTGAGGCCAGAAGGTTCCAAAGTGTTTTTTTTTTTTTGTCTCACAAATTGTCTCAATGAAAGCTTCATGCAGTCATGCTGATATCAATTGCACATGCATACTATTTTACCATCAAGCAATCATTATATCATGTTTTTTTCTGTGTAGAATGAATGGAAGTCATGATAAAATTATGCTCACTGGTCAGAACTCTGATATCTTGGATGATGATGAGATAGATGATGATGCCATTTTGGATGAAGAAGATGATGAGAATGACCCTGCAGAGAAGTCACTGAAGGAACCAAATTCAAGTTTGCTTGAAAACTGCCAAGAAAACGACTTTGAGGAGGAGAGTAAGGCTACATTGACCTGCAAAGTCTCCCCCAACAGGTTGGTGTACTTTGGTAACCTGCATTCTCGCACATATTCCTGAACTTGGTATATAGACATGGTCTATAGGGCATTATTACATATATGTTATGTTTCTGTGTAGTGTATATTTAACCATTAGTGTAGCATAGGGTCCCTTCTGTACTTGTACATTGAAGTTCTGTCCTTAAATAACTCTTCTTCATTTCATAAACATTAATAATTATTTTGTATGAAGTTTTTGTCAATAGCTAGAAGCTTTTTCTCTTGCTCTTACAGGTATGAAGATGAAGACTTCAAAACTGGCCTATCAGCTTTGGACCACATAAGGCACTTCACAGATAGTCTTAAGATGAGAAAAATGGATGACAGCCAATATAATGATGATGACATTGCTGCTTTCACTGCTTCTCAATTGGCAGAGGAGTTAAAACAGCCACTGTTTCGAAAATCAAAATCCCAGGTAAACTATTTTAAGATTCACTTGAGAATATAAAATCTTTAAAATGATTTGGGACATTTTGGGTCTGTGTCTTTAGGCGTTTCTGCAGGTTTAAATATTAAATATTTGATTAATACTAGGTTATACATTAACATAACCTGAGTTGGACCATATACAAAGTACCCTCATGGTAGCTCATGGAGCAAACATTCGCATATTTTTGTTTATCTATTTTTTTTTAACATTGAGGTTTAATAAATCTTTGAACTAATGTGTGCAATCGTTCTAAGCAACATATTACTGCAATGTAAGTAATTTCCTGTTTTGGATTTCTTGCAGGCATATGCTATGATGCTGTCTCTGTCAGACCAGGAACCACTCCATAGCGCAACCCATAATTCCCCCAGTATGTGGCACAACATGGCAAGAGCAGCTGCCGAATCCACTGCTCTACACTCCATTAGTCATGTATGACATAGCAATGGTACCTCTTTGGGACCAAGTCCATCATCTAGCATGTCTCTTTCACGCGGGACTGTTTAAGAAGAAAAAAGACTGAATAGCAGGATGCCTTATTACCTGCAGGGTCATCTGAAAGCCTGATGACCTTAATATAAAAAAAAGAAAAAAAGAAACTATTTATTCTCATTGTTTTGTTTTGCACAGCAAAGGCAGCTGCTGATTTCCAGAGCAAAAAAAAAGGTGGACTATGAAGATAATGGACTTTGGTGGACGCTGAGTCTTCCAGATCATTTGTGTGTTATCCTAACACATTTACAAGCACTCAAAGAAAGAAAATCTGAATCTTTTTTATACACACTACTTTACTACAAGTGTGACATTATGAGTCGCTTCAACACAGACTATTTCTATTACACAAGCTTCATGTATTTAAACAGAAGTAGCTATTTACAAATGTACATTATCACTTAATGTAGAAAGATAACAGGGAATCATTTGTTCTTTCCTTGATTATGTCTTAATTACTTTGTGGGGGGAAAGAAATTATGTGTATATTGTGAATTTTACAATGTTCAGTACTCAAAGAGAGCTTAAGTCATTATGGGTCATTTTCGCCACTGATACCACTAATATATCGTACCATTCAATGTTTGCCAAATCATTGTTTTAACCTTTTTTTTATTTTAGACAATCATTTGTCAGTCAGTGTTTTGACTTTTTACCCATGTACTTGTATTTATTTCTTCTTTTTTCAACTTATGATTTTTGGTCAACATAAGATAGCACTGTTATACTTATTATGTTGTCAGAGGCACTCACAGATTTTCCAGTGTCTGGAAAAAAACAATTCTGTATGTATGTGCTGATTGTTGTGTTTCAATTTTTTAACATTTCCTATGTTCCCGAGATAAAAAAATAGATGCAACTTAATTTTTTTTGTAATGCAATTTTTTTTGTCCTCTTGTACAAATCGTTTTCATTTCTTTAATGAGTGCATGATTCCTCTGATTAAAATTGTACCTGTTATTTTATGCTGTTTGTCTGCAAGCTTGTGAGTTGTTATGTTCTTGTTAATCCTATTTGTAAAATGAAGTGTTCCAATCCTGTTTAAATATGTGTATTTTATTTTTTTTTCTTTCACTTTTGAGGGACCAGATTTAATTTCCAGTTTTATTTTTTTGTAATCTCATTTTTGAAATAATTGAGGTACTTTCTTTAATTGTTTTGTACAATTGTAATTGTTACACATTTAAGTTCATTATTTTGGGAGGACTAAGAACATGAAAATAAAGAACTACATTGTTGGAGGTCAGTGTTAATTCAGCTGAGTCTGTGTACAGCAACATATTAACTGAATTGATTTTAACTCCAGGAAACGCTTTCAATGAATATATATTAAGCAGTTATACTAAATTGTTTTACATGAACTGTTAGTCCTTACCACCCAAGAAATGCTTGGCAGGTCAAAAGCAGCCCAAATAACTTAAGAACAGCTTAAAACAATCCACAAAGTATTATACAACTCAGAAGCAAGTGAAATAAACTTTATGTAAGGCAAAAATTAAGTTATTGATTCCATGAAATCATACATTAGGTACCCCATTTCTGTGTTTAAAGTCTGTGTACAGAATTTGTAATAGCAGAAGTTATAAATGGCAATTTCTGTAACTGTCCTTTAAAGCTAAAATCAAAAGTCAAAAGATCTCATTTACTGTCCCCGGAATTACACAGCCATCTCACTGCACTGCCATTTTAGTTCATTGAACGCATATTTTAATATTAGGTATTACTCCACTATAGTCAATGTAATCTCTTGGGTGCGGAGTTATTACTAGTCCTTGCTTTTTTTTTTTTTAAGTTCTAGATGATGTGATTTGCAATGACAGTATCCATATATAGTTCAGAACCAATACACTTTATCAAAATTTACGTTTTTTATGTTGAAGTGGTTTGCAGGAATATTCTATATAGGTGTATTCTATATTATATATAGGCGTATTCACATCACAATTATTTTCCACTGCCTTTGTTTTCAGGTAAAGAAAAAGAAATTCATGTCAAAATCAATATTTTACTATTAGCCCAATTCATAAAAGTCATGTTTCACTTTATCAATTAAGAAATAACAGTAATGCTGCTCTATTAAGAAATTGTTCTAAAGTTGTATATGTATGCTGCCAATGGTATTACAAATGCCATTGCTTGGAGCTGACTTTCTTATCATAAAATCTTCCTTGTGCAATAATTATTAGATAGAATGTCAACATGCATCCCCCTCTAACATAAAAAATAAAAATTCACAACCCCCTGAGCACACCAAAAATATGTATGACAGATCCCAGAAGCTTTCTTAACTGTGTAACAGCTATGGCCTTCCCCCAATTTTTTGCAGTTGCAGTTTTTTTTTCATTTCTCTTTTGTGCTTTTTACTTTTGCATTAAGCTGGCCATACACCTTCAGATCTGTCTGTCAGATATCCTTTAGATCTACCAACAACTATGTAGTAAAGGGTCCTCTGCTATTGAACAGAGGTAGACTTGATGGTTTAGAACAGTGGTGTGCAACTGGGCACATAACATTTTCAATCTATACTGACTTGTATAAGCATTTTTTAATGAAAACAATTATTAATTTTTAAATAACAAAATTTGTTTTAAATTATACTTAAAGCATTAGGGAACACTGTAGTATGGTAATGCAAATTTTGTGTCATGTATATCATCAAAGGTAATGTGGCTTCAAAGCCATTGATATATCGATGGGGCACATAACCTTTGATTCGGCAGACAGGTGAGTTACTATGCCCAATGCATTAATAGTTAGGTTGCGGGGGCCTCAAGTGGAAGACTGAGGGGGGCCGCCAAAGAACACCCAAAGGGCCGCATGTGGCCCCCAGGCCGCAGGTTGGGCACCTGGGGTTTTGAAAGTCCCTCATATTACATGGTTTTGGTAAAACAAAAGGAGATCTAACGAAAATCTGACAGAGAAATCTAAAGGTGTATGGGGACCTTTTGGCTTCCAGTGGGTCCAACTTCTGACACAATGGACACTCTGGAGACCCTTTTATTGTGCAGGTGCTGCTAGTTAAGGAGATAAACAAAAGATTAAACAAGACCATGGCTCAGGGATAGATGCAGCTCTCACATCTATGAATGTCTACATGTGTATTTTCATGGGGGGCAGGAGAGTTGATGACTAGCTGCTATGGGTTACTGAAAGTTTTAATAAAGGATGTTTTGTTTCAGAAAAGAGAACAAAGACAACATAAAAACTTTAGGGAAGTTGTTCACAACCTTATCTTTTAATTAAACTTTTCTTTATTGAGGAATAGAAAAAATAATTGTACATGTGCACAACAACAAAACATATAACCTATTTTTACATAACTGGTAAAAGCATTTACATAATTGTTACAGAACATTGCATCACTGCCATAACAAGAGGAAGAAAGGTAAGGCTAAATTTAAACTGTCGTTGTGTAGGACAAGTTTGCAGGAGCTCAGGGTTGTTTTAAAAAAGTTCCTCATGACAGGTGTAGCAGGCACAAGCCCGAAAACAGACCGGTTTAAATTTCTGCTCATTTAGAACAGCTCGTGTAAATAAGCCCTTAGTTCCATCTAAATGACATGATTCAGTTACATGTATCCATTTATCACAGAACATATAACAGAAGTCTATATGTACACATTGAATTAAGTTTTAAATGGGCAATTCAGATCTTACAAATAATTCCCATGCTTCAAAGAATCTAAAAAGGTTTTGGGGGAGGCAGGATTTCTCCATTTCTGAATAATGGTCTTATGAGCTGCCAATGCAACAACCCTCATCAGTATTATTCAAGTGGCCCTCACAAATTATGGTGACAGCCCACTTAGGAAAAAGGGTATGTGTTCAACTAGGTGGGTGTTTACCTAACTTTTTTTTAACATGGTAAAGCTTTTGAACATGATGATAATTATACTATGTACAGCTACCAGGATAAGCATTGAAGTTTTGAAAATGAAGACTAATGAATGTGGTTTATTTAGTGTATTTGACTGCCAAGGCTTCTCTATGATTATATAACTTTCAGAAATAATATTACATAAAATAGTAACAATATCTAAAAATAATAGTGACACCAAAAACAGTTGCTTGCATTAAGTGAGTTCAGTAAAAAGCTGACCTCCTTTATTTGTTCTCTTTGCACTGGCATTCGGGGAATTTTCCTGGAATGGTTGCTCCTTATAAGTGGTTGGTGGGGAGAATTGTCTCTACAGATAGCTGAAAAGCTCATTAATGTCAGTGATAGTTTATCAGAGAGAAATAAACAGCTTGTTCCTCAAAAAGCAACTAGCAACCTCCTGGGTCATGTTCTCGCCGAAGCAGTTCATTCATTTGTGCTTCCTCTCATTTGGAATTCATTTTAGAAACTGTGATCACACGTTTTCTAATCTGAAATTTTTCAAAATGTAGTATTTCATTCATTAGGTTCACTAACTAAAAATCACAGAAAATTCTAGTTTTTTAACCTCCCTAGCACACAGCCCCTACCGTGCCATTTTCAACAGCCCGGTACGGGCGATTGCAGCAGAGTACACTGTGTTTGAGTTTCCTGCTCTCCCCTGTCCACATTGCTGGTGTCCTTGATGTCGTGGGCTGGGAAACCAACGCCCCTCCATTATAATAGAGTTCTATGGTGCGCACCCTGCCCCTACGCCAAAGAGAAAGGGATGGTCCTGGGATTCTGGAATAGCTGCGGCTGGATAGAGAATTGTCGCAGCTTTCTGATCCCCTGATCTGTTTTGATGAACCTGGTTTGGGCAGAGCAACGCTGGACGAACAGGGTTCGTCTTAAACAATGGGGGGGGGGGGGGGGGGGGGGGGGGGGGGGGGGGGGAGTTAAACATTTAATTGAAAAATGTAAAAGAAAAAACACTTTCACATTTACATTTATGTCATGTGCATTTAAACAGGACCTTGCATGTCATAGCCCTCTCCTCTAAAGGAATTTCTAATTAATCTTTGGCTGGCCAAGCTAATATGCACCTTCCTTTTATGTCCTCAGCTAGGGGAGAAATAAAGGTCACAGTGGGGCTGTTGGCATCACATGCAGATGGGGGATGTCTAAAGATGTCTTTCAGATAAAGAGAAGGATTTTTGCAAGAAAATTACATGCATATAATATATTATAATAAAACCCAATGGGAAGATTTATGTTTGAATATATAGTATTATGAAAGTTTCTAAAAGTTTATTTTTTTTTACATAAAATTAAGTCAAGGGTCAGTGTTTTACTTTTACTTTGCTTTTACTTTTTACTTGTTGTCTTGGATTGCATGATTTTTGTAGTTGGTAACCCACAAACCTGTCAGGCAACTTGCATAGTGGGTAACCAAAAGCAACCCCCATATTTCTGTCTTAGGGTTTCCTTTATAGAATATTTATTAAATAATTAAAGTATATATAGATAGATTTAACATTCTTTAGCATGTATTAAGCTTCCTAATGATGAAAATATGAAATGTACATAAGTAATAGATTGGAAGCCCCTGTGACAGGGAGATAGGCATGGCACGTTCTCCAAGGAAACTTCACATCCAAGAAAATTCAAGAAGCACATGATCAATATGTTTAATGAAAACTAGGGGGATTGGCTGATCCAGTTGAAGCCTACACAGAAGGAATTAAGACCAAATTATTCTGACCAGAAAATCAGGGAAGGTCAATCTGATCATGAATTATCTTGCAGGTTTTTCTAGGTAAGACAGCCAGTGAAGTATAACTATGATACAGGAGCTGTGTATTGTAACATGTAAAAAGCACCTAATGTCAGATCCCAGATAAAATGCTGCAGATTTTAAAATATTGCAAAATGCTTTCACCATCACAATATCATGGTACTTAAATGAGTGGAGTTACATAAACATACCTAATATTACAATTGTGCTGTTTGTTCTGTTTATCAACGTAACAACACAAAATGAGATGTAATCTCCTCAAAACAGGAAAACAATTTGGCTGCCATTTCAGTTTAGAATACAGCTGCAATATAGTAGTAAAAAGAAGGGAAATGCTTTTTTTTATGTTATCAGTTATCAGTTCATGTCTTGGGATGTTTAAAAGTGCATGGCATTATTCTTGTAAACTATATAAATATTGATAGTCAGTCTAAGGTTTCCCACACATGTTACGAGCAGTGGCTGATTTCAGGTGCCCACATGGGGCGACAGAAAAGCTCGGACAGCCAGAAAACCGATATGTCCGTAAATCTCTGGCTGATGCCATTAGTTTGAATGGAGACCCCCATTCAAACTAACGGCGTCCCCATTCAAACTATCGTCCGGCACACAAAAGGGTGCCCGCTGATACTATGAGCGATGGACAGCAGCATGATGATGTAATTACGTTGCTCTCCACAGCTCATCTGTCGGTCCCCATTCTCTACGTGTGCGGGGACCCTAACATTGATCGATTGTACCACCAACTAGAGATGGTCGAATTTTTCGACTTGCTAACTTTGTGAGCTGCTTGCAAAGCCCCTGAACATGGTATCATCACCAAAATTGCTGGAGATGTAGAGAAGGGTTGGGGGAACATTTGAAAAAAAAAGGTTTTGCTCTAGCACATGTAGTTTTTGCATACATTAAGTTCAAAAATAAAGTTGAAATTCCGATTTTTGAAATTTTGACTTGACCTTGAACCTCATTTGTGCAAAAAACGTTTGTGTTAAAGACATACTTTCTTTTTTGTAGTATACCCCCAACCCTTCTCTCCAGCAAGTTTGTTGATGATACCATGTTCAGGGGCTTTGCAATTAACTCAAAATCGTTGAAATCTTCGAAGTTTGAAAAAAAAATTCGACCATCTCTACCACCAACCAGTGTGATCAATTTAAACATGATCATAGATTGGTGACCATGCTCCATAGGTCAACCACATACAAACTGATTATAACAACTAGAAAAACCATCAGATAATTGTACAATCGAAACTTACAAACATGTCTGATCATTTTTTGATTGATTTTATATTTGATTTCAAGCAATTCTGATTGATCGTACTAGGTGTGTGTTAAACGATTTCCATTCAATTGCATAAAAAATCAAGCGATTTATGTTGATCTAATGGAAATATTGCACAGTGTATGGCCACCCTAACCTACCACTCCTCAGACTTAGGCCGTCCATACACATTTCCATCGTGCATTCGATCGTCCACAAAATCGATTGCGGATGGACACATGTATGGGGGGCCCTAAGTCTCAAGGGATCGCCCACTGAGGAGTCCACCTGGAGGGATCAACCAGAATAGCACCGCAAGTCGCACAGCTTTTCTGGTCGATCACTATACTTACAGGAGTGGCACACATCATGATTCCTGTATGTTTGGTTGATGACTGAAATCTGCGTGGTGACATTACCATGCTGTGATCGGCCGCTGGCAGTATGTACGGGAATCTGCCCATGGATGGGTAGCTTTAGAAACCATATTGACTATCCCATAGAATAATTAGTGATGGTGGTGGCTAACAGTTTTACTTACTTTTTTTGCAGTGAATGTTGGATTTACGTGTTTTAATAAACTACGGTAAAACACTTGTTAAAATAAACACAACAATGCATTGTTCTCTGAGACTTCTGAAAATAGAAAGAAGAGGCTATCTAGATGTTTTAAAACACAATATATAGAAAAAGGGAAATAATTATAGAAAGGCATAGCTCGTATCTGTGGTTCATTTTTTTCACAGATCTTCATATTCTGGACCAAATAAAACTGAACACAGTGATTTCTTATTTTCCTTTAAAGAATATAAGCAGATAAGTTAAGTTCTCCCTTCCACTAATTGGACTGTGGCATGCAATATAATGGGATCATTAAGCCAAACAGCCCCTCATAAAGACTGTGATGTTTTAGGCAAGATAAAGGAAAGCTTGTTCTCGCTTTCTCCTTAGCTCACTTTAAAAGAGTTTTTTTTCCTCCTAAAGATGTGGAGAACATATATCGAGGATTTTAAAGAGCCTGACTTTTTATTTGTTTAGCAACAGCAAGTTGTATATTTTTATTTAACAAATTCAGCTTATTATTGCAAAGAAAGTTGATTCACAATTGCTTAACTAAGGTAATTTTCCATTTGGGAATTGATTTATTTATTTTGTGGGGACTTTAAAAAGTCAAAGCATAGAGTGATACAGAACACAGAAGCCTATTTATCAAATTTGTTGAGCAATAATACTGTAATAAGCCAGGTCCTGGCCTGCCTTGCTAACGCTCTACCCCACAAGAAAGGTAGGAGCAGGGGCTTAAAGCTGTTTGCCCTGCAGGCAGTCTGTGATTGCAGAGCCCCTTTTTATTCTTCATACTATTAAACTACCTGCATCATCGGTTGCCAAGTTTTAATTAACTACTTTATTGCCAGGAGGCTGAGAAACAGAAGGGCATGGGATTGATTTTATGAGGATGAAAATGACACAGCCTGACCATATACAGGGAAATGTTACATTGAACCACTCATAAAAAGTTTCTTTTTTGGAAATTAAATTATACTTCTTTTTTGTGTTTTCCATGTGTGCCCTCTAATATTACTAAGATGGTTACGAAACATTGACCCTGTATTCTGCTTTCTGCAAAATATTCTGACCTTAGAGAAATTTGCATAGAAGTCAAAGATTAGCATATGTTGCACTTGTCCCACCGTGGATATGGCAATGTGATCTAAGTCCACATGAATATAAATAACTCTTATCTATTACATGAGGGCAACCGTTATTTTGGGAAACTGGAGAATCTCCCTATTTGATTAAAGTGGGCAGAGCAGTTGTTGTAGGGGAGCATTTCAAGAGGTAGAAACTGTTGGGGAGCTTGACTTAAATGGGATGAGAGAAGATGCAGTTAAAGTAGAAGGTTAGTCCTTCAACCACTAGGAGGAGCCATATTTCAGAAGATATAAAATTGCTGGCTTCCAATTGCAGGGTGCCCATTATCATTGTAAGGGGAATGGTTTCAGGGGCATGCCAACCCAACATGCAGGGATACCCGGTTATGAATGCATGCAGAAGTCTTCCGATCACAACAGACCACCGATCTTGACTTTCCTCAATTAATGAGCTGCATCCTCCACAGAGCAGCGAGGAACTGATTCATTTATTTGTTAATGTTTGCTGTAGGACTGTTCCCTATCTGTTTTTGCTATTTGGAACATTTATCCATTTGCTGCTGTTGGGACTGTTCTCTATCTGTTCCTGTTATTGGGTTCAGTAAAGTTCACTTTAAACGTTACTTTGTATGGTTCCTGTGTTCACTACCCAACACCTGCTCATTATACAGTCAGAACACATTTACGTTTCTGATCAGGTTGAAATTAGATGGGCACTCTCTGTGTATCTGGGAAGAGTTTATCCAGGACAGTTCTTATAGTACTCAACCAGATTTAGGCTCTATTACCATGGCATAGTCAATGGATGTCATGCCAAAAACACATGGTATATGAAATAGAAGTGTCAAATGTATTATCATAATAAACCACTTCCACTGAATCAGGTTATTGATATGTACAAACTCATTCTATTAGGCTGCACTTCAGCACACAATGTCATGCTTGTTGGACTTTGGGATGTACAATCACATAGGTTGAGGGATCGAAAGACAAAACAGCAGTTTACTTAGCCTTATTCTGAAAGCCAGAGATACATCTGAGTCTTTCCAACCTTACTTAAGCCCCAGTCGGCAGCCAAGTCGATCTAAGCCATTACGGACATGTCCGTAATTCTTAGATCAGTCAGATACTTTAGACGGGGACACAGTGTCCCTGTCTAAAGTATGGGTATATGTTTCCTCAGCTCCGAGAGATCTCAGATCCATCAGGCTGAAGAATCAGCAAAGAAGCAGAAGCAGGCCGCCTCCTGCTTCTCTCCCTTTGTGCTGACACACAGCAGAGCTGGCTTCACTAGATGCTGTCTGCAGGGTCTGCCGACCCGACGGACGGCATTGGCACACAAAGGGTGCCAGGGCCGATTGTGACCCGATGTCGTCATCACGTATGGTCGATCGGCCACAATCTATACGTGTATGGGGGGCTTAAGCTAGTGTAAACATTCTATGTGATGTATATACCTGCACAGTTGTTTATAATACTGAACAAATGTAGTTCATTTGTGGCCATATTTCACTTAATGGGTATATGACCAGGAATCCGTTGCTATCTCCCTAATACTGACTTTTTATCTAGAATACTGGCAGCTTCTTCTTCCTGGCGCGGGCGTGAGTTCTGCACTCACTTCCTGCTCCACTCTGCACTGTAGTTGTCCCCGACGGAGGCACACAGGAAAATTTGAAGGCACACAAGGAGATTCAGGCACGCATCGT
>CM070035.1:53298208-53334996 GCA_036250615.1 Ptychadena robeensis | reverse complement strand
TCTTATTTGATGGGGATGCATTATTATCGGGGAAAGACAATAGCTGCAGTAATGCGTCTGGTCACTGAAGGCTGCCAGATATATAACGTGGAATCCTCCCCTCCATAGACTAGAAGCTGGAGTGAGAAAAAAAACTGTGGTGGTGTTGCAAAGAGAGGATAATGGTGATGTGGGACACTAATGTTAGGCATACACATGCCGATAAGCGACCAATTTTTAATCTGACCGACGGGCGTGCGCGCTCGCGCCGTCGGTCAGGTTAAAAATCGGCCGCTAATCGGCATGTGAACGGCAGAGAACGGACATGTCCGATCTTCTCTGGCCGATGCAAGCCGAGGCAAGCCGATGCCATAAGCTGCAATGGAGACGGTGTCTTCATTGCAGCTTATGGCCGGCACACAAAGAGTGCCCAGCCGACTGAAGGGGCCCCAGAATGCAACGGGGTGCTAACGTGATGATGTCATCACGTTAGCATCTCGGCACACATCGGAGTAGGTCGGTCTGACCAACTCGGTATGTGTATGCCCAGCATTAGCATTATCTCATTATATTTCTTATCTTTATTTTTAGGTGATCACAAAAATAGGGGGTTTGCCAGCAAGAAACATAAAGTAAAGTGAGTTTAGGTGTGCTTAAATGAAATATACTATGTTCCTGTCAGTAGAAGGTTTTCCTATTAAAGGGTGTAGCAATGGGACCACAAGATCCTGCTGGATGTATAATAGTTTGGGTCCGGGCAGTGGTAATAACAGTTCTTGGAGACAGAATTAGATGCTGTTGAACTTTTATTAAACTTTTTGTCACACAGTCTAAGGAGAGAGGGTTAGAAAGCAGGCTTATACTCGACACAAACTGTAGCAAGCTGGCAGCAGGACACCTCTTGTAACTTCTCCCTGACACTTGTACTCTGAAGAGACTGTAAGCTGGCTGGCACAATAAACTCTGTCCTCCTCCTAAGTGGTTCTCACCTTCACCCCTGGGTGATCTGTGGCACTGGCACCTTCAACTCTTGCAGCTCGGTACCCTTTTTAGGAACAAAGCAGATCCCCTTCTAGAAAACCGTTGACAGGTGCACTTGAACTCCTCTTAGGCAAACCCACAGGTTTTTCTTGTAAACAGCTTCTCTGACTCAGCTCAGTTCTCCTTGACTGCAGCCCTAGACAGGTCAACTTGCTGGACCTTGTGGTGCACCTGAGGTGAGGTTCATGAAGGAGAGACTTTAAAAAGTCTGAAACAGAGGCCCCAAAGGCAAACTCTGGATAACAGGAGACACTGGCAGGAACACAGACCACACAGGGCCCCAAGAGGGATCCCTGGGGTCACTGAAGACACAAACCTGAGTGAGCTGAACCTTTTTCTACACCTCAGAAATATCACCCACATTCCAGAGGGATGAATTACCTCCCTTTCAAAATGTATCTTGTTAACGAGCAGATGTTTACCAGCCCAAATGTAATCTCCGGGGAGATTAGGGTTGAAACATTTCCCACCACAGTTCAGGAAAACTGGCGGGAAACCGAAAAAGCCTGCACCTGCCAGAGAGAAAGCACTATCGCTCACCAGATGGGTGCTACAAGGGCATCAACTTTCTTTCGTTGTTCTCCAGTCTCACTCTTCTGTTGTTACCAAGTTACAAGTGGCTGATTACCAACAATTTTCACAGACACGCTATGCTGTGTCCCCTCCAGAGTATTCCACGTGTGAACTTGTAGGAAGGTGGACTAAATGATAAGTGTTCTGTACCATGGTCATTAAGGGGTTAACTATGAACATGTCAGTAAAAGTGTTTGTGCAGGTTACATGTGGGAGGTGGATTGGAGTCTTAGTCTGTGACTACCATCCTGTTCTGTAGTGTGCTGTATGGGGACACTGTAATTTTAGCTGTTGTCAAGCAGAGCAGATGTCCTGCTGGAGTAAGGAGTAAAATTGAACATGTGATGTTGTGACCTCGTGAGCCATCTGGGAGGAGATTAGAAGGTTATATAGACTTAGTGTTTCTGAATAATAGTGTCTTCGTAGCAGCAGGAGAGAACAGAGCAGAGGTGTAATGGATCCAGTGGGGAGAAGGCCTTAGGCCTGTGGATCCGAAGACCAGGCCTGCACTAAGCTTTAACTAAGGCCTCACCCTTGTCCCCTGCTGGGGGCAAGGGCAGTCCTAGCCTAGGAGAAGTCACTTGGGTGAAGAAGGCTAGGGTAAAGACTATTACAGATCCTGCTCCCAGATAGTTATTAGGAAGAACATGGAGTGTACCTGGCACTGTGATGATACTGCAATAAAGGGGCACCGTGTTTACACCAATCTGATGTGTCTTGGACCCTTATTGCTGGATGTGCGCAAAGACCTGCTAAAGGGAAGAAAGCCCGCTCAGCCACTGTTGCAGGTGTGGACCGTGAGGCCTGGCTGCCCCTTGGACGGAGGGGAGGTGTATGCCCGTGGAGGCCTGAAGGGAGTCCGCAGCAACGGAGGGGTGAGATCATTATTGTCCCCTGATTCACCCCGATACGTGCAGTGCACCCGGGTGCGAGAGATGGGTGGTGTCTTTCAAACTACCATTCAGTTATAGCTGAAGTACAGATTTAAACCCAAAACGCGGGGTTGCAAAAAGGAAAAAAAGAATAATGTGTTTAAATCTAAAGGATCTGATCACTATATTCAAAATTTAAAATATATCTCCTCCATTTCCGATGTATGTCTAGTGATAGGGTCTGAAACAGGTTGTCATAACAGAGCATTGATGCCTACAGTGTGTTTGGCTGTTGTGAGCTGATAAAACCCAAACGCCATCATGGTTAGAGATGGTCAAATTTGTTTTAAAAAATATGAAGATTTTGAGTTAATTGCAAAGCCCCTGAACATGGTATCGTTACCAAACTTGCTGGAGATGTACAGAAGGGTTGGGGGTATACTTCAAAAAGAAGTATGTCTCTAACACAAATAGTTTTTTGCACAAATGAAGTTCAAAGTCAAGTCAAAATCGGAATTTCAACTTTAATTTTGAACGGAGTAGAGCAAAACTTATTTTTTTTCAAATGTTCCCCCAACCCTTCTCTACATCTCCAGCAATTTATGATGATACAATTTTCAGAGACTTAGCAATCAGCTCACAAAGTTAGCAAGTCAAAAAATTTGACCATCTCTAATCATGGTGTGACCTAGCTGACTGGCAGTGGTCAGTTATAAGAAGCTTGGCATGACTCTTACATGGTACGGGATTACAGTTTATTCCTGATATCACAGCATCCCTTTCTTTACATCTTGCAAAATAACATACATTCCCTTGAATATTAAACTCCATTAATATCTGTCACAGTTTGCATAAACATTTATGATTACCATCACTAAAGTGTAAGACTTTTACATTAAAATTACAACTCTAACAACTACTTGAGTAAATGATTGTCTTTTTTATTAGTATTTGTGAAATGTCCTGACTAATCTCATTTGAACAATGTCTAATCTCAGTGGGGTTATCAGTACAGTCGTGCATCGCTTTGGCTCCAATCAGGGCAGTGGGAAAACCAGTTTCTATATAATACCAAGAGAAAAAGTGGAAGTCGGTGATTGATATCAACACAATGATAGGAAAAACTACCTAGAGATGTTAGTTACATAATCTCAGTCCTAAAAATGCTAAGACATTCAGTATGAAAGGTCAACTGCAGTAATGCCAGCATGACATTGTGACGCCATTGTTCTTAAGTCTCCACAACAAGGAATGTCTTTACAAGATACAATAGCAATACATTACTTGAGAACGCTAACCTCCGTCATGAAGACAATATCTTCAGCAATAAAAATGAAATACTGCATCTCTAGCCTAGTATATGCTCCAAACAAGTGGTTATATTTCTAATTTGTACATTATTTGCCATGTGTAATTTTTTTAATTATGAAGAAGATGCCTCAATCCACATACATCCTTCTTTTAACATGTGAGCTAATCTAACACACATATTAATTTGATTAACAAAATTAGCCCAATACATCTTTTTGCTGTTTTATTAACAGTTAAGTGATTATTCCAATATTCCAATTTCAAAGGGTGGCCACAAACAATGTGAATGTATCATTGCCCATTTAATAAAGCTAAATGTGAAAAAAAAGTAAAATAAAAACAAAAAACAAACCTCCATATGGTTGTTTTACAATAAACCAATGCAATCAATTATTGCAAAAATCTGTCCTATTGATTGTTTAATAATGTTTGTTTTGGGAAAATAATACAGAATGTATGTTGCATGTTCTATACTGTTGTTGATGATGGGTTTACCTAAAACTGCAAAATTTGCTCTGCAGGTGTATGGGATCTGGAGGTTCAAAGAGGTACAGTGCTGTCAAGGACATAGGTGAACATTAGTCCTGCCAAAAAAAGCACATTTTATATTCCCTTGTATTGCCAACTGACAAAAGGGAAGCACTGCCTCCCAGCTGAAAGGTAAAGGGATGAAGCTAGGGCTTAAGAATTAAGACTGCAGGAATGTGAGATTTGGGTTCAAAGTGGTACATTGCTGTCAAGGACATGGGAAAATCCATAATCCGTAAGTCCCACCACTCTGGACCATGGCACAGATTTATTCAATGTTACCAGGCCCTGCTGTCAGAAAGGTTGGTGACCAATGGCATGATAGATAGGCAGATTTTGCTAGGGGTGGGGCTGATCTATCTTTATATTGGCAACTTTGAAATGTAAAGTACTGTATAATTTTTTTTAATCAGTTCAAAATAAATTCCATTTTATTTGTTATGTTTTCATGTTGGACTTGGTCCAATTATGGATGATGTCACAGGAAACTCCATCCCAAGAGTCTCCTGGTCACATAAAACACTGCTATGTGTGAGGGATGTATCCCATGTGAGAAGTAAGAAAGGTAAAACTCACTCTTTCACCTCCCTACATTGGATGGACATGGCAATGCAGTAAGTTGGGTAGGTGAATATTAATACACTATACAAAGTTTTTAAAAAAGACCACAAACTATACTAAACAGTGTATGCACATTATAAAACAATTTACACCAGGTAAAGGGCAACCTTCTACTTGCCCCCATGTTACCTACACTCCCTTTTTACCACATAATAGGTACCATGAGTGTTGAAGAGCTCACTATGTGTCAACATTACACAACAATGTTTTAAAGTTGGGACCATGTGGGGGGGGGGGGACTTCAATGACAGCATTCCCCATTGCTGAAAGGCATTAAGTGTCAGCTTACCAGGGAGAGTACCGGTTGCCTACCTGTAATAAAGTGCTTGTTAGCTGTAAGAAGGGAAAGAAGACCCCGCCTTAATGGAAATGACCCTCTATGGAGGTGAAACTGCAGTGAACTTTTCTCTGATCCATTACACATACTCATTGTTGTTTTCAAAAGCTGCGTTTTCTGGTTTACATTTCCTATTGTAAATATGATGTATGTGACAGTGGAATGGAGGGTTAATCTTGTTCATTTTAACTTGGGCAACTTTTTAAATAATTATTTACCTTAACATATAGTGATCAAGCTCTGCACCAATTAGGAACATGATAATCTAAAGTACAGAATAACATGTAAGGCATCATAAAGCAATAGACACAGGGCTGGGTTTAGGGGCATGCAGATAAGATTTCAATTTAACCCTCTGGGCGTTACAGGCTTTTTGCGACATTTTTTATGGCATGAAAAGCCGTTTCTCCTGCAATCGCGGCGGAGTACACAGTACTCCGCCGTGATTGCCGGCTCTCTACCCAGCCCTCTACTCACCGCCAGTGTCAAATAGACGCCGGCGGTGTGTGGGGAGGAGAGTGGCGCCACCTCCATTAACATTCGTTCGGGCATAGCGCCCAGGAGGTTAAACACTTCAGCTGGTGGTAAGAAACCTATATTGATGTTGTTTAGAGATGGTTAAATTATTTTTAAAAAATTCAACCATTTCAACAATTTCGAGTTAATTACAAGGCCCCTAAACATGGTATCATCACCAAACTTGCTGGAGATGTAGAGAAGGGTTGGGGGGTATACCACAAAAAAGAAAGAATGTCTCTAACACAAATAGTTTTGCATAAATTAGGTTCAAAGTCAACATTTCGAAAATCTGAAATCTGTTTTTTAACTTAAATAATGCAAAAACTGCATGTGCTAGAGCAAAACTACAACCCTTCTCTACATCTCCAGCAATTGGTGATGATACCATGTTCAGAGGCTTTGCAATCAGCTCACAAATCAGCTAGTCAAAAAATTCGACCATCTCTACTGTTGTTACCAGCTCAACTTTAGCCTTTTCAACTTTGGTAATAAAGAAACTTTCCTGACACTCTCGTAGTCCCAAGACTGCAGTAACAACAAAGGTTCCACAATATTACAATATATTTTACAATATTGAAAGCCAGGTTTAAAGCAAATTTCTTAGTTTCTGAGTAAAAGAAGTGTATATATGTTGTATTGTTAGCTGCAACATTTGACTTCACACACAATGTATACATGCATTTGCGCTAAATCCACCACACTCCAATGGTTTGTTTGGTTTGGTTGGAAGTTTTAAGAAATGTTGCTATTACTGAACCTGTTCTTAAAATGCAGACTCACTGTTATTAGTGTGTATAATTTTGGCTGCCTTTACTTACATAACAAGCATAATGTTTTTTTAATCTAAAGAACTATAAACAAGATGACAAGATGGTACTAAATGCAACCTGGGAAACAACATTTCAGAGGACAGCCATGACAGCGTCTCAGCACAGAATTCTCATCTTTTTTTAACATTTGGGTAAAACTGATTATAGGTTTGCCAGCTGCGGAATGTAGTGCACATCCCCAACAAATAAATAGTTATTCTCTCCCATTTCCTCTTCCTCAGTAATAAATCTAAAATAGGATCAGACAGAATAAGTAAAATAAACTAGTTTCTACAGCCTAAAACATTACAGGATGTACATAGCAGTCAGAGGGGGATTCCTTTTCTATGAGTCTGATATCATACTAACATTAGAGGTAAGGGAACTCCCTGTGGTCCATTTTTTCTTATGTGTTCTCCTTTTTTGCACTACCAATTTTCATGTGTTATTTTTACAATATCAGATGCACTAATAAAGTACAACTTTTTTTTTTCTTATCTCAATCTCAAAACTAGTAAAATAATGTACTTGATACAATTATTGTTATGATTATTATTAGTCTATTACAAATGCCATACATATCTATGTAACTGAAACACATTGATTACTTAGTTAATATAATTGTTAAGCAAAATTAGCCATGTGCTAAATTTACACCAAACCATAAATTAACTTGATGTCAGTAGGAAAATTATTGTGATTAAAAGTTTTTTATTTTGTTTAATCAATAAGGAAAACTATTTGAACGGTAAAACAAACATTTTAAAAACACAAATTTGCCCCCTCCCTTTCTTGGAGTATTCATGCATGATTAAGATCACTGGGGATAAAAGAGGTTTATGCATACATAGATTAAAATACTACCAGTGATCACCTGATCAGTAATTCTTTATTTCTTGTTTGAAGTCCAACTGATGTCATTGCCAACCTTACCAATTTGACACCCCTAACTGCAACCTTTTATAGCTTTTAAAGTTTCCCTGCCGTTTGCCAAGTGACATAAATTGGATACGTTTAACATTATAGCTGTAATCTCAACCCAATCTGCAATATCAGCTTCAGCCACCGGTTGTCACTAGAGAGCACTTGCCCTCAGAGCACAACACAAGCATGTTTCGACTCACCAGAGAGAAGCGGGAGGAGGGGGAAAGCTCCGTGCATGTCTTCTCCTGTAGTATGCAGATGCATTTAGGAAGCAAAATAAAGGTTCGCCACTTCCTGAAGCACATGGGCATTACATCACTTCCCATATCACAGACCCCCCTCTTCCTGTTGAGGCCAACAATGGAATGAGTGAGTGTTAGACAGTTCAGTTGGAAACTTGGAACCGGGCGATGTCAGCTGAGACCGTGTGCATCCCTTTTGTCTCTATTAAGAAATCTTTGGTAGTACATTGTGTGTGTACTAGCGTGACCATGATATACATGAACCGATATTGTATGGTTATTGTTTTGTAACAAGTAAAGGTGTCTTTATGGTTATGCTGCTAGTTTCAAGTCCCGATAATACCTATACATTATTGTAGCGTGAGATATAACCGGGGTCGTATACCACCACCTAGGAGGAAAAGACTGAATATTGACCACTGTCTTATGATAATGGTATATCCGGCTTGATACACCAATCAGGAAAGATATTGCTGTGGGCAAGATCGAAATTTGTAATAAGCAATATCCCCCCTTTATCAGGGGTATACTACAAAAAATAAGTATGTCCTCTTTACACAAATAGTTTTTGCACAAATTAGGTTAAAAATTTTGAAAATCAGAATTTTGACTTTGATTTTGAACTTAATTTATGCAAAAACTACATGTTCTAGAACAAAACTTTTTTTTTCAAATGTTCCCACAACCCTTCTCTATATCTACAGCAATTTTGGTGATGATACCATTTTCAGAGGCTTTGCAATCAGCTCACAAAATCAGCTAGTGGAAAAATTCAACCATCTCTACTTAAGGGTGCGGCAAACTTTGTTATTTTTTGCTTTCTTGGTCACTATGATCCCTGCTGCCCTAAGATTGTTCTCAAGTTCATCATGTGAAGGTCTGCGCCACTTTCAGTCATACACGGAGCCTCAGACTGAGGGAGATTGACAACATAATAGAAGGCTGTTTTTTTATTGTCTCTCTAAAAAAACTGTATTGCTGAGAAAAAAGTTTTCTTATTAACATGTACTTTTATGGTCCTAACTATTGTTATAAAGACCTTTAAACTGTTATTTAAAATTATATGGATTTATTTCAAATAGTGCCTGTAACACCCATGTAGTTTTACAAATTAGTACAGCTGGGTTTATACTTACCCAATCTCTTACCTGATTACATGGGTTTGCTATCCATTATGGAAAAGTATTTGTAAAAAATGGTCTTGGATCAAGGACCACCAAAATTATAAAAATTTTCTGAGCGGGCAATTATACTGGATTTCTTTGTGATTCTCTGCTCTCCCTCCCCCTTCACATCACCATAACACTGAGGACAATGGTGCCACCCCCTTGTGTCTTTGGTGCTATCAATGATGCTCCATCAATGAAAGTTGAGTAGCTTGTGGTGAGTTTGTGTGATAAGCACACTTACCCTGAGCTACATTTGGGGTAAACGCTGAGGAGGATCAACGTACTTATCTCATGGTCCCTAGTCACATCCATATCCTTGACCCTTTACCCAGAGTTCAGTTTTAACCAGTTATATTTTATTTATCATTAGTGTTGAGCACAAATATTCGAATGGCGTACTTTTATTACGAATATCGCCACTTTGAGAATTCGCAAAAATCTCGAATATAGTGGGATATCATCATAATCTTGAATATTTGCGATTCTGGGGAAAGTACCATGCATTGCATGCAAAATATTTGCGAAGAATTTGCAAAGAATTACGTATGTGTTGTCTTATGTGATTCCACGGCAGCTGTACATTCTGCCACTATAAGTCCTGTGCTCCCAAAATATAATGAAAGGAGATCTTAAATTTGTGAATTTACCATATATACTTGAATATAAGCTGGCCCAAACATAAGCGGAGGTACCAAATTTTAGAAAGAAAATCTGGAAAAACTGAATGGCTCGAGTATAAGCCTGGGGGGGGGGGGTCAAGGGGGAATGAAGCAGCTAATGTGCTTTTGTTAGGAGATGTTATTATGTAATTCAGTAAACTTTTAATTACAAAGCCACTGAACATGATATCATCACTCAAAGTGCTGGAGATGTAGAGAAGGGATGTGGGGACATTGAAAATAAAAAAGTATTGCTCTAGCATATCAAGCTTTTGCACAAAAAAAGTTTACATTTGACTTGATTTTGAACCTAATTTATGCAAAAACTACATATGCTAGAGCAATAATGTCATAATTTCTCTACATCTCCAGCAAATTTGCTTGGGGGCATGTTTGGGGGCTTTGCAATTTACTCATAAAGTCCACCTACAAAATGACGCGATTTTCATTTTGTGACCCGAATATAAGCCGAATTTCATGTTTTGAGCACATTTCAGGTGCTTCAAGAATTCGGCTTATATTCGAATATATATGGTACTTCGAATATTTATAGAATATTTTGAGAAATGTCACAAATTCGAATATTGCCTATGCTGTTCATAGCTATTTATCATCTTGTCTCTGCTGATGTATCTGTGATCCATGATTCATCAAATATATTTCTATACTTTTGGTTAAGCTAAGTTAAGTTACTGTCATTTTGTGTGTTTTTTAAATCTAACAATATTAAAAGAAATGTATATATAAAAAATATTTTTTTGATATCCACAAATTCAGCATGACTTCGGCCTGGCAGTAGTGGCCATATTGCATGAAATATTTAACTGGGATAGTTATATTATGTATAGATAATCTCTGTGTTTATTATTGAAGTGTTTAATGAGCAGTCATTAAAGTAGATTCAGAAAGGTTTTTGCAATAACCTCTAGATTGTCAGCTGAGATCACAGACTGTTTCTTTGTGCAGCGAATTTAAAATAGTATCTTAGTTTCAGTTTACATTTAACTTAAACAGTTTGTAGAGTGATTATTTTTATTCGGCATTGTAAAACATTCGTTCTTTTTGTTTATGCTGATGAAAAGCTCAGACTTACTCCTGACAGTTAATGTAAATACAATATATCAAGCAGTACAAGGAGCGCTAAGAAGGAGCTTTTAAAACCTGTCTCATTTAGCAGGATACGCACTGCTTGCAGTAAGTGAAAACTCTCAAAACACGTAACATTCAGATAAGCAGCGGCTTAGCGTGTGATACATACCTTCACATTCATTTAACAGACTGTTCCTCAACTTCCAAAAAAAAAAAAAGGAGCAAGGTCAGAAATGTAGATATGTGCAATGTATACAGCTTCTGTTGGGAGCTGAAAAGACATTTTTTTATTACATTTTTAAAAAGAACTTGGTAGTTTTTTTTTTATTTACTGACACCATTTCTAACTTAGATATGCAGTTCTTACCTTATGTTACACTATTCAAATGTACTTTTCACTTTGTTTTAAAGTTACATGCCTACATCCCAATAGTCTCATATATCTAGGCCAGTGATGACGAACCTATGGCACATGTGCCAGAGATGGCACTCGGAGCCCTCTATGTGGGCATGCGAACTATCGGCCAGCACAGAGTAAAGAACTGCAGCCTGTTGGCTCTCAATGGTGTTGCTTCTCTCTTCTGATTGCATATATGTGTAAATGAGTTGTGTATGTGTAGTTCAGGTTCAGTTGCCTTGCCGGCACTTTGAGATAAATAAGTTAGGTTTGGGTTTCAGTTTTGGCACTCGGTCTCTAAAAGGTTCGCCATCACTGATTTAGACCATTTCCCTTGGATGTTAACCCCCTGGGCGCTACGGGCTTTTTGCGAATTTTTTTATGGCACAAAAAGCCGCTGCCCGGGCAGTCACAGTGGTGTACACTGTACTCCGCCATGATTGCCGGCTCTCCCCCAGCCTTCTTCACACCGCCGGAGTCAATTAGATGGCAGTGTGTGGGAAGAAAAGCGACGCCCCTCCATTAACATGGAGGTCTATGGTGATGCCCTTTTTGCCTGCAGCTCTGTAGAAATGCTGCAGGCACATGGAGAGCTGGCGGTTGTGCTTGATCCTGGCACAGATCATGGTTCGTGGATCAAACTGCGCCCATACTGGCCTCGGGTATAACGCCAAGGAGGTAAAGAAACAGGTTCAATGAAACTTAAACAGTTTAGAAGTAGGAAATATCAAAGTATATAGATTGTATTAAAAGGTGTGAATTAAAAAAGTTTGAAGAAATTATTCAGTCTTTAAATAAGTATAATCATACAGTTTTCAGGTACATACAGTCAGGTCCAAAAATATTGGGACATCAACGCAATATGTTGGGCTCTATACACCACCAACATGGATTTGGATTTTGAAACAAACATAATGTGCTTTAACTGCAGATTGTCAGCTTTATTTGAGGGTATTTACATCAGGTGAACGCTGTAGGAATTACAACAGTTTGCATATGTGTCTTCCACTTGTTAAGGGACCAAAAGTAATGGGACAATTGGCTTCTCAGCTGTCCCATGGTCAGGTCATGGTCAGAAAATATTCCCTCATTATCCCAATTACAATGTGCAGATAAAAGGTCCAGAGTTAATTTCAAGTGTGCTATTTGCATTTGGAATCTGTTGCTGTCAACTCTCAAAATGAGATCAAAAGAGCTGTCACTATCAGTGAAGCAAGCCATCATTAGGCTTGAAAAGTAAAACAAACTCATCAGATAGACAGCTTAAACATTAGGCATGGCAAAAACAACTGTTTGGAACATTATTAAAAAGAAGGAACACACTGGTGAGCTCTGCAACACCAAAAGACCCAGAAGACCACAGAAAACAACTGTGGTGGATAACCTGAAGAATTCTCTCCCTGGTGAAGAAAACACCCTTCACAACACTTGATTAGATCAAGAACACTCTCCAGGAGCTAGGTTTATGTGTGTCAAAGTCAACAATCAAGAGAAGATTTCGCCAGGGTGAATACAGAGGGTTCATCTCAAAATAAAAACCATTGGTGAGCCTCAAAAACGGGAAGGCCGGATTAGAGTTTTGCCAAACGACATCTTAAAAAGATCAAACCAAGATCATATTGTACCAGAGTAATGGGAAGAGAAGAGTATGGGAAAGGAATGGAACTGGCATACCACCTCATCAGTGAAGCATGGTGGTGGTAATGTCATGGCGTGGGCATGTATGGCTGCCAATGGAACTGGTTCTCTTGTATTTATTGATGATGTGACTGCTGACAAAAACAGCAGGATGTATTCTAATGTTTTTTGGGTAATGTTATCTGCTCATATTCAGAACTCATTGGGCGCACTTCACAGTGCAGATGGTCAATGACCCAAAGCATATTGCAAAAGCAACTAAAGATTTTTTTTTAAGGGAGAGAAGTAGAATGATATGCAATGGCCAAGTCAATCACCTGACCTGAATCCAATTGAGTGTGCATTTCACTTGCTGAAGACATGTTTTACCACTTTTATCACTTTTATCAGGATAATTTTCTCTGAATTTCCTGCGTGCTCAGTGTACCATACAAAGTGTGGTTTACTGTTGTTCTATTACTATAGACTGCAATAGATGTCTCGTTTTATCTTCGATTTTTCAGAAGGCAAATAGCGAAGGCACCCCCATCTACATCCAGGGGTGTGGATGCAGGTAGAATACTGTAGGGCACCACTGGCTGATGGTAATTGATCCAGAGTGTGGCTTGGGGTTACTGCTTTTGTTAACTATTCAAACCAGAGGCACACTTGCGATTACAACCAAGGGGGATTCCTCAGTATTTATTTCCCCACAAAGCACTCATAAGCAAGTGAGAGTGTTCATATGTGCCTAAACCATTCCTTTACGTATTCTTTATTTATATTCATATGCCTGTGCTTCTTTTAACAACTTATTAGTGGAGCATATGGCCAGTTACATCCCACATTCAGCCATGAACCAATGGGGTCCAGAGTAAGGGCTTGTTCCCACTAATTAGTTGCTCCCATAGAGAATAATTGGACACGATTATAAAATTTCGGCCATGCACATCTTTTACGTCCATTTATGTCTATGGGCGCAATCCTGCGATCAAAAGCGAGATGAGCCGCGATGTAGATCCTGGGTCGCGGGCTGCCATTGTTGTTTGCATATGTGAGGACAAGCCGATGCAAATGAATGGGCGTGGCCACCCATGGTCCCATGGCCCGCGTGTGACAAATCGCAACATGACAAATCGCTCTGGTGGGAACAAGCCCCTAAATTACACCACTTGCACATAAACCTTCCAATGGAGGCCAAAGACACTGGCTATAGCTGTGGCAAGAAAATGAATTTCAATCCTTTAAAGGGAAAATATAGTTTATTTCAAGAGAACCTACATTTTGATTCAGTCTTATAGTTTTAGTTCCTTAGTTATTACTACTATTTAGTTATTACTACTAGTACTACTACTACTATTACTAAGTTTACCTTTAATAACTAAGCTGCGCATAGACCGGCAGATTCCTGCCCGATTCGACAGCCGATCAGCCGACGTGCGTGTTCCCGCAATCGACAGAGAATCATATTGACCAGGAATCTGCTGCATGTCAGATCAGGAATACGACCCGTTGATGCCCAGCTTAAGGAACTAAAGGAGTTTGTAAAAACTGCCTTGTTGATAATCACACTGCAAGTTACCAGTCAGATTACATAAACAATTCCACATGACCATGTGAAATGTGATGTCCTATAGATTTTAGTCTGGTCTCTTTCTTTCCTGAAGGTCTGCACCTTCTGTAGTAAACATGGCAATGATGAAAAAGGTCTAGTAATGGATAGCCTCTATAAATATTTAATATGCACTCATTAAGTGAATAAATACCCAATACTGCTCATTACAGGGTTTTGTCAGAAGAGCAACAATATCTGTCATTATTTGAAGAGCAGCTGTTTCTCTTCTATACAATTTTTACCACAAAGGTCAGATGTCGTGAGGCCCATTGAGCACCGACAGTGGTTGCATAATATGTTCATTGCTAGTCTCTTTAAAATTGACAAGTTCTGTA
Source organism: Ptychadena robeensis (assembly GCA_036250615.1). Lineage (NCBI taxonomy): Eukaryota > Metazoa > Chordata > Amphibia > Anura > Ptychadenidae > Ptychadena > Ptychadena robeensis. The sequence goes on along the minus strand of CM070035.1, from coordinate 53,320,359 downwards.
ATATTTGATTACTGGATATTATGATGATGGGAGTTGAGTTTCTCTGTTAAGAAGTCTTCCATTTTTTAAAGAACGGTCATATTCAGGCAGAATAAAGTGAGCAAGTGGCTCCTACCAAATCCACCAAAGACCTGAGCAATTTTTCAGTTTGACACAAAGTTTTTATAAACATTAGAGCAGTGATTTATCATCACCACTTTACTATATGAACACTTGGGATTTGAATTGTATACATTGGTAGAAGAATGCCAGTTGCTTGGAGCTCAGGTCAGCATGGTGTAGAATGGGAATTCTCTCAGGTCAGGTTGCACTGGTGTAATTTGTACAACTATCACATGAGAAGAATATTTTCCAATCCTCTGTTCCTATGAAACCTATCCTTCCAGGTAAGGGCAAGTGTACTCACAGTCTGAATGAACTTGTTTTGCTATTCATAAAGCTGTCTAAATGTGTTGTGAAGTTCCCCTGATTACTAAGCAGTGAATAATATACCCCCTAATCAAGCCTAGATTTAAATTACAGGTTAGGATGTTCGAGGGTTTAATGGCCGTCTTATATCTCAGGGAACACACTTGTTAGGGCTCATGGAATGTATTTTCCTTTTTCAAAAATACAAAAGAACCAAGTACTACAAAAAGAAAGAAAGCAAACGCTTGATATGGTCTAGAATTATCTCTCAGGAAATGCTTTAATCTAACTGGATTTTTGTGACCTGTTTTATTAATATACAGTCTTAAGCTAGGCATACACAGGTAGATTCCCATGCAATCGACCGGGGATCAATTACAGCGTGGTGACATAACAATGCTGTGATTGATTGCGGGTCACTCGAACGGTAATCAATGTGCACCATATGGGCACATCAATTCTTGTTCGATGGGGACCCAGTTTCCCCGTGGTTCCCCGGGTCTCTGCTTCTCCCCAGCCAGTGATTGCCGCTGGGTAGAAGCTGACAGAGAGTGAGTCAGCCAGTCTGTGCACCCCCACCTTCACACTCCCGTACTGCAGCTAGCCATTCAGCTGCAGCCCGGCCGCTGACTGTTTGATCGAGTTCCGTGGATGGCTCTAATCCCATTGTAAACAATATAGTTAGCCTTGCTTACTTATAGATGTGATGCATATCATGGCTAAGATGCACAGTTAAGCTGGCCATACACCTTTAGATCTCTCTGTCAGATACCCTTTAGATCTACCAACAACTATGTAGTACAGGGTCCTCTGCAATTGAACACAGGTAGACTTGATTATTTAGAAAATCCCTCATATTACATGGTTTTGGTAAATCAAAAGGAGATCTAAAGGAAACCTGAAAATTAACGATAGCCACACACTGCTCGAGAGAGTAACAGATTAGATGCACATCGGTGGGCCCGTGCGCGCTCACGGCTCCCGATTCTCCTCCATCTCTGTCACTTCATCTGAGCCTATTCCACTGTCCCTTTCGAGCAGGATCAATGGATTCTGCTCAAAAAACGTCGACCAACAGGTTTTCCAACATTTGGAAAACCTTGGTCGAAATCCATTGCATTGAATAGGGAACCCGCTATCCCCATTCAATGCAATGGATGACAGCTGAGCCAGTGTAATCAACGAACAGAGAAGGTAAACACAAAGCCCTGTGACAGCCTGTACTGTTCTGCTACAGTCTGCCTGTGTTAAGGGGGCGTGGCCAACTATGATCCAGGAGAGCTTTGCCTATAGAGGGAGAGAGAGGGGGGGTGGGGGGGGGGCTGGCTGGTCAGTGCCGTCTCCAACTCAGATACAGCGCTGCCAGCCAGGGACCTTCTCCATCGCCCAGTAATGGTGTGCCCATGTGGTGCACATGATTACTGTACTATTTGACCCACAATCAATTACAGCGTGGTGACGTCACCACGCTGTAAATTGATCGGCCGTTCGATTGCACGGGAATCTACCCGTGTGTGGCCACTTTAAGGTCCCCATAACACCTTTCCTTTAGATCTCATTTTGGTTTTAACCCAAACCATGTAATATGAGGGACTTTCTAAACAATCAGGTCTACCTGTGTTCATTTACAGAGGACCCTATACTACACAGTTGTTGGTAGATCTAAAGGATATCTGACAGAGAGTTCTAAAGGTGTATGGCCAGCTCTACACTGTATTTTCTAGGAGTACAGTCTGTATTCCATATATAAATCAATGTGCCTACTGCCTGAAGCAAAACATGATTATTTTGTAATCAATGGAGAGCACACACTGCTAGAAGAAAGAAGTCCCTATGTGTTTACCTAAGGCTACTCTCAATTACCCATCATTCCAATCGGTCAATTATAGATTCCAAAAGCACATCAAGATGAACACATGAAGTATATCCTCCTCTAAAGGTAGGCATACATGGGCTGATTCCCACCCGATTTTTCCGGATCGGCCGCCGTGCGTGTTCCCGTCCAAAGTTATGTCCAGCACACAAAGGGTGCCCACCGATCCTCTGATATCATCATGCTGCAGTTGATCCCTCATATATCAAGGGAGAATCAGAATGTGTATGCCTACCTCAAGTTCTACCCACATATCTGAGGTTGCCTTTTTCTAACAGTTTGAGAGCTATTATATATGTTGTGGCCATAACAATAATCACATTATCTTCTAGTACTTCTAGTACAATAACTCAAATACATTTATCCCAGCACTTACTTTCTTTTCATTAATTACCCTACCATACCAGTGCAGATGGATGAAATATACACAGAACAGTGTTTACACTGGCCCCCATGATGAGAGCTTTCAAAGTGCAGTAAAGAAAGTTATAATTACAAAGTTTCACCCTGATTATTCTAAAGGAGCTACTGTGACTTTACAGTACAGTTACTCTTCTTTCTCAAGGCCACATGAAAGAGAACCAACCACATGCAGCCCACAAGAACTAGTTCGCCATCCCTGCTGTATAGTGTCACCATTTGTTCAATAGTAGCAGCTATGTGTTTACTTATCCTTTGAGGCCTGATTGGCCCTTTTTCTGTATTTATAAACCAGTAAGTAACATGTTACGCATGTGGCTCTTGAGGCATCTCTGTGTCTCAGCTAACCTGATTTACATTAAACGGATGAATGAAATAATCATTCATCTCATAAATGTTTACAGTTGTGTAAAGGCGATTTCAACCCGAGAAAGTGCCTTTCTCTAACTTTGTGTGTGCCGCCTCATTATCCCGCACCAGCTGTTTCTCTGCCTACATTGTCTCTCGCTGACCCTTGCCTCTCTGTATTTCATCCACTCCAAGCTGCTGTTTTGAGTAGAGTGTTTAGCTCATTTTGATTAATTCTGCCACAAATTAGCTTGAAATGCTAAATAGGTAACCTGAGAACAATTGCATTTCTGCAGCACTTGCCAGCAGATGTCTCTTATTTACTTTTTTATTTCATTGCATAATAAGTGAATCTTAAGTAATTGTGTGATCTGACAGATATTTATTTACAATGCTTGATTCATTCAGTGAGCTGGCTGGATGGTTTGGATACCACTGTTTGGAGAGCAGCTCTTGTGTTTTTATACACATCTGAGCTGCTGCAAATGTCAGTCCGCTAATTAATTAAATTCGTAGTTGTGTACAAATTAAATGGATGGAATCCAGAAGGAAATGATGTACAGCTCAAATGACAGTAAAATATAGTCATCTACTATGAAATATGCATATTCCACGGATCAATTAGTTCAGATGCATGTCATATGTTTAAGGCAAACAAGCTTGTTGCAGTTTAACAGTTAGCAAAATGGTAATGACAGACTTTACATATATTGTATTTGATATTTGGTATAACTGTTATGATTCTGTGATTTGAAATTCACATAAGATTTTGTTTGATATAATGAATGTGTATGTATTGAATATAAATATATGAATATGGGTATATGTGCATGTTTGTACGTAAGACCTGAAGTTTTTACGAATATTAAATTCATCATTGTCTGTATCAGTGGTTCCCAAACTGAGGGGGTGCAAAGGTATTCAAGGGGGGCGCAGGCCCTCAATCTTAACATGTGTTTGAATAGGGAGGAGGGCTCAACAATGTTGCTAAATAGAAAAGGAGGGCCCTGCAAGGAAAGTTTGGGAACCACTGGTCTGTAGGCATTGAGAACCTAAATATAAGGCATAATAACCCATGCCATCCTCTTTCTGCATCTGAAATAAAGGCCGGTAGCCAGGGCTAGAAACACAGAACTCCCACGTTGGCAATGTATTTGGCCTGTTTTTTAGCATGTTTAAAACTTTTCTGTTTCCTCCCTAGCTCCAAGGCCAGATGATCAAACTTTCAACAGAAATTAAACTTCAACTTGACTTTGTAATTCTGCACAGCTATTGTAAACTACATATCTCAGGTAGGACTAATATGTAGGAAAAGGTATTATTGGCAAGTACTTTAGATTAATTAAGGTGAAAGCTTTTATATCAACAATTAATTACAAATATAATACGTTTATAGTACAAACTTCATAAGAAAATGTCCCTGACAGTGCCTCTGTAACTAAACCAAAACCAATATGTAACCATCTGTACCAGCAATAAGCCTCAGTTTTCCCACCATCGTGGATACATAAGGATAACTTTTTAATCCAAAAAGGAGCTTTCTTGACTGGATCTCAGATTTTTCTTTACCAGGTAACTCCACCCTTAACCTACATCACTGTCTCTACCACCTTCCACAATCCCTTTTTACTCCATAGCCTTGCGAGTCAAGCACCCTTTTTTGTTCTGGTTCCCTTTTGTGTCAGTTTGTACATGATGAAGTCATCCTATGTTATTTTGAATACTCTGCATATCATGAAGTATGCTGGAGCATACAAAAGTGAGTAAAACCATCCAAAATATTTAGAACAGGTTTTTTAAAAGTGTTGTAATGAGATGTTTCTACTGAATTATCAAAACATATACTCATCATATCATAAATTAATAATAAAATTAGCAACTTTGTGTGGATTTATCCAAGGTACCCAGGCATACTGTACATCAGAAAGTATGAGGTAAGTCACTTGTAAATACCACAGCACTAGGTATTCTGAAACTGCTTGTTTGCTATACTTTATCATTCATTCAGCAATTCTTTGATCCAGTTACCATATAACAAACCACCACTAATCTGTTCCTAAAACTGCCCCCCTAATCACAAATACAATGTTGCATTCTGGTAATAGGAACCAGAAGTGGTCCGGATATGTTTCTGATGATCTACAACTCTTGATGGGTTCCTGTAAAGCGAGAAGACCAGAGTATGCCAATGCATTGTCATGTGCAGAGATGAGTTTTTTAATGCTTCTAATTAGATTTTATATGGTAAGGTATATTTCTTCACTGAGTTCTTTGTCACATTAAGCTGTGCTAATGAATTCCTGTTAGACGGCCAAACTTTAGATCTTAAGTGTAAGTCTCTTTTAAGAATTGCAAATTCCTGAGTCAAAAAAGGTTACCAAAAACTATGAGCAAATTGATGAAAAATTACAGTCAAGTCAGGCAGAGTTCATTTCTCTTACTTTGATTCCGCCTTGTAAATACAGTCCCACTTTTACTATATTCGCTCCTCTTATTTTTGGTAGTGTATTTCAGGCCAACACCACTGAGTGCTCAATTATATCATTCAAATTCAGCATTCCTCTCATCTGAACTGTCCCTATTTCCATCCCCTATTTGTTGACTCAAAGAAAGTGGTAGTAAAGGATTCTATAATGAGAATCGGGTTTGTGGTTTGGGATGTAGAAAGTAAAATACAGATGTGAAGGATTTATGTGGACAATTGATATCCCTTGTAAATTTGCACAAACACTGTTACAAAGGAGACAAAGGCGGTGATAAATATCCCAAGGAAATGGAATATTTCCAATGAATACTTGCCATATGTTTCTTGAGAAGTCATGAATGTTAATAGGATTGCTTAGAAACTTTATATATATATGTATCAATCAGCAATTTAATAAATATAAAGTATAATTGTTATGTTAAAAAAGAAAGAACACATATTTCTCTAGTATTGGATGAGAGAGAAAAGCTCAACACTAATCAAGATATACTGAATGCAAAAATAGAAATCTAACTTAAGCCAGAAAGGCCACCTTGATCCAAGTCTAAAGCAACAAAATGTCATAGATTGCGTGTGCTCTTCTTTCATCATGTTGCTATATTCAGTACCATGTATATGAATTATATTTTTTAAAATATACAAATTTATGTAGAGAAAATCTTTACCAAACATTCCAATGGATATCATTCATGGTGTACAACCAAGGAACCTCAAGATTTGCACCAACCAACCTTGTCCCATAAAATCTAGCCCCATACGTAATTTTCAAAATATTGTGGCTGCTGCTTTAGGTAGAGAGATGTATAACATAGAGCAGGAACTTTTTGTCCTTAAATATAAAAGAGAAAAAAAATGTGCTGGAATTTTGGTATGCAAATATATATATATATATGCATTGTGATTTTGAAATTATTATTATTAGCTGTAATTCATATAGCACCATCATATTACACAACGCTTTACATTAAATTAGAGTTGAGATGCAACATAAAATATCACACAGGTACAGGTTATGACACAGGAGGAGTTGAGGATCCTTACAATCGAAAAAAAATACTTACTATTCACCCAAGTTTGAGCACTGAAGTATGCTATAGCTATATCTCAATCACAATACGAAGCTACAGGCTGACAAGTCCATAAAAAGATCACTGCTTAACATATTAAATAAGATAGCTGTAACAATCACATATGCAATACATCTCAGTTTACAAGGACTGCATGGGAGGATAATTTAACTGACCACTTGACCTATGTTATATATAAAAACCAATTCACTCAGCTATGAGCTTGTAAAAGTCTATCTTCTATAAATCCTGCGTTGTTTCCTAAATAGTCTTCTGGCTAAAGTTTGTGTTTTTCTATGCTCTTTTTTTATCCGCGACGCTGCAGGTTTCTGGCCAAACCAACCATACGGTATCATTTTGAATTTTAATGCTCAGCTGTCCTGGGAGAAAGAATGAATGTTTGTGGTTCACTTTGGTGAATTTACTTCTGGTGGTTTTGTCTGAACTTTTCCAATTATTCAGAGTGTTGGACAATAATCATCCAGTGTTCAAGTAAAAGCTTCATTGAAAGAAAATAAAACCTTTAACCCTAGCAATAGGCGGTCCAAATAATTGAGCGATAATACATTTATTATCATGACTTGATTATGATATTAGTATTATTGTTATTGTTATTGTGTATATACATATACTACATTCAATATCCTATCTAAGGTTTCCTATCTTCACAGCTTAATTGAATCAGATGCAGACTTTCACACTACTTAGAAAAAATCCATTGATGGAATAATCTGGTCATTCAGTATATTTACGTCAGCTGACCTCATTCTTGGAGCACACACTGTTGTTGAACTCACAAGATTTACTAGGTATGACTGGTGGTGAACAGAACATCAAATTAGGGTTACCAAAAACAGAAAACAATCTGTAAAGCTTTAAATTTTACAAAATTATACGTATAGTAAACAAGTGTTTAAAGGGCTGTGCAGCCAACAACAGACAAGTTCTGAAAGGAACCAATCTACCACACCACATAATTATATTCAAATTAACAAGGTTGTGCATTTTTTTGTTGTTGTAGTTTGCTACAGAAACTTAGATTAGATTTTGTCTAGGTTTTGCCTAATGTATTTTATTTGTGGGAGACTTCAATGTAAAAAAAAGAAACATAAAACATCTACATACTGTATGCATGTTTGTGTATTTTTTACCATGCATATACACCCATTTGTTTGTTAGGTAACCCGTGAAGGAAAGCAATGTTTTTACTTTAACACTCTATGCTTTGTAACGTATGACCCCATTTTATCACTGAAAGCTGTGATCTAAAAGTACTTCCATGTTCCTAGTATAGGGCATGTAAAAATGTACAACATATGTAGATACTCAGGTCTAAATAACCATCAAGGCTGTTATATGGCTCCTGGGCGATATTTAGTATGAGGTGAAAACATGAGGGCTTCATCAAAAAGAACCTCATTATTTTAGGAGAGCATAACAGCTCTAGATCTAAATCCATGTTTCTTTTCTGCTGTGCAAATGTATTGAGTGGAGATACGTATTCCATTTATTAAACAGAGGTTATTGTTTAACTTTATATGGAAAATTTTCTCACTGCATGCAAGCTCTAGATTTTTATTGATTTTGCTGAGCAACCAATAAAATGTAAAATCAGTGCAGTCTGCTTTACAAGGAACACAATTTAACGTGGAAATGTGCCTTCTAGCCACCAAAAATGAAAACCACGTATCCCACATGTTCGGAGGTATTTTCTCTTCAGAATTCATGGTTCATTTTCCACTGATGATACCCTCTGCTTAACCTCTCTGTCAACGTGGCCATTAGTTGAATAAGACTATGTTAGGATAATTATGTTGGGTAATTTTGGAGATTTTTGTTTAGATGCTTAATTTTAATTAATTGTAATTAATTAATATGCAAATTACATGCAAACTGAAGTGGATCCAATCAAGCATAGCACACTTTGCATTTTGTTTCATCTAGAGATCCAGCAAATAACATACAATCTGCTTTATGGAGACTAAAGCTGGCCATACACCTTTAGATGTCTCTGTCAGATATCCTTTAGATCTACCAACAACTGTGTAGTATAGGGTCCTATGCGATTGAACACAGGTAGACTTGATGGTTTAGAAAGTCCCTCATATTACATTGTTTTGGTACAACAAAAGGAAATCTAGAGGAAATCTGACAGAGAAATCTAAAGGTGTATGGCCAGCTTAAAATGAAAAAGAAATTTACCCCAGGATTGTTAACCTGGGAAGAGGGTAGTGCTGGTTACAGTAATAGATTCAGGTTGACTTTTCATAGATGACTAAATAAACCTAAATCTTCCTAACCCTTTTAAAATCACGTGATCAATTTGGAATTTCATTCATTTGTCCTGATTTGCTGGTAAGGATCATTTAATCATCTAAAGCCTGCCATAGATACCTCGATCTATGGCAGACCTTTTGCAGACTGATTAGAGCGTGGTGACGTCACCACGCTGTAATCAGTCTGCTACATGTCGGACAGGAATCCTGTGTCTTCCACTGACACACAGGACTCCCATCCAACTAGCCAATTAACAGGGAGGGGGAGGAGACTCCCCCTCCCTGTTTACAAGCTGCAGCTGTTCTGCCTCGCAGTTGTAGAGAAAAAAAACCGGCATGTCGGATCCGTGTGCGACCCGACTTGCCGGCTTTTTTCCTACATAATTCAAGGTGGGCTCCCACATAGTTGCGGCAGACCAACCTTGATGTGATTGGCGGGAGCGCGCACGCAGGTTGGTCTGCTACAACTATGGCCGGGAGTCTGTCCGTCTATGGGGGGCTTTACACTTCTACTTCATGTGCAAACTAAAAGAGCAATAGGATCAGCACCATAGATATCATCAAAGGCTTTGATGATATCTATGACACAAAATGTGCATTACCATAATACAGAGTTCCCTTATGCTTGAAGTATCATTTATAACTAGTTTTGTTATTTAAAAATTGAAAAATAATGTCTTCTATCTATGCCTGCTGTCATTTCTGCGAGCAAAGGGCACCCCACATCAACTCAGATGCCCACCACTGAGCTAAAGGCTTAGTGTCTACTGTGCCTTTTACCCCGTGGTGGACAAGGGAAGGATCAATGGACGTGAATAGCTGTTCAGTTGCTGCTTTTCCGCATCTATGTTATGTTAATTAATAGGGCGTGCTCCCGCCAATGCAGCAGGAATGGGCAGCTGATAAACTGCCCGCATGGTGCTGGAAATCTGTTCTCAAATCAGCTAGCGTGTGTCTTTTTTCCCGGCATTAAACAAGCAGTGGACACATGACCAAAATGTTAAAGACTTTGGAGGATTAAGGCTATGTGTCCATTGGGCATTAGGACATGTTATGCAAAAGTTAATATTATAGACACAAAAATGCATCAAACTCACATCCAATGTTTTTTCAATGGATGCATTAATACGTATCTACAAATACCACCATGGCTATCCACATTGACATACATGCAACAATCTGCTGAGACACATGTCTAGGCATGTCCATTTTAAACCATTGAAAGCATTTCAAACTGACAATATAAAGCAAGGAGACTAGGCCTGAGAGGATTCAAAAAAAAATAACCACTAATCCAAGAGCCAGACTGCATCATATATGTCTTTTTGCCCATATTTGACTTAAATGAAAAAATAAACTCTTGCATACAATTATTTTATGTCTTGTGTGAGAATGTTTTTACTTTTGAAATAGTACCAGCAGCGCTACTTGTATTTTAGACCACAAGCCTGGACCATGGCCTATCGCTAAAATTACCTCTAGGAGAATCCATTGCTAGAAAGAGTAATGAACTTCTTTAAGACTTTAAAATAAACTAACAGCAAGTAACATGTTAGAAGAACGAGTCTTTTTCAGAGGCACAAGGGAGTCTTGTTCCTGGAAGTCCCTCAAACATTTCCAGATCCAAAAAAAAGCCATCAATTTGCATGTAAGGGAAATTTCATATAAGTCCTGGTGTGAGCATGCTCAGTCTGTCTTTAAATCCCAGTTTAAATGTAATTCAGTCTTTTGGCTAAAATACTCTTACATGTTACACCTTCTCAGTGTATATTAATATTGCTTTAAGGTCCAGAATACATCTTGCAGCCAGTGTTCCATAGCTAATGTGAAATAAATAGGAAGAAATTTAACAGCCGACAATGGAAAATTTGGTTTCAACATTACATGTAACTAATAAGTGTTACATAAACAACAAACATTTGTGGCTTTGGATTTTGACATTCCCGTTCTATAGTTTTACTTCTGCCTTGACTTCCGAGAGATCACATTTCTAGTAAAATTGCTAATTATAATGCTTGGGGACCTATTGTAATTCTCAGCCCTATAAAGTAGTTATTTTATACATTCTACTAGTTTACAAATAATATTTTACAGGCAATATACATAAAGTCTGTGGTTGTTTACAGTTTAGCAGAATAGATATCAAATACAAGTAGGGGTAAAATAATATACCTTGCCTTTTCCCAGAAAGATTTGAAGAATATATACAATATAAGAAAGGATTCTTGGGTAAATCTGTTTTCGTATTTATATCACCAGGAATAAACACAATGTCAATGATAACTTTAAGTGGTGTGAATCCATATCAATTACAACAACCCATAGTGGAAATAACACAGGGTATCCCAGGTTATTACCCATCATCACTATGTACTATGCGTTGTCTGTAAATAAAAATTGGACCAAACTAGTCTGAGAATCCAAAGAACAGCGAATGGGCAGGATTTGAAGCAAACCCAGTGTACACACAAACTCCAACCTCATCCATAGAAACAAGCATTTTAAAAATGGCAAATTACCTGTGTGTGTTTTGTACATTGCCAGCTTTCATTACCACTACTGGTTAGAGATCTTTGTGGCAAGTTTAAATGTTGTATAAAAAGGTAAAATGAAACAATCAAAAAAGGGCAATTGCGGATTTAGGTATGTACATAATCAATCATCCATTATCCAAAAAAGATGAGATATAAAAAATAAAGGACATACTAGGGTTCAGTATCTACATTTAAAGTGCACCTAGATTATCCCACACTGGCAAACCCCTATTATATGCAAATCCTTAACTGTAAGGTCCTTTGTAGCTCATCCTCTTCCCTCTTCGCTGTCACATTATCATGTCTGTAGACATTGATCTCTTTGTCATTGGAAGCAATTCTATCTGGTGCCCCCCAAGGGGTGGTTACTACAGCTATTGACCAGCAGAAGACTGAAAAAAATTGTAACTTCCTCAGATGGGAGAAGAGTAGGTTAGTATATTGTTTTAGCATTTTGGAGCAACTTTGAGCCATTAGGATAGCTCAGAGGTCAGAAAAATTTAATTGTTTTTTATTTTATTTTTTACTTTCTAAGTTTTATTATTATTATTATTATGATTATTATTATTATCTTGTATTTATATAGCACCAACATATTACGCAGCACTTTACAGAGCATATATAGTCATATCCCTAACTGTCTCTCAGAGGAGCTCACATTCTAATGTCCCTACCATTGTCATGTATATGTAGCTAACACAATCATATGTCACATGTAACTAATTTATTTACACAGCAGTTGAAAACCCTTTTGTAAGAAAAACCGACGAAGCATGCTGGACAATTTAACAGTAATAAGTGGTAAATGGTGGAAAAATGCAAATAGGAAATGCTTTTTTAGAAAAATAATTTAATTCTTCAACATTTTTTAACAACTCTAATAATACACAGCAGAACAGCAAATCTAAAATGTATTTTCTATAATGTTTCAAATGTATTGGAAAAGGTAATTGCATGTGTTTAAAATTGAAACCAATGATGTTATGCTAAGGCAAGTTATGTAAGTTACCAACATTGTGATTCCTGCAATTATTTTGTTAAATACTGTAAATACATAATATCGATATAACCAGACATATGTTTTGAACTTTGATATATGGTAGTGATATAGCAGTTAAATGTTAGCAATGTTTCAACATGCCATATGTATAAATGGTCTATGTGAAAATGAAATCCGAATCCCTAGGGTCTAAGTGGGTTTTCTATTTAAATATGGTAAGCTGTATTAATATTTTGCCATGTGTGAGAATGTTGGAAAAAAATAAAAAAAATGGTTATTAAAGAATGTGGGTTTGGCTTAACAAGTAATGGAAGAGCTCTATTACCCAGACATGTGCTTCTACAAAACCATAAGTAGAGGTGTAAATGAAGATAAGCCACAAAAACATATCCATTGATTTTCTGCCATTTTGCTCTGTCTTTTTTGTTATTTTCTGACATTTTGGTTGCAGAGCTACTATCTAGTTCAATTTGCCACTAGTGATGGCCGAACTGTCCGTGGATGTTCACCCATCTTCTCGCCGGCGAGCAGTGCGGGTGTTCGACCCGCTCGCGGACAGTCCTGGCCGATGTTCGGCCATCACTATTTGCCTCACAAAGACAGAGGTTCCTGAACGATGAACAGCAGATGTGTTATGGGTTTGGTGTAGATAAAATATGAATAGCTGGAAAGAAAGGCTTGGAAGATCACACTTTTAATTATTAAGAATGTTAACATTGTATGACATGAATCAAGGCATAAAAGGACAATCAAGCCACAGCCATAAAGGAGCAAAAGTTTGGTAATCTAGTATAGAGGTACAAATGGCCGCCAGGAGCGAACTTACCCACTGGGCAGGATGTATCTGCCCTCTGCCTCCCTCCAATTATAGTTTGAGTCAGGTCACAGACATACATAAACATCTTAACAACCGCAGAAGAAAAAAAAAAGACGAGCCATCTTGTTTGTCACCCTGGTGTTCATACAATTAAGGACTGCACAGCCTTAGAATGCATGCAGTAGTACTTTATGGACTCAGGGGTCACAGGCACCCTGAAAGGGGGAGGAAAAAAAATGGGCTCTAGTTAGAAACAGATCAATGGGTGAATTTGTACACCCACACATCTACCAGAAGGCGTTATGGTTGATGCATCATCATGGGAGTTAGGTTCAGTTTGTGGTTAAGGAAATAATGAGTGTGTACATACAGGAATTAAAATTGCAGAGAATATATACTATAACAGCCCTATAGGTAGGGTCTGCTGTTGGTAGGGGGATAAAAGTGTTTAGGGACTGGATAAAAGGAGGGTAGGGAATGAATAAAGTAGCTTTACATGCATGGATTCGCGTGTGACCAATGAATGATCGTTTGCAGTACAGTGATGTAAAAATCAACAAATCAATGTGCACCACTTAAGGTCTAAATGTCGATCAAAAATAGATTTACCAACATGTTGGATCCATGTTCGATCGACATTTTCTTCGAGCGGGATCGATCCCTTTAGTTGGGCAGTGTTCATTATTCATAAATATTCTTTAAGGGAAATATTCTAAATTCAACAAAACCATTAGATATAACAATAGCTAAATATACTGCAACAGGCCAGGCCTAGTAAAGGAATTAGACGTAATTGACATGACTTAAAGCTCTTGGCACGCCATCACTTTTTTTGTGCTACTTCTTTTTAGTTCAAACTCCTATATACCAATGAAAATGGAAGTAGTTGATGCCAACCCCCCATTAAAGCCTTTTAAAAGTTAATTTTATTTTAACAAACCTTGTATGTGTAGCATCTGTCCCACCATACATGTGACCATACAGTTGCCTCATTATAAATACAATAAACATTAATTTTGCATGTTGTTTTTTTGCTTATGAGAGAAGACTCTGGACAGTAGAATCTTACATCTGGACAGGTGATATTAAGCTAGGCATACACGGTTCGATTTTAGAACGATCGATTTCTGATTCCAATTTTGAAGATTGAATTTTAGATCTTGATCTTTTCATCGGACACTGATCGAAATCGAATCCAAAGTAGTACCACATGACGGACCCGATCGGAATACGATTGGAATACGACCAAAATTGCTGATTTTAGTTTTGATCAAAAAACACATGAATGAGTCATATTTAAATGTGTCATCGAATACAACAGACCCGACATCGACAAAATTTTTCCAACATGCCCAATCATATTTCGAATAATGTTTTGATCGGTATCGGACAATTTTCACCGATCAAACCATGTGTGTGGCATATGATTTAAGTCCGATCAATCATTTTAGGTTGATCGAACGCTAAAATCAAACCGTGTATGCCTAGCTTAAGACATAATATTCTTCCTTAATCAACTTACCAATACAGCCCCAGCTCCCTGTTCAAAGAATAGATTTTTATAGATTTTTTTCATTGTTTAATACCTCAGTTGGAATAAACCACTGATTGAAATTGAAATACTAGCAGCCCAGCATGCCGGGTTTGCATATGGTGTTGAAATTAAACATCCATATGGAAAGCATTCTCTATAGGTTTTTATCTGCTTCCCTTCACGGTAGAATAAAATTCACAAAGTATTAGGTTATTTACAGGACATTTCTTTACATGTAGTTGAAACGTTACGTTTGGTTCTGGTCAAACAGCATTAACTAAGATAAAGGAGCCATCCGAAGAAACTGCTAGTAAATCTTTAGGGGTTGTATGCTACATTCAGGCTCCAATTTAGAAAATAGCAAGGACTGGCCTGTTTTACAGGTTATTTCTGCTTTACTTATTTATATAGATTAAACAACACAGATCAAGTAATGACCTCAGAGGAAGTATAAATCTTCTAGTGATTGCTAAGGACTGCTTTCATAAGTACTCAACAGTGTTCTCTTCTATTTTTATACCTTCTTAAACTGCAGCAGGAAATATTGCTTTTGATAAAGGGAGAAAAGAGGTAAAGCAGCGACTGAGGATTAACTGTATCAAAAATAGCAACAGCATATAGTAAAAAATCGTGGTGCATTATGGAGCATGAAGGGGCTTTATAGGCAAGGGTGTGTTCCTTAAAAAAACAATATAAAGTCTATATACTGCTTGCTAAGGAGGGATTCTGTATGGAATTGTAATATCAGTGGCTTAGACTGGTTTCAAAGTTTTATTTTGTCTTTCTTAGTATGCCGTGTTAAGCTTACATAGTTAATAACAGAGCAAAGCATCTTGGACTGGGAAATATCTTAAGACAGAAAATGACTGCGAGAGAGATTAGGTGGAACGTGTCAAATAAACCAAAGGATTATGAGATTATTCATCTTAATGGAAACTTGAATTTGAATTTAGCGTTATATGAAAGCTTCACCTATTACAGAAATAAAATTCCTCTGCTTGTAGAGTAAGGAGGATATGAGGGTGAGCAGGAATTTTCTGCATATTTTGTATAAAGCATAAGCATACATCGCTTTTAAAATATATATATATATTATATATCAGTAAAAAAATGATGCTTTTACCTAGGCCTGGAAAGTCTCAGACAAAAAGTTTTCACAGTGGAAAATAGTTTTTAAGATCTCTTGGAATTGTGATGGGCTGAAATTAATACCGCACGGAAGACTGCATGTTTATCATAATTCTGAGACAACTCCTCACAGGATCTTGGCTCATTTCCTTTCAGAGGACATTGAGAATTGATTTGTTTTGTATATTGAAAGATTTTTTGGTCTTTTTAGCATAAATAGTTAAAGGGCCCATAAAAGTCAAACTATATGTTTCATTTAGTAGATGCTGGATAATCAGACCAGATGACAGCTTCCTCCAAGGTGAGGGTTTGCATCCCTGATGAAGACATTAAGAGTTAGTCACACCCTTATGCATACCCTAATTTTTTTCATAACGGGCAATACAAAAGTAGGTTCTAGAGCCGGGGTACTCAATAGGCAGACCCGGTCCGGATCCGGACCCAAATAGGGTCACATGTGGACTGGCGGCTCATTCCTCCCCTCCTTATTCACGAAGCGAAGGAGAGGAGCTAATGCCCATCCCCCTCGGCCCCCCCTTCTCCTGATGTGAGTGTGACAGGCAGCAGATTCTGTGTCCCCTACTACTACTTACACCCTGAGTTTCACCCCTCTAGCTACAACACTTATAAGTAACATTTCAGCTAAAATACAGCTATCAGATAATGCTTCTCCATGAGCATAAAGCACTACTCTGGTGCATACATGCTTTCACTTATCCTAATTTGAAGGCATAGATCTTTGAACCCCTGCTTGGTAAAATCTTGACATTTTGGGAGTTACCAGTTAACCCCTAATACTACATCCATGCAAATTTTCTGGTCCCTGAGCACAATTCTTCCTACTAAAAAGCCCCTATCAAATATTGCTCGGACGTAGTCTAATTTTTTAGATTGCCAATTTTTTTCAGTTGTTATTGGTAAAGGCATACAATTTCTGTCACTTATGTGGATAACCACAGGGAAACATTAATAGCTATGAAAGGTTGCAGATAGTGGTGTCACATTGTAAATTACTAATCCAAAAAAGGGTGTTGGAGCATCCATTGGGACCCCTCTGCTAAGCTATTGCTGTTTTCACAGCACTGAGCCTTTCCGCTGATGCAGGGTTGAACATAGTGGAGTACGTTGAACCTCTGCATCGGCAGATGTCTGAACACAGCATGCACCGAGCAGGTAAAGTCTATGTACTCCACAGCCCGTCAGAGCCCTGGTCTAGGGCCTGGTGGAGGCTTGACAGAAGCCAGAGGATCCAATAGCGGATGTGGAGTTAAACGGGCCTAAGAGTAAAATCTGACTACTGAGGTATAAGATCTGTGGGTTCAAACATTACTGGATGTTACATTTGACCCAAAGCCAGCTGGTGACCTGTGGATGGAGACAGCTAATCGGAGGCTCAATTAGGAACAGGGAGGGTCATCTGCCGCAGAATCTACCGTGCAGGTGGCTGACGCAGAGGACAGTGAGGGAGACAGTGAGGGTGATAATAAGTAGTTGCGCACAACCTTCAGCAGTAATTACACAGCT
Organism: Ptychadena robeensis; assembly: GCA_036250615.1. Lineage (NCBI taxonomy): Eukaryota > Metazoa > Chordata > Amphibia > Anura > Ptychadenidae > Ptychadena > Ptychadena robeensis. Next base: position 53,302,945 of record CM070035.1, on the reverse strand, counting down.
ACAGTGATATCAGTGGCCAGAAGGGCCCACAGTGGGTGTATAGGGTCTGAGCAAGGATTGCAGAGTAAAATAGGGTCAGTATGAGGGGTGGAAGTGAGGTCTTCCTAGAAAGCACACGGCCCTGTGAGATCCATCCTTGTCAACCTCTTTTAATGTGTGAGTATCTTGTCTGTTGTTTTGTTTAATTTTGTTTCATCTCATTCAATTTCACATTATTTAATCATTTGTTGTACTAGGTTGTGTGCCTCTGTCCTTGTTCTTATTTGTCTGAGACAGTGAGGGAGACAGCCCTACACATGGTGTGCATACCAAACACCATCTCCTGGTACTCATCTGAGGAGCTCACTAAAAAGTTATGTGCACCCCTGGTTATAGGCATTCTCTGGAGGCCTCAGACCCGGGGGAAAGGATGTGCTAGTGGTAGGAGGCCCCGAAAAATTACCTAGTATGGGGCCCTGAAATTTCTGATGGTGGCCCTGCACAGGAAGGTTAATAAAAGCTTAAATGTCTATCAATATTTACTAAAGAAAGCTTTGTGAGCAGAGAAAATGGCCATCCCAGGGCTCCTCAGGTCCTCCTACCCCTTGTCTAGTAATTAATTACATATGTTTGAGACTGTGTCCTGTATAGACTATAGGGAGAATATATATATATATTTATATAAATGAACTAGACTACGTCAGGCTTCTGTCCGGCGGACTGGGTCAGCTCTGTGAAAACTGCCCTGGTTGAGAATGCAAGAAAGGAAGAAACACACCTTGGGTAGGTGGGTGGGATTTTAGGGGGCAGGTATTGACAATTAGAGCTCAGTCTTGCCCTGATATGGCACTGCATTCTTTTTAGCTTACATCTGCTCAGCCAACACATGTCACATGAAGTGATGCACACTAAGCTGAGCATCACACCACATGTGCACTGTAGTGTTATTTTGTTGATTGTCTATATATATAGCTCTAGCAATTTCCATTCCCTAGTTATATGGAGGTTTTAGACTATTTTAGTTTTATTTGCTGAATGGCAAACATGTGTGCAAGACATTTTACAGTTTCTACAGTGGTGGGCATGTGGCTTTGTCACAGCATCATTGTTTTAAATTTAAAAATCCATCAGGCCTAAAGTTTACAATGTCTGGTATCATATTGGCTCTTTTGATGTACTTGAATGAATACATGAAAGTTAGTTCATAGTCAGTGTGCAGTCAGCAGAGGTTAATATAAGCAGGGCTTTTTTTCTGGGGGAACGCACCGGAACAGAGTTCCGCCACCTATTTTAAGTCTGGCCCCAATATAAGGGCACTGGCTGCAGTGCGTCGTGGGTGGTCCACCGGGGGGCCCCGTTCGTGTTTTTTAGTGGGGGGAGTTTCGGCCATTCAGCACGGGTTACGGGCATACGGGCGATTTTGTGCCTCCCCTCTTCCCATTGTTTATGGGCGGTGGCCCTATGATGGGGTGTCTCCTCCCCCGTCCATGCTGGAGAGAACTTTCTCTTCAGCGTGGACTGGGGAGTGGAGTTCTAGCCGTCCTGAGGGAGGGGAGGCGGCGCCCACATACGGGGGTGCCTGCCTGCACTGGTGGGTGACGTGCCCCTGTTCCCTCAATGGGTAGCTATTTATGGAGCGGACACCCGGTTTTAGGGGGCGATCCTAGGGGTGGGTAGGGGCGGGGCCAGGGGAGGGGGGTGAGTTCCACCACCTTTTCTCTGAGAAAAAAAGCCCTGAATATAAGCCACCACAAATATAGGAAACACTACGATCTGAAATCTCAAAGTCTTTCAGGGACATTTACACAGATATTTTCATTAACGACAGGATGCTTTAACTTTGAACTCTGGTCTTAAATTTTTTTTTGACCCTAAAACTATCACTTTCCATTTCATTTTCAAACGTGCTTAAAACAAATAAGCAAATTTTTGTTTCGACATTCACATTTAATCTCGAGCTCTCTCCACACCTGACTACCACAAATTCATAACTTTTTAGAAATATTTGTTGCTGTCATGGACTTGGGACAGAGAAGGAGAAGCACAATGATTCATTGTCACTGCACAATCTAACTGGCTCATTGTGCTACTTCTTCTCCTCCCTGCTGTAGTCTTTATGTGATGACCTCAACTGTCCCATGTACCACCTGCTGTTGGCGCTGTGCTACCGCTTCGCATGACTAGCGGATGGCTCCCTGCAAGTGTGGGCTGGGTTGAGGACACCTGTCTCATTAGCCTTGGGTGTTATCCACTCTCTCACACTTGCTGAGCATTCAACCCGAATCTATACCTGATCCTCACTATGAACTTGCGACAATCTGAACTCTGAATCTGATGATTACCTTTTTACCTCATCTGAACCTAAACCCTGTTTGTTTGCTATTCTATTTGTCATAGTAATTTCACAATTAACCCGCTTGTTCACCATATCCCTGTTTGGTTGTCAGTGTGTGCTGCCAGTCCTGGTTGCCCCCTTCCCTGGATCCTGACACTTCAAGAGTCTGATTAAAGTCAAATACAGTTCCTTATACTTTAATATTTTTTCATATTTTAAATCTATTATTGAATATATAGATGTGTTTTTCTTCTTTTTTCTATCAAGAACAATACTACATGTGTGGTGGTTAAAAAAAATTTGTTTTGGAAAATTCAACCAGTTCGACTTTGTGTAAAGCCTCTGAGCATGCTATGATCACCAAACGTGTTGGAGATTAAGAAAAGGGACTAGGGTACTACAAAAAAGAAAGTATTGCTCTATTACAAATAGTTTTTTCATAAATGAAATTTTGACTTTGACTTATTTTATGCAAAAACGACATGTGCTAGATCAAAACTTTTTTTCTAATGTTCCCACAACCCTTCTCTACGTCTCCAGCAATTTATGTGACGCTACCATATTGAGGGGCTTTGCAATCAAATCAGCTAGTCGAAAAATTCAACCATCTCTAGTGGTGGTATGATCGAACAATGTTAGACTGCTAATCGATATCTAAATTGCACAACACGATCGGATCAAAGATTGTGCAAAAGTCAACCTGTGTTTGGCAAGCTTAAGTGGAAGCATGTCTTAAGCACATAAACAACCCAGACCATGTCAATCATAAAAGACAATATCTTTTATATTATGCACATTGCATTGTTACGAAGGGTACACAGGTTTCCATATCCTTGTGAATATGCTTTCTGGCTTGCGCAAAAGCAAGGACAAGGACAACAAAATTGCATAGTGCTAGATGCAGTGCAACGGTTTCACAGCACACAGTGTGAAAGGGCCAATAGAGTTCAGTGGTAGGTGACACCCTTTAATTGTGACATTGAGATATATACCTAAATGACTTTCCCAATGTTCTTATGAAAACCCACTTCAACTCATTTTAGATGGTGTAGCATTTACCACAAGTATGAATGGATGGACTTGCCACCTCAGACACTTATTATAGGAAGGTAAAACTAGGTGAAAGATTCCATACAAAAAATATATTTTCAAGCTACAATGGTCAGAAAAGATTTAGGTAATAGGATTGATTAAGCATTATTGTATCTTTAAAACAGATGGTAAAAATATTAAGGTCATTGATCTTAAAAGTATGGTATCTCTTTTAAAGAGATTTTTTCTGTAGCTACTGATGATAATTATTATCTGCAATATTATTCCAAGATATATGTTTGTATGTGTGAAAATTGAGTATAGATTTATTTAGAGTATTTTAGATTCAGATCACAACATTTCCTTGAATTGACATCCAGTTCAGAAAAACTAAATGTTATCCATACCCACCGATGCACCCACTCTGGGTTTTAGACTCTCTGGCTCTGTGAATACGATCAGAGTTTTTCTCATCATCAAACACAAACATCCCAAAGAAAATGCCATACTCACAGGTTAAAAGTCCAAAAGTCTTTACTATCTAATGTACAGTTACACACAGTTTAAACAGAGACTTAATCGTAGAGTTATAGAAGATCAGAGAGTGACCATATATACCTTCTACGCACCTGTGGCAGAATCGGAATACCGTGACACTCAAGTGTATAGACACACATTTAGCTCCGATTAAGCTCTTTAGCGTTCATTTGTCTACCAATATCTGAATTATTCGAAGCAAGATCATCACCTCACAATTAATCTTAAGATCTGTGTGAAATGCCTCAGAGGGAAGAGTAGTATGCCTCAGAGTATGCCTCAGAGAGAAGAGTAGTATCAGGAGGATAGATGTGTACAGATGTGTGAAACTGTGCATTTAGTTATCTGATACAACACCTAAGCATTCACACTGAGTATAGCTCAGGGTAGATTTGTCTACCAATATCTGAATTATTCCAGGCCAGATCACCACCATACACAATGATTAAGCTTGAGTTGTGGAGGAAACGCATTAGAGGGAAGAGTAGTATCAGGATGTAGTGATGGCTCGAACCCGGAATTTGATGTTCGCGAATGGCGAACACGAACTTCCGCAAAAGTTCGCGAACCCGGCGAACCCGCCATTGACTTCAATGGGAGGCAAATTTGAAAAAACAAAGGGACCCTTTCTGGCCACAATAGTGTTGGGAAAGTTGTTTCAAGGGGTCTAACACCTGGACAATGACATGACAGAGGGGAATCCATGGCAAAACTCCCAAGAATTTTTTTTTTCACCCACTAAATCCGCACCAAGGAATTCTACAATGATAGTCAATGGGATTTGAGCTGTATGTGCACTAAAAAACATGGTTGGACACTGGGGGAGATGGTCAGTTTGGAGGACACTGGTGGTG
>CM070035.1:53274284-53286695 GCA_036250615.1 Ptychadena robeensis | reverse complement strand
GGGATGATGGCTTGATATCCTTATATTAATTCATGACTGATGGGGTGACAGATATTTTTCATTATAAAAGCCTCATTCAATGAAGTAAACAGAAAAACTACGGCACTTGTAATCACTGCCTTTATGAGCATATCATCATAGTTTAGTATGGGGGTAATACTACCACCTAGTGACAAACTACTGACTTGCTGATGTTCTTGGTGGACATAGCAATCAGAAAATTGACTTGATATCTGATTAAACAGATAGCAAAAGAGTGTGTGTTGGAGAAACATATTAATTGCCTTTTTGGCATCGTAATTTCATGGGTAAGTAGAGTAGGCATTGATTTCTAGCAGTTTAAATTCCCTGCAGTCTATGAACATTTGCTATTGACGTTGCATATATTCTTACATGCTTTGAAAAAAGTTACACCCATCAGCATAAATCACAGTTTTTTAAGTGGTAAAAAACAACTTGTGTGAAATCATGTCAGGAAAATGAGGGGATTACTTGACCTGCTATTATCACATAGTTATGCATTGGTTGGGAATGTAGATATTGTTCTATAATAAACATAAAGTAAATAAGAGAGGTAAACTAAATGTTTTACTTTATGTTTGTATGCGCTTATAAATCATCACATTCCCGACTACAGGACTTCTCTAGGGCCGCTCCTACTCTCTGGAACCCTCCCCCTCGCCCCATTAGACTTGCTCCTACCTTCAGCTCTTTTAAAAAAGTCCTGAAAACCCACCTCTTCAGTCTCGTCTACCCATCTTTGCACCCCTAACATCACAACCATGCCAGTTCCCCCACCTCTACTGTTCCCCAACCTATTAGACTGTAAGCCCATCCGGGCAGGGTCCTCTACTCCTCCTGTGTCATAACCTGTTCCTGTGTGTATTATATTGTGTTGTATCTCCACTTGTACAGCGCTGCGTAATATGTTGATGCTACATAAATAAATGATGATAATAATAGTAATCTTGGAAGAGAAATTTGGAGAATAGCAATAGACTGCACTGGGAGAACACATAGTAAGGCATAGACTTAATTTGGTGCCCATCATGCCCAATTGATTGGTTGGGTCACACTGTAGGGTGGGAATATGGAGATAACGTTTTCATTAAAAAACAATTAGTATGATACCCAACATGTTTTTTATGTGATGTGGCACAGGCTAGGAGAAACCTGTCAGCCACTTCATAGCCCATAGGTAAGTATTAACGGAGGCACGGATTCTTCTCTGTGCCTTTTCCACAGTTGTAGTTGAGTCTAGGCCTTATCGCTGACCATGTTTAGGGGAGGGAATAGGCAGACCTAGATTAATTAAAGCAGAAGCAGATACAAGATGATCCGACATCTGCCTCTCTCATTTATTATAACAATTATAATAACAATTTAGGGAATATTGTAAGTAAAGATTGGCTGAATGTGGTCTGCTGGGCATCATGTAAGATGAGTGTCGTGCAAGATAGAAGTAGAGATGGTTGAAAAGCAATTCAACCATTTCTAGTTTATTGCAAAGCCCATGAGCATGGTAACATCACCAAAATTGCTAGAGATGTAGAGAAGGGTGGGGGTATACTACAAAAACAGTATGGCTCTAACACAAATAGTTTTTGCATAAATTAAGTTCAAAGTCAAGTCAAAATTTCGTCTTTGAAATGTATGCAAAAACTACATATGCTAGAGCAAAACATTTTTTTCCCCCAATGTTCCCACAGCCCTTCTCTACATCTCTAGCAATTCTGGTGATGATACCATGTTCAGGAGCTTTGCAATCAGCTCACAAAGTCAGCTTGTCATCTCCATCATCTCCAATTATTGACCATCTAGATTAGAAGCTGGTCAATGATTGATGCATGAATACAGTTAAGCTATGTGAACTTTATCTGAAAGACAGATGTGAGGCTGACCATGGACCAGTGATATAGACATTAGTATGGGTGTTAATCATGATTGTCAGGAAGCTAATGCTGTTCCTTCCCCAAAGCAAACATTATTCCATTTTGTTGTACTATTATAAGAGGTTGACGTACATGAGAAAAACATTGTATAGTGTTAATATTTATTTTAACCCTGGAATCCAAATCCCTATAGTTGTATTTAAAATGATATGTGAATGATTTAGCTTCTGGCCATGACTGCCATGCTCATCCTGTTCTTTCTTCTTCCATATTTGTTGGAGGGTCAGGTGACCATTTCAGAGCCTCTGAACATTCAGCATTGGAATAGTTCTGTCCTTAAAGGTTCACTTCTCTGGCCCTTACATGTATATTTCTTCTGCGGTCAAAAACTCCTTAATAGAGTTTTAGTACTTATGCACAGGATTTCCTGAGCTTAACACATTGCATATGCTACTGTATATGGTTTTGACATATAAAATATAGTTACACCATAATTTATCTTTATCTAAATATGAAAATGAAATATGACTGAACACCATTTCAGCTCATTTAAAAAAGCAAATCAAGCCACCAAGAGGAATTAGTGAAGTGTTAATATATTCTGGGAAACACTGTAAATGTAAAGTCTTGCTATAACTGTAGCCATCTATCACAAGATTCTCTTATTTACCATTGTTACTTATTACACAACAGATCTCAACCTGCTCAAGACTGCATCTAAAGGTTTGTAAAGATGCTATATAAATGTTCTTTTAGAGATTTTGTGATCTCCTTGCCTTTGTACAGATGTCAGGGGTTGCGCAATGTCAGACATGCCTGGCGCTTGTTGTTTCCTATGGAAGAGGATGCAGTGTGGTGGCGCCAGCTAGCCCTTCCCTAGCACCTCTCCATAGAACAGAATAAGCGCTGTACAACAACAAAAATTTTACTGGACTGCTGACTGGAGAAGACATCAGTCCAGAGAAGAAGGGACTCAATGATTTTGTTTATCCTTCAGCTAGAAAATTTGGTTTCTTTAAAAGTGACTGTAGCTTCTAACTCACAGTTGAAGACAATGACTATACATAGTGATTTTAGGGTAAGATATTGTAGTGTATGTACAAATGTACAAGAATGAAGAGAAGGTTGAGGCTCATATTTACAGTACATTAAACTCATACAGGGTAAATATGTGCTACAAAAGAGATACTTTGTTAAACTAACCTATTGCTTAACCCTGAATGAGCAACGCATGGGGTTTGTTTACCCGTGAGAGCTCCTGCATTTGTCCCAAGTTTAAGTTCCTACAGTTTGAATCATCCTTTATGTTTCACTTCAAGTCACTCTTTTCATCAACTTCAATGTATGAATGCATCACACATGAACATAACATATGTATTTTAACAGAGGTCTAGTCGCTTCATCAGAGGACACATCAGCAACATTATGAAAGAGAATCACAGCTGTATTATATAGCCCCAGGCTGCTTTGTGGTACAACCACACTATGGTCTGTAAATAGACCCCTCTGTTTATGAATAGGCTTTTTTTGAAAGGATAGGGAGATTTGTTAATGCCATTAAACATTAGACTTCTTTAGCTCACAAGTCCTCTGTGGATAGAGAAAGAATTTGTTACCGTGGCAAGATAACTTGAAGTTTATAATAATGAGCTGTGATAGTGCATGATTCATCCTGCAGACACAGCTTCAGCTTCTCAAACCCTCTTTATTTTCTCCTCTGTGTCTCACTGAGTAGCAGAACTCAGAATGCAATCTTTCTTCAAACTTTCTCCATGTAGGACAACTCCAGGTGAAACTTTGCAGCATATCTTTCTCTGCAGACAGCTTAGTGCCTTCAGGGTAAAATACACAAAACAATTGCCCAAACAGTAAGAGTTTTATTACACCAATTGTAGCGCACAGCCAGATGCCAGAATCACTTCATGCCGATCAGTCCCGTTAGCAGCCCATGTACTGCCACGGTATCAACATTTTAATACCATTTAATACCAACTGGATTGCAGGCTTTATAGCAGTGAATAGTGCTAAGCCAATAAGCCAAGTTTTTTTGGCAGAGAACAACTCACATTCTCATGAATGAATATTACCCAAGAAATTATTTACAAGTTTGTTTCCCTTTATCAGAGTAAACTAACCAACAGAGGCAAGATGTTCACTCTTTTATACCAATTTTATTTTTTCCTGATAAGATAGCGTCAGAATATACAAGCTGACTACTACTTTGTTTTAGTGGTAGTAGATCTTATCAATTGCTTCAGGAGATAGAGCTAGTGACAAAATTTTTATAACAGGGAAATGCTTATTATAGTAGACGGGACTTCAAACAAAATGTGAAGTGTGCTACTTCGGGCCATGTTTGGCAATTGGAGTAAAAGGTCCCTCGTTGTCATTGGCTGTCAATGGAGTCATCAATGTGATGTGGAAAATACAATTTCTATACAGATTAATAGGGTGCATGAATGCCAATGTGGCACCTCATGTGCTTGAAAACCACAGGAAACCATGGGCAATCTGCAGGCTGTGCATCATGAAAGTGCAGACATAGCCTTGCAGGGAAGGATTTCCTAAGTTTCTAAGATGTTCCAACTAGAACTATTAATTAGCAGCTTAACTGTGAACCTAGTGGTATGGTTAGATCACTACATGAAGCAATCGGTCATCTGTCACTAACAGTCAAAGAACAATTTTGGGGGGAAGGCAATATAGCTTGCAGTATGTCTTTAGAGTGTAGGAGGAAACCAGCGAACCCATAGGAAATCCATGCAGAAATAAGAAGAACATATAAATAAATACAGATAGTCTCCTGGTCAAAATTTAAATTTGAGACCCTAGTGCTGTATGGCAAGGGTGCTAGTCATGTTCTCCATTGAAAATAACCAAATAAATATACACTAGAAAGAAATAATTATTGTCCTCTGAATACATTTAGAACTGAGAAAATGCCTAGCTTCAAACACCTTTTGTGAAAGACCCCAAAGTCAAGTCTAAAATAAATCATCAACATTCTTCAAATCCTGGCCTGGTAGAAGTCAAGCTAGTTCTGGCTGAACTCTGGGAAAAACTATTGGAGATGGACATTTTTCAAAAGTTTACCTATTTTACCCTAGCAATTGGAGATGTTTCCTGTACAACAGTACAATACAATGTATGTAAATTTGGGGTAATGCTTCAAGCAAACGTTTATAAAGGCAGCAAGTATCAACTGTTGTGATCCTCAGAAATCCACTTACAGAACATGGCAATAAGTTTTCCTACCTCCCAAAGTTCATTATTTGTTCTCCCACTTTAATTAATTTAATATATTACTTGTATTACTTTTATTATATGTCCAATTGAAATGGTCAGCTCAAAAGTCCTGGAGAACATACTGGTGCTGTACATCATTACAATCAACTTCTGTAGAAAAATGTATTTTTATTATTTAGGATCAGAACTAACTCCTGCAGTCATTTTCAAGGGCTATATTACCATTTATTTTCAAAAATCTTTGAGAAAGCATAATTGTTGCCAAACCTTGGGCATATATTATGTATACATAGCTAACAATAAAAGGAGCTTGTCCTTAAAACAGAGCAAGATATGGTAAAGGGAATATAAAATGTCTACCTTTTAATTGAAATTGTAATTGGTTAGGTTGTAAAATCTGTGGCCAGCACTATAGCACCGGTAAGGTAGGATGACAGAGGTCAGACCATTACACAGAACAACAGAAACAGCAAGATTTGGGTAGAAGAGGAGTCAGTAGTGTTGATAGCCAATATTCGAATTGCGGATTTTTATTTAGAATATAGGCAGTTAGAGAATTTGTGAAGATCTCAGATATAGTGCTATATCTTCATATATAGGAATATTCAAGATTTTTACATTAGTAGCGAATATCTGCATTTTTTCTGCAAAAATCTTTTTTGCAATGAAGGTACTAATGACTGATGATCGAAAAGTTTCGAATTAATGAATATGTTGAGAATATTAGGCAAAACATTTGCGATATCTTGCGAATATGAATATTGCCTATGCTGCTCATCACTAGGAGCCAGCATATATGAAGGACTAAATGCTAGTTTTTTATCCCAGGGAAGGGTCTTGGGTTACCCCAGTACTAGGGTTACTATGCTTTTTCCCTGGACTTCAGCTATAAGATCCATTTGTAACTGGATGCCTTGAAAATATGCATTGTTGACACTTGATGTTGGGAAAGCTTAAAAAAAATCATACATTCTACAGCCAAATTATGTTCCCAATAATAAACACACACTAAATATAAATGGCTAAATGAAGTGTAATTGAACATAAGCTTCAATAAAGTTTTTCTTTAAAAAATGTAACATTAGAAAGAACAGTCTCATAGAAGTATTGAAGTCACATCATCATGTCTTTCATATTATTCAGTGTCTGTGATAGCTACGCCGCATTGCAAATAAATCAACAGAGACTAGTACTTGAACAGGAGTAATAAATTACACTAGGATGATAGAGATGTAGTTTTCTATGAAATACAGCACACACAAATAATAATTCAGTGTCCTTTATCATAACCTATCCTGTCTTCTGCAGTGTTGGGATCACAGTATGTATAATGCGCTCCTTGACTGACACAGGAGATATTTATAGTTTAAAGTGATCTGGTCCCTGAAGCTGCCCAATGATATTTGAGAATAACCAGATGGGCATTGAACAAATAAGCAGTCTTTCTTTGGATTCATCTAAACACCTAGTGCTTTGTATGTATGCTTTTCACACAACTTTTATCTAGGATTCACACTCAGGATCAAGTTAAATTCAATTACATAGTATGTGAATTTGGGAAAAAGTCTAAAACAAAGTATTATAGTAAAATAATATGCAACCATATTATTTTATTTTGTTATTTTTTCTTCCCTCCACCTAAAACATTTCAGTTGGTTTTTTAATTGAGTTTTACAGTTTATAGGTCACACTAAGGCAGTAATAAGCAAGGTGTTTGGAGGTCAAAGAAAGTGATGAATGAAATAAAAATCTGCACAGAAACAGACTTGGGTTTACAGTGGGGAAATGGAAAGGAAAGTATGAGGCAATTCAACTGCAAGAGAATATGACTAGTAAGAGGTAGTGATGAGTGGCATAGGTAGTATGTGAATACGCAATATTTCGTGAATAATTGTACTTATATTCATTTTGATCTATGTAAATACGAAATTTGCACGCATTTTAATTATCTTCAAAATCATTATTACTATCGCGATGCATGGCCATAAGGGCGGGATCATGTTTTTGGTTTTTCTTAACCCCTCCCTAGCGTTCATGACATGTCCAGCATGTCCAGTGCTGACTTGCTCAAAGTGCACTCAACGAGCTGGACTAGTCCAGTGCTGATTGGAGCCTCACCTGTCTATGCGTCTGCGGCAGCCCCAATCGGCTGGCTGATGCTTCCTGGATGGAAGCAGATCCTCCCCGTGTCACGTACACAATGACGCCACACCAGGAGGCGGTGGGATTTGAACATTCAAAATGTTGCTTCTGGGTAAAGTAGTGGATGCCTCCACTCCGGTGGGATGTACCAAAATGAATCACAACTGGGGCGGCAGGATTTTTAGTTTGAAACCGCATGGCGGTTTCTGCACTTAGTGCAGGGGGTGCCGATAGACCTGATAGCTCCCGGGAAACCGCCGTGTGGTCTTAATTAAAAGATCCGGTGGGACGCACTTTATGATGTCACACTGGGAGGCAGCGGGATTTTTTTATTCAAACTGCACGGCGGGATTTTCTGCTTAGAAAGCTGTATTCAGTTCGATTTCAAAGGACCTAGAATTTGGTGCTCTCCCTCCTGGGTGAGGACCTGGTGACATCACACTTGGGCAGGGGAACCAAATTTAAAGAGTAATTGTCATTCAAAGTAAAAAAACTCCACATATTTACAATTCAATAAAAATGTTATTATATACAGAAAACAAATATAAATACATACTGAAATCTATCATACAAAATTATTTAGTATTTTGTATGATAGATTTCAGTATTTATTTTTAATTAGTATTTTTTTAATTAGCATTTTAGAGATTATCATTCAAATGATACTTTACATTACATTTTTAATTTTGTAATTTTTTTTACATCATCCTACATTGTGTGATTCAAACATTATTATAGTCAGAATGCCTACTTGACCCTTGTAAGGACATATTTTGGGAAGTTTCAGACCTTCAACAACAAAAAATTTCCATAAAAGTCTATGGTGCGCTTTTGGTACAGAAATCTGTATTGATGCCAATGAACTGTTACATCTTTTGTGCATTTAGGATGATAGAACCAACTCTTTTTGAATGAGCACAGGGAATAAAAATATATGTACTATGTTTAATTGTGAATAAATGCTTGCAGGCTGGGACAGCTCAGGGTGGCCAGGACTCAGAGGATGTAAACTCAATAATGTTGCCCATTATTTAATCCAGAAGACATCTACAGAATAACCAGCATTTTTGCATTCATTTTATCCTTGAATGAACTAACTCTTATTTGTTACATTATTTTTGCCTGGAGCTTAAGAAAGTAATCTGTTTTCTGATATCAATCTTGACGACATCACAACATTCCTGCAATGTTCGCCAGTAACTTGATTTCCATATTTAATGGATTGAAAGTTAATATGTCACTTGAGGACTACCATTGAGCTGGTTGAATCTGTTTTCCCAGCTTGAACTGGCAGCCTCAGGCCCTAGTGGAGCCATGTGTGGTGCTTCACCACCTTCTGTAAAATATTTGAAAAATTCTACACAAATGCCAGCGCTCAATAACTATGTAACAAATTAAACCAGAGTGTAGGATTGCTATGCAAATCATCACGGGCCCCATTATAGCCATTTACTCAAGCACATTTGTTATTGGTGTGAATGACAAAGACCAGATGATATACAGAGGTTTTACAAACCCAGCCCACACAGTTGTTCAGAAATGTTCTGTCACTCTTCTTAGTTTGACGTGAAAAATTAAACAGTCTCTTACAAAGCTATAATATTGAATGCAGATGTCTCCTATCCATTTTTCTTACAAACGTACAGATCCCTCAATATTTTACATTCCTATATATTTATATATATGCTATTTTGCATAAATAATTATCGATAATTTTACTGAACCTGTCTCATGTAAATTCAACGCAATGAATCTTAAGAAACTTCCTTGATTACTTTGAAGTGATGTGTTGCATTCAGATGCCAGGAGTGCCATCTTATGGTTTGTTTGAAAATAGTTGAACTTTCTGATATTGTTTGGTCCCTGTTATATTTAGTGGGTACTATGATGGGCATTCTTGTGCCATAGTACACTATACCATTAATAATCAATTAATGATTACATGATCACACATATAAAGACTATATAAAAAATAATAATAAAAACTCGAACTATTCTAACTATAGTACAGTGCCTACTTGTAGTATCTGATCATGTTGTTTGGGTTTATATCTGCAAATAAACATTATGCTTCAATGTTTTTCAATCATAAGTTATAACTTTTAGTAGTGTTACTGAAATAATAGCAAAAGATACGCAATAAAATACATTATCCAACAATGAAACACTTGAAATTGTTCTTAGTATAGAAACGACACATCATGTTTTTTTAGCTTACTGCTCCTTCAAGAAGACGTCGAAGATAAACGGAAATGACTTGAATATTTGTGAACGATGGGCGCATTAACGTCTTCTGAGAAAAAACTCTGCATTGTTCTGCTTCCGAATTTCCTGTCTGTGCTATAATCATAAAAGAAGCATCTTGCCACAACACAAATCCTTGATTTATAATTGTATTTGTTACTACTTTCATTTTATGTGTGCATCAACATAACATTTACAATGGAGAAGGTTATATAAAATGAGAAATATCTCAGAACTCCATTCATGTATCTTATGTACTAATACGGTAATAATTATCTATGGAAATACTAGAAGTGCTTTAGATGTGCAGACATAATACTTTCTCATTTCCTATATTAGAATGAATGTAATGTTCTGCCTATCTGTTATCTGCTATGTATATATATATATATATATATATATATATCTCAGTGTTTCTTGTTAAGTAATATACATGCTATTTAGTCTGAATTTATATAGTCTCATCAAGAGTAAATGTTTTATTACTCTGATAGAACAAATATCATCTGCAATGTAAAAATATTAATACTGAACTTGAAATAATATATATATATATATATATATATATATAATCTCATTATTTCTACAACAAAGTGAAGTCATTTAATGTTAAACCGCACATTAAGCCAAAAGAGAGAAAAAATAAATATTGCATTTTGATTTGCCTCTAATGTGGGACAATGGTAAGAAAACATTCTAAAATCCTAAATAAATAAAATAGTTACCTGCTGTGCTCTCTTCTGTGTCATATTTAGTCTTCCGCTTTCAATAGGGAAAATGTAGCTCTATAGGCTTGTAATGGGGGGGGGGGGGTAATGTTTTGATTGATTTGTACTTGCATACAGTATGTGTAAAGCCCTCCATACACGTTTAGATTTCCACCCAATTTTTTGGCCGATAGACCGACCTGCGTGTCCCCGAAAAATTGGGTAATCTGAACGTGTATGGGGGTTTAAGAAGCTTTTACAGCCACAGCCCTTTTTTAAGAGGAGGGAGAAACGACATGAGAAAATCAGGATTATCTTATCTCAGGCTGAGCAGGATTATTTTCTTTTCTTTTGACAGATCATTTGCATTACACAGTATGTGTCAGGAGGGACATAAAGTACATTAGGTGAGTTTAGGTGTGTTTTAAATATTTTTGTTGGCTTTAGAAACATTTTTATTGGCAAAAATAAAAACCTGTATTTTCAAAAATACAGAATGCATTTATGATTTTATCTGTACAACATGCTGAATTGTCTGATAAGGGAGCACACAAGAAGTTCTGTTCTTCTGTCCTTTTTCTGCTGTACCTCCTCTGAGTCATTTAGCTGTATGCAACCTAAGATTATATTGTTTAGGTAAATTCAGATAAATAAGAGGCATTGGAATATCTGCAACATTGTTAACATTTAAAATAATTGTAAAACATTTTGGGGACCATTCACTGCAAATGTCACCACAAAACACCTCTACTGTGTTTTTGGGTTATAACATAGGACATCTGTAACAAAATGTTGCAGGACTGATTTTTAAAATGTTGAGGTGTGCTAGGCAGCAATTTCCCTAAATTACAGATTAGACAGCCGTGCCATAAACGGGCCCGTAGCGAAAAATATGATATCAAGACAATGTTATAATATATCTTTTCTTTAACATGCAAGTTGCCATTATGTTGGTGCTGCAAAAAGATGACCTTTTATTCACTGGATCAGTTAAACAACATTGGGACCTTCTAAGTGGCATAGAATTTCCAGGAGGCATTTTTAATATGAAAATATGGGCAAATGCAACCAATGCAAATCTCTAAACAGTGGTGCCCCCCCCCCCCCAATGGTCTCTAAAATCAAGGAACTTTATTACTATAATGAATATACTTAAAATATATACTTGAGATATATATATATATATACACCAACAGTGAAATACGAAAAATAGTAACTAAGGGCAGAAGGCTCTAATTTTATTACTTATGGTTACCTATTTATTTAATCTTTTTACTCATAAGATCTTTATAACTGCAGTTGCAGATGTCAGCAACTGAAAATTAAACTAAGCTAAGGAACCCCTTACATGGAAACCGATTATTCATTTTGCAAGGTTAAATATGCTATATACCCTTAGCATCATACATGTTTACAGTGTTTCACTATGATCCCTACAAGCAGTAGCAGTAATTATTGAAGCAAGAGGCAGATATCTTAGATGAATTGACTATATTGTAACAAAAACATCACCCCCAGTAACTCTTCCTAACTCTGATCACTACCTCTACTAACTAAAGTTCACCATATACCTCACAATCTTACCATCAATTTTCTGTAGAATGAACTTTTGTTCTTCCAAAACCATGTAATATGAGAACTTTTCATTCACTATGTATCCTATCAAGGCGGACCTGGCACTACATAGTTGTTGGAAGATCTAAAGGAAATTGTATGGAGAGATCTAAAGGTGTGTGTGTGGGGGGGGGGGGGGGGGGGGGGGGCTTAGCCCATCATTCTTAACTCCAATAGTCATTTTTGTCAAGACAAAACAGTTGCTTTTGTTAACGTTCCCCTGATGTTAATTACTTCAGTTTCAGTTCAGTTGTTGACAAAAACATTGAGGGATAAAGGTATTAAAGCATAGATCCATATTGGTGTTAAAATTTTTACTGGTCTAATAGGTTTACAAAGGTGAAAACCACATGCAAATTTCCTACATGTGTATATTGCACAAAAAGACGCTACAACTAGAAAAAACTAGAAAAATGCCATAACAGGCTCATAGGGGTCTCACAGATATTATTTAATAAAAAAATGCCTTTATTTACAACATCTTGGACCAATCTTGAAAACACTTCAGTCAACATACAGTGGAGGAAATAATTATTTGACCCCTCACTGATTTTGTAAGTTTGTCC
>CM070035.1:53250658-53274184 GCA_036250615.1 Ptychadena robeensis | reverse complement strand
TTGGACAAACTTACAAAATCAGTGAGGGGTCAAATAATTATTTCCTCCACTGTATAACTGAAAAAATCAATCCATCGCTCAAGGTGCATTCGATTCCTGAGCAATCGCAAACACACATGGCGATCGATCGTTCGGGAATCGAACGAAAAATGGACCCATGTATGGCTGGCTTAACAAATGACATTGCTAATTGAACCGTAGTATCATCATTTAGAAAGGATTGTTAAGCACATTTATTTTACTTTGCACACATTCTATCATACAGTAAATTAAGCTGGCAATCAATGGTTGTTCCTTCAGTAAATCTTATTCTTATTATGTATACTTTGGGGTTATAGCAAATAAAGCAAAGTAAGAATTTTCATGGAGCTGGGAGGGAATAAGGGAATTATCTAAAATAAAAAAAATGAGTTTGAAAGTCTTTGACTAGGACACATTCCAGTGACTAGAAATCATCTGAGTTAAGCAATATTATTAAAAAGAACCCATACAGATATGATTAGAAACACACAAAACCATGTTGATTTAGCAGACTTTCATCTAGCAAACATTTGTGAAACTCATCCTATTCTCTAGCCTACATTATTTATTTGTAGAGTCATGATGACAGCTTCTCCCAGATTAATAGCGACATGGACCACAAAGGGCTCTTTCATGCCCTATCTGGGAAACAATGTCGCCTACAACACTCAACTGTGTTTACAAACTCTGTTAGCATTGAAGTACACAGTAGAGGCTTGTATATGGTATGAATCTCTCCATAGGTTATGACAAGTGCTCCCCTGCCGGCTGGTGACAAATGTCCTCTTAGTGTCATGTTTATCATGCGATAAGCGATGTTACAAATTGCGTCCTTGCTGAATTTAAATTCCTATGGCTTTTAAAAAATCAAGCAATTATATATATATCTATATATATATATATATCTATATATATATAGATATATATATACCGTTTGTTAAATCCATTCTGCAATAAAGTGTATTTAATTGGCTAAATTCACAGGAATGTGTGAGGAAAGTTAAATAGGGGTATTGTTTTTATGTGGTTAATTGGCAATAAATTTCCCTTATTGCAAAGTAAATCTTGGGTTCCTATTGCAAAGTAAATCTTGGGTTCCTCTAAGCAGTAAGAAAAAAATGTAATTTAGAAGTTAAGAAGGTGACTTGCTAAAAGTTCGACAGACCAGTTAATTTAAAACACATATGAAGGGAAACACTTACCAATGAACACCTATGAAAGGAAGAATTGAAAAACTAGAAACGTCCATTTAGCATGAGCATAGGGTTTTCAAGAGAGACATTAGACTTGTGTGCAATAAAATGTCACTGATCACTTGCAGAAACATACATTTATAGGTATAGGTTTGTATGGCACTGCCACACCATTTCCTGTAAAAATGTATACCCCCAGCCCTTTAGTTAAACAGTTTGGAAACAACAAAATGTACAAGGGAAATCAACTGGATATTTACTACTTGTTGTAAGAAGGTGAAAAGTTCAGAATATAGGGACTTCAAAATAAAAAAAACTAAAGCAATCTAAACAGGGATGATCAAACTATGTACATTGTGAATACAGAACCTTTTATTCTGAATATTCTAATGGAGATTTGTCTATTGTAATGAGAGGTACACAAAACTGGATTGTGTATGTGTATTGTTTGAATATCAATTCCTTCTTAACTGAACCAATTGACCATAATTAAGAATAAAATTGTTAGAGCTGTGATCTGTAGTACTAAAAAATATTAGTTAATTTTAGTAAGATTTTAAGATTTATGGGAGCCTTTAGTTGCCAGTCTTACGAAGGTTAATTAACTGCATTATTTCTAGTAGCAACTAAAGCCAGTTGGAATTTAAGCTAGCCATACACGTTTAGATCTCTGTTCCATTCCCCAAACATCAATCTTCTCTGCTTGTTCCTGTGGATCAATCATTGATCAATCTTTGGGGAATCGATGGTTCCCCACCTTGAGTGAAGGTTGAAATTGCACAAAAAATTTATCGAACAGGGATCTGCCAAGATGGTATAGCTAGCTTTACTCATCAGGTACATTTTCTTTGGGGGAGGGGGGTTCGAGAGAGATCAGCCAATCAAGTTTGGCTGCAAGGCACATGAAGTACAAAAGGTGAGTATAGGTCTGCTTTAAATCTGCTGTATGCATAGATCAGTGGTCTTTCCACACGCTGATTACATTCTTATTTATAATAACAACTTCTGCTCTGTGTTCTTGTTGACAGGCAGCAGCATGGTGTAAAAACAAGCAGCAAATAAAAGAAGGTGAGGATAAGTAGTAGTAGCTTCTTCCTGTGAGGAAATTATTTAAATCTTTCCATGAATGGGAGCTGATACAGATCTGAAAATGTGCATGTTTGTACTATTTATTACATGTAGTTCCAAAATATTTGGATTTGGAGACCCCTATAATTCTGCTTTACCAATGGTAACAAGCCACAAATATGAAAACCAAGATCACCAATGCAGAGTTTTAGGATTGTCAACCAGTAGATTACTAAAGCAGACCTATAAGTAAAATGAGACAAATGCTTCACATCACCTATGACATGATTCTGCTGTGAGTATGCGCCATGTCACAGGGGAGGTGAGGCATAGTCGCATTTAGCAGATTTTCATTTAGGTAAGGTTTTTTTTGTGCCATCATAAAATGTCACAAAGTGGGTAAGCGGTGACAGGTCCACTTTAATAATAATGCAACTTCAGCCTTACTAAATTAAGGGTTATTTTTCACATAAATAAGCTGCATACCTCTGCCTGCAGTGCCTCCTACATCTACTATGCTGGGCTGCCTTTCACTCCACACATTAAAACCAGCTTATTTTCACCTTTAGAACTTTAAAAATTAAACAAAATTTCTACTATTGCAAAAGTTATTAAGGATTGGGAGGGGGCGTGATTCATCTCCAAAGTTTACATTAGAAACACTTTCCATTCCATTCTATTACAGCCCCCTTTACTAACTGATATGGTATTGATGACATTTAACTATAAATTGCTGTATATACTCAGGTATAAGCTGACTTTTTCAGCCAAAACAATTGGCTGAGAAAGCTCACCTTGGCTTATACTTGAGTCAGGGGGTCAGAGTCAGGGTACACTTACCTGTCCCAGGTCACAGGTGGCTAACTTGCAGGCATGGGAGAGCTTCACTCTTCAGCCATCAGCTTCTGTGAACTCTGTGTTTTCAACAACAACTGATCTACTGTAAGTAAATGGCTCCACACTGCCATCTGATGGCCGGTTACTGTTACTGGTGGCCCATTGTTACTGGAGAAGGAATTTCATAGAAACTCAAATAGATCACTCCACAATTTATGATTCAAAAATGAAAATAAGTTTCCACTCCATGTATTGGTCACAATAATAACAATAATAATAATAATTGTACAAAATACTTTTTAAATGGAAATTTATTTTCATGTTTGAACATAAGAATTGCCTTGAAAATCCACCCTTTAATGACAAAAAAACCTGTGTTCTCCTAACTTTACTGAGGTTGTGGCACTAAGATTAATCCTGGTTGATTCATTCCTAGGGGCAAATGGTGCTTTCTGTATGATTTTTTCATTTAGAAAACTCCACTATCTAACTTTGCATGTCCCACCCTCAGCATATACTCAAGTGAATACGTTTTTCAAGATTTTGTAGGTAAAATAAGGTACCTCGGTTTATACTCGGGTCGGCTTATACTCCACTTTAAATACGGTACTACTTAGTAAAAGCAGCTAGATGTGTGAGGCTACATTTATAAAACTGACCGTTAAACCACATTAAGGATGCCACATTAAGTGTCCACCATTTGGTTTTCGGCATGATTGACCTGTAATGGGGTCATTTTCTAAACAACCCCCAAGCGCGTGCACAATTTTGCATGCGCTCCTGACAGGTACATTTAGCCTAAATTATATTGTCTAAAGTTTGTTTACTGATTATTCAGAATATGTAAATACATTATTGCCTATAGTCTATGATCCGGTAGCTTTTAATTCTTCTAGTTGTTTTGAAGCTGCTAGTTGCAACTTCCTTCATATTGGGAAAGGTATTGCTAAATCAGTGAGCCAGAATGTATAAAAGAACATGCTGAGAAATTATTGGGGTTATTTTTTTAGTTTTCATAACTGCTTTTTGCCATCTTCTTTAGTGTTAACACAAGCACACAGCTTGCCAAAATGTGTGGCACAATATAATGGCTCATAAGCTTTTAGCAAGGTGGGTGATGTCAGACAAAGCACATGATTCTTTTCTATAAAAATATAACTGGACAAAATTTGACAATTTAGGGCCATTTTTATTAGAGCTTTCTTCCCTTTAAACGTGTTCCTAGTAAATCTTTCAACAAATGAACACAGAGCAAAATCAGAAGGTGCATGTTTTCTGTCTAAGGTATGTATTTCACACCTAAGCCAAACATACAACAGAAGCAGCCTATATAATGTGAGGCAAAGTCACCCACACATCATATAAACTCTAATGATAGAAAAAAGCCTCTTACAGTTTATGAAGTTGCATTGGAAAAATCCCACAATACGGACCTATCAACTTAAAACCTTTAGCACAATTCTAATTAACACAATGATATTATAGGGCAGTGAAAGGTATTGGCAAAGTTTCAGGATTGTATACTAATATTAGATATATTACAATGCTAAATCAAGATTTTGAAGAAATCATGATTTAACGTTTAAAATATCATGGCAAAATGCCATTAAGCCTTGCTCAGCTCTGCCTATCTATCAGACTTCAGTCCCCCCCCCCCTCCCCCTCAAGAACATATAAAATTGCTATAGTCCAATCAGAGAGGAGCATCTAGGCAAGGCCAACAACAATGCATGTTTTTCCAGGAAAAAACTTTATTGAAATCCAAGACGTTTATAGTTGTCCGCAGGGCATGGAGGAAGAAATATTTTGTCCAATTGTAAAATTAAATAAATTATAAAACATTTTTTATTGGTTACAACAGCGGACACCAATCATTCTCAAATCTGCCTTGTCTACATGGCTGTAGGAATGCTCCTTGGCAAAATTTTAATATTGCCTATGCCGTTCATCACTAGTTACCTCCACTATACATTTACCTTTATATTTATTATAACAGATATATTGGTTTACAACGCAAAAAATTATAATTTGGGTGGATTGACCCTTGAATAAGGTGCAGAAACCATGAATGTGTAGGTACATAATGTCACATTTACAGCGCACCTAAACTCAAAAATAAAAAACACCAAAAAAATTTTATTACGTTTTTACTTACATCTAAATTGTCCCAATAGCTCAAAGTTGCTCAAAAACCTAAAACGATATACTTATACTTATCCTGTTGATGTCTGTGGATGCCAGATTTTTATTCTGTATAGCTTCCAGTCTTGAATGGTTTAAGGCTGCACTAACGCCGGCAGCCCCCGGGGGCCACCAGATACAATGTCTGTCAATGGACACAAAGTGAAAGCAGGAAAAAAGAAACAGTTCCCTGGAGGAATGTCCTGTGCCAGACAGTCAGAGCTGCGGTGCTGGTGAGAGGGATAGGGAGGAGTGAGGGGGGAAATACACAGATATCTCCTAACAAGTAATGACTTTTTTATATTTTATTTACATATTGCTCCATTAATGGGGGGTTGGCTAGTTAGGTACAAAAGTTTGTCTGGTTGTTTTAGGTGCACTTTAGGCTTTTCTCATATTAACTGCCCTAGCGTTCGGGACCGCACCATCTCGTCCAGCGCTGCTACCCCCATTAATGCACTGGACGAGATGGTGCCGTCGTCCAGTGAACATCGGGGCACCGACAGCGCATACTTACTGTTTTGTCTCGGTGTCCCCGATGCGACATGGCTGCTTGATCCTCCAGCTAACCCCCCCCCCTCCAAGTGACTTGATGACGTCACATCGGGGAGGCGACGTACAGTACAGTACAGTGCATGAAATCAGTTTTCTATGTAGAAAACTGCTTTCAATGTGCTTCTATGTACTAAATCTCGCCAAAATAATTGTCTCTGGTGCCCCAGATGTGTCCATATGCAGTAACCCTCTCTTCCCTGGTGTGATTTTATCACATCCATCACACCAGGTTAGAGAGGGTTAACTGCAAATGGGCACATCTGGGGCACCAGAGACTTTATTTGGGTGAGATTTAGTACATAGCAGCATAGCTTTGTGCCCTGATTTTTGTGTTTTCTCATTAATTTTATTTAAAAAAATAGTATCTTACATAATTGTTTGTTTCAAACATTATTATATTCAGGATGTCTATTAGACCCTTGTACGGACATATTTTGGGAAGTTACAGGCTTACAACATAAAGAAAAAATTACCATTAAAGTCTATGGTGCACTTTTAGTACAGAAATCTGGACCTCAGCAGTGCGCTAGGTAGGTGAATGTGATTTTTCTACTGGCTAATTTAAGTTATAAAAAAGTTTAACAAAGTGGTAAGAACAATGTATGGAGACATAAGAAAAAATAAGAGACATCAGAAATAAGTGTCTCTGCAGCCAAAACACTATTGTGTTTTTAGGAGTAGGTAACCTTCATCTTTATTTTATTACCCTGTGCCCTTTCTGAGAAGATTTGCCCTTTACATTGTCATCAGGACAGAAGATGTTTGGAAAACAAAACTTGTATTGTTTTCACCGCAATGAAACAAGAGAGAACATTTAAATGCCAAATTTTGGGGGTCTCATCTCAATTAGGAGAGATTTCTCTTTAGGTTGTGTCTCTGGGATACGTTGGAAAGGAAAAACCATCCCAGTGAAACAGAGACAGCCAAAAAGACCTGGCAGAGTTTTGTCTATGGATACAATTTTAATGCATCAATAAAATGTATACAATGCCGTCTAACAACTGTTCATTTAAGAAATGCTTCAAAATGTTATAAACTTTTATATTGAATGGAAAGTAAGTTCCATTGTTACTTACTTACTTATGGGTGGCTGTTGTCAGTAAAAAAACAGATTAATATACAGAACAAATCTACTTCTACAAATTATGCAGAACTGCATGTGTTTCTTATCATGACATTTTCTTTTTCTTTACCAAATCCTGACTGTGATATTCGATCCCAATGGGTTACGTAAGTTGCCAGGTTCAAAGGCTAGGTGTTTAATTATTTCTGATTTTAAAATATTCGCTGAGCTTTACAATAAATGATATTTTAAAAATTGCAAGTGTTCAGCCTTTCTACACATATAACTGTCAACTTGGTTATGCTAAAAATACTGTAAAGGTGGGTCTAAATGCTAATTTCTGCATAATTGGAAACATTTAGGCCAATATTATTTGTCCTTGTTATGGAGCAGATCCATCTTGCCATAATTAAACGTCTTTTGCTTCAGGGTGTATAAGGGCCAGTTCAGGTCATGTTCAAACACAAACCCCATGTATGCTGTATGAAGCCAAATTAATGTTCTTTGATATGGAATAATCAACAATCTATCTAGTTCATATATGATGATGTCTCAAAACCCACCATGGGCTAGCCGGCATCCCATAATATATGCACTTTATTTATTTTTTAATGACCTAAAACCCGGTTCACCGTATCACCTACCAATCTTGGTACAATGGCTTACTTTCCATGATGACACTGGTTCCTCTCCTTACACTACTATTTTGGGTCCTCTGCTAAGTTACAACCTTCCATTATTATCAGCTACATTCATTAACTCGAGTGATTATCCTTATATCATTGCCAGATGGTTGCCCAGAGTGGGGTCTGGCTTTGCCCCCTACTGATATGGGCTCCCTGTTCGCCTAACGATACTTTGGCCGCTGCTGCCCAATGTGGTTGCTGCCATTATGGTACATTTTATGTGAGTATTTGCATCCAACTTGCAACTCACATTAACCATCTTAAAAAGTTCTACAATACCAACTCTAATCGAACTCTCCCCAAAAATCTAGGAATCTACACAGATCACCGTCCTACCCTAAGATTGTCATCCCCTGATGAAGTCTATTATCTATTCTATTATTTTATTTGTAAGTTTACTGCAAAGTCCTGGAACATGATTTCATCACCAACATTTCTGCAAATGTAGAGAATCATTGTGGGAACAGTAAAAAAAAATTGAACTGGACTTCAATCTTCATTAATGCAAATAACTTCATAGTTGAAGCAATGTTTGAAATTTCAACTCACAGTCAGCTAGTTGAAATAAAAAAATGGGACCATCTATAATTATAACACGTTTATTTATATTTTGCCAGCATATTACGCAGTGCTGTAATAAAATAGAGTTGAGACACAACACAAGATAACATACAGGTACAGGATATGACACAGGAGGAGTGGAGGACCCTGCACAGACAGGCTTACAATACAATTGGCTGGGGAACAGAGTATACAATAGGTGGGGGGTTGGGACTGTCATGGGCCTAAGCAGTCACAATTGTCAAAAATTTTGGTTTATTGCATTTGCACATTGGGTTTTGTCCTACTAAATACCTAAAGTTGGCCATAGTTGTCTTGAATTCCCCCGAGATAGATTTTTTAAACAATCGTGGCATGCAATTGAGTCTTCGATCATAAGTCATACATCAATCAAAAAGTGAATAATTTTTGGGATCTGATAATCGCCCATTTAGATCGGTGACGTTTAGATCGGTGGCGTATCTAAAGATCCCTGCCTGATCGATTTTTCATGCGATTTTGTAGTTGGTTGTTTGTTGGGCCGCACTCACAGACAAAGATGTCTTCCAAAAATATTCTTAGATTTATTGAGATTTAAAACCAGCGATATAAAACTAAAATACATACATTATGTCACCCCCAAGTTCAAGCCAGAGCCCTGAGGCTGTCGGGCTATCTGTTCATTCATTTTTTTGGACTGTTGAAGTGCTGATTTCTCCTTTGTGCATATAAGAAGTTCTGAACATTTTGATTGCTGGCTCACTTTATGCATGCATCAATTTGTAAAAGATCGCATTGGTTGATCTCTCAGGAATCGCATGAAAAATCAAGACGTCTATGGCCAGCTTAATAAATACCCACCTGGTACCTGGCTCTCTAGATACTGTGGTAGTATAGAAATTACAGGGAAGCTTCAGACAAGGCTAATCACCAATTAAACATTGTCCTGTTTGAAAATGTGATTGTTTGGACAAGTAGTGCAGTAAGGTCATATCGGTACATCCTTACTGAACTACTTAGCAGGTCACTAACCCTGACCATGCATAGATAGAAATTCCTACACGGGTACACCTTATTCTGCTTTATGATAAGCTTATCACCTTAGTCAAATCTTATTTAATAAAAGTAAGTATAAAAATGATCATTCTCATGTTTCTATCCTTTTGCAATGTGACCCTTTGAATGGCCAAACCCAGCTAGAAATATATCAAATGCTAATTGATAATAACTATTGACCAGTTGAGAAGAAATGTTTTGAGTGAGGAAAAGAAAGGTGCAAACTTAGATGTACTGACACAAAAATACGGTGGCCTTCAGGCAGCTTATATCCTGAAAAAAGACAGCAGTACACAACAAAACAGGCAAGTGACTGGGGAAAACAAAGCTATACCTGGTAAAAGACGAAAACTAATCAACAGTGAGGGTGATTAGTGACCTTCAAACACAGTTGAGACCTGCTGAAGCCCAACTGTAATAAAGAAAGCCAAGTACAAAGTTACCCTAGAAAAGTAGCTAAGCTAAGCTAAGCTTATTGCTTGGCCCTACGGAGAGGAAATTTCAATTTGAACTGGTTCATATAGGCAATGCAACTTTTTTTTTGCCTAAGGGTTTTTATGGATGATGCTAAAGAATGTTAGTGTAGGTACTATTTTGGCACTTACAAAATGTGTCGAATTGTGGCTCTGCAATATACATTTAAGTACTTACAATACATACAACCCAATACACTACAAAAAGTAAAGTAAAGCCGGCCATACATGGCGCAATCTTTTCTTTGATTCCCCACCTAAAGAAAATGTCAATTAAACAGGGATCCGACATGCCCATATTTCTAATTTCTAGGGTATTAGCCAGGAATGGATTCCCGCCCCAGGTGGTGCACATCTTTTACCTGAATGATCATTGCTCGATCATCTGGTGATTCTTGTGTCACCCCGCTGCCATCGTTCACAACATGTTAAAATGTTCAACTCAAAATTAGATTATGGTGTTAAGGAGATTCTGGTGGTTTCCGTATTATCTTGGTGCCTCAAACTGGATGAGTATCAGCTTCATCGCCACCTGCTGGGAAACATTTGATATTTCACAAATATTTTCAACTGTTGTATAATCTGTAATACATAATTACTTAAATGAAAAGGAAACATCACATTTACTTGTAATAACAGCTACAGATGTAGCACATAAAAAATCAATACATTCATCTGAATTAATCGCAGCAATATTATAATAACACAAAAAAAGATTGTCAATGTTTTTAATTCATCTTATTTATCTTAATTCAGTAATCATGTGTACATACTTTACTAACCATCTGTACAAACAGTGAATCATGCAATGATTGCCTACAGACTCAGGAAAAACTAGCTGTAAGCACAAGCCTCGTTCTGTATTTATTTTATCCATCAAATAAACATTGTACATCCATAGTTTCTTCACTTCTTCTTCATGTAGTGATGTTTTTGTATCTACGCACAAGTTTTAATTGAATCTCTTTTCATTTCCCTTTTAGGTTATAGTACACTAAATTCCTTTATTTACTGTGCAGCTATTGAGACAAATTACTAGTAATAGACGATGAAGGTTCCTCAGTAACATAGCTCTTGCCTCAGCCATCTGTGTAAATCTTTGAACAAGCTTCCAAAATGTTCATAAGTAAAAGACAAAAGATCATTTTCTTCTCATTTTGAACTCGTCCAGCAATTGCTTACCACTTTAATCTCATTTCCTAGTTTTCCTATACCCATTTCCATATGTCCACAGTTCTTTAAACATTAGGATTTTTCACCCTCCTCCGCTTAACTCTTTATCTTGAGCTACATACCTTACACTGTATTCCAAGAATAACTTGTAGTGATACATTAATATGAAGTGAAAGAATATATTTTACTTTGTGAACTTAATACTACCTAGGTGGCATTTCCTTGACAGATCCCTGTATAAATCATTCTTCATCTTTCAGTCCGCTGGGCATTGTGTATTTTGGAATAACTATGCATTAATACATTATAGGCCACCCACTGTATTAAGCAGAGTAAATAGAGAGTCATACATTTTCTCCAGTTGTGTGACATCTCATGTAATAAGACGCATTTCAGCTTACTCAGAATTTGATGGAGGTAAAATTGTTCATAATCAAAATCATCTCACACATGAAACTGACATCAATCTCCCAGGATCACCCTTCTACCCATGATTTGTGAAGTTTTTGGTGCATCTTAATGCGAGTGCAAAGTATTCTGGAAATGTGCTGCTGAAGTAACATCTCAAATGAACACCAGATGCTGCTAAGCAGATACTTTTTTAGTTTCCAATAAATGCAGATCAGCCAGGAGACAGGTACAGATTATTCTAGAGGCAGGCAGAAATATACGATTCTGTTTCATCTCTTTTATATGCAATCAGATGGGTGGTGAGGGTTGATTGTAAAAGTTTGACATTTTTGTTTAAATATGCACAACTCAGATCAAGTTAATTTCCCTTTTGTGAACTGGATACTTCCTTATGTCTCTTTCCTATGTATACTGTTCACTGATGCTACATCTAATTGAGTGAAATGATGGATTGCATTGTATGGATACACAATTGCAAAATTTCAGTTAAATGGTCACAGATTGATGACTTCATAAAACTGAATTAGTCATAATCTACCCCTTACCCCTTATTACCAGTAGATTCAAGAAAAACACAGAAAAAGTCATGTATTGAGGTTGAGACAAGAAAGTTTGTCCAAACAGTACATGTCTCCCACACTGTAGTGACTTGCGCTCTTTCTAGATCCAGATATCACATTGTTCTTATACTCTTTCTGTTGGTGGGCATTCCCTGCTACTTATTACTGTATTTATGATATACTACAATATGTTAAAACACCTTTATATCTACCTATGTTATTGACTACTAATAAATATCGTGAGAGTGCCAGAGAAGAAATTGATGTTTTTTCTTTCGCAGGCTCCTGGCCACTCTTCTTTCTTTAGTTATCCTATGTATACCTGTCAAGTTTTCCCTTTTTGATGAAGGGAAAAATGACAGTCACTTCGGGTATTTGGACCGCTACTTCTGTGTTTCAAATACAGGAAATTATGTCACTTATGGTATTGGAAGATTTACCCCCCTTCTATTTTGTAGCTGGCTGACCTAGGAGGGAGGAGCATTACTCTCCCTGCTAACTTCCCATCCAAGCGAGATGGGAACTTAGGAGGAAGAGTAACACCCCCACCTTCCTAAGTTACCCAGAATTCAAAATCTCTGGCTGAAAAGATCTGGGATTTATTAAAATCGGGATTTGGCTGGGAAAGACACAGAAAAAACATGCCAACGTCGACCAAAATGGGATGCTTGACAGGTATTATCCTATGTCCTGATATGTTATCCTTGTTCCAGTTTGTATTGTCTTTTATTTCCCATGTCCTAGGAAAAAAATTGTAAGAGGACTAGATTTCTTTTCTTTTTACTTATCCGCTGTTGCTAGTGGAGTAGATGTCCCAGTGATGGTCATCTCTTCTTGGTAAGAGCTAGGGATCTACTTTTTCTCAGCATTAGCCCATATATCATATATCAATATGCTAATTAAGGGTACACAAATGAATGAAACTAAGTGCATATAGAGACTGGTCATGGAATTTTGATTCCAAATGTTTGGGAATGAATTGCAAGACACTGGTGATCACCAAATTGCTGAGGATGTAGGGATGGCTGTGGGAAAGTTATAACAAAAAAGGATTGTCCAGGCATAAATAGTTTTTGCAATGAAGTCAACATTTTTATTAAAAATATTTTGACTTGACTTGGCACTTAATTTATGCAAAAACTGCATATTTCCCACAACCCTCTTAGGCTTTGTTTCCATTGCGTTACGTTGGGACCTCCCGCTAAGCGTGACAGATAGACTTACCTGCTCGGCAGGTAACATCCGCCGGCAGGCAAAGTCTGTGGTATACGTCGGGACCCCTGGCTTAATGTTGTGGTTAGTCTAGGGGTGGGCAAACTTTTGAAATTGTAGGCCACATTGGCTTCTTAAATTTGATGGGGCCAGACCAAGAGCCTGAAATGGCAGACCAGCCATAAATCTGCCAATTTCATGCATCACCAGCATCACTAATGATGATGTGAAATAAGTTGCTTTTACATTTCCTGCAAAAGCAAAAATGCTAATTCATTGCAATGAGCAGCGATAATTTCTGTGTCATGATCACATCACTACATAGTCCCCAAGTCAACGTTTGGACTTCTTCAGTCATTATGCATACTCATTGCAGAGAACTAGCAAAAGGGAGCGTCTTTTCAACAAGGCAAAAGGTCGGGAAAAAAGCCCAACGGGCTAGATCCGCCCCCCTGGCTTAGTTTGCCCACCCCTGAGCTAGTCAGTGCATGAATACTAATGCACTTATCAATGAAAAAATCACCTGTTGTATCACTATATTGCTCGGATAATTTAAAAGGTTCAGTTCACCTTAAACCATTCTTTTTAATGTTGGTAGATAGTAATATATATCATTATTTACCAATCTATGTTTTAACTTATAATTTAGAGCTTGGTTGTTTCACC
Organism: Ptychadena robeensis; assembly: GCA_036250615.1. Classification (NCBI taxonomy): domain Eukaryota; kingdom Metazoa; phylum Chordata; class Amphibia; order Anura; family Ptychadenidae; genus Ptychadena; species Ptychadena robeensis. The sequence goes on along the minus strand of CM070035.1, from coordinate 53,260,489 downwards.
TATTATAAATAGAATTTAGCTGCTTCATTTGATTGTATTGTATTTAACATGGTTTGAGAAAAGTGTCATACGGGACATGGTATGAGTTCATGTCAGAATTTTACTGTATTTTCAGTTTTGGATGGAATTTCTACTTATGGGAAATGACTCAATGTTTCTTTACATGATGCAATCCTGCTGCCCATATGTGCACTGCATATCTTTGAGATTTATTTGATCATACTTACCTATCTATATAAAAAGTGGTATATTGATTTTAAATAAGAAGCTGTTTAACTTGCATGAATAATAGTGCTTAGTGATGTTTTTCTCTGAAGCATTATTTATTTTGAAGGGAGAATTTGTCCGTAGTGGTCTAATGGCCGTTGGTACAATGTCTGTGTTACCAGATTGCCTGCAGTGTAATAACATAACCTAAAATGAATAGCTTTAAGAAACAATTATTCTTTGTAACTATTTTCATTTGCAAACCTCATCAATCTGAAGGTGCCAAGTAGGATTTAATATTTTCAGAATTCATTGAATCCAGTGACTGATTTATCTCCTCTGTTTTCCATCCCTAGTTTCCTGAACAGAAGAAAGGAGCTTACCCAATCTTCCACATCAGTCGACACAGTGACTTGTTAGCTGCTTCCAAATACGCTTTAACTTTTAAAAAGAGAAATGGAGCTAGGATGAGATTATTATTTTACAATTACAGTACAGAGTAGAATTTCAATATAATTTAGTGTCTAAAATATATAATTTGGTGTCTAAAATATATAATTGGTGTCTAAAAGACAACATGAGATGAAATGTGTTACAGAATAGCTAAGAAATAAAATGGCAAAAAACAAAATCAAAGTTCATGTAATCATTAGTGATGGCCGAACTGCCCGCAAGGCGGACAGTTTGGCCGCGAACCAGCGTGTTCGCCCTCCTTCTCGCCAGCGGACAGTACGGGTGTTCGACCCGCCCTGTTCGCCGGCGAGAAGGAGCCCTCTATTCCTCCTCCGGTGGGATCATAAGCAGCGAGATCCCGCCGCAGGAAGGAATTTTTCACTGAAGACCGGGTAGAGAACCCGGTCTTTCAGTGAAAAACCGGCTCGATAACCCGGATGTGACGTCAGTGACGCCACTATGCATTCCAGGTTTTCCGATTCAAATTCCCCGCCTCAAAATCCCCGATTCAAATTCCCCGCCTCAAATTCCGCAAACGGGCGGACGGCGGACATTTTTAAAAGTCCGCTCCGCCCGTTCGCGGATGGACATGGCCAAAGTTCGGCCATCACTAGTAATCATTGTCCCAACAACAAACAACCTATAACCTGTAACGAATAACCTATATGTGCCAGCCATATTTATACTCGCAATGGTGAATCACAGAGGAAATATGTGCACCTTAACATTAAAAAAAAAAACCCACATAGGATATGAATGTCTGATGATGCCTATAGTAGTACAACACAATACATTTGGTTCTTCCTTGCCATTGTGCCTTGAGCTAGATCTGTGATTAGATGAGTTGAATTGAAAATAAATATTCAGAATGCGTATCATTAAAAAGGAGATAAGTTGTAAGTTAATTTAATATCTAATTATCTTTCATGCACAATGTGATGATTTTTAACTACAGTGGACCCTTGACTTATAAATATAATCTGTTTCAAAGGGTTGGTTGTAAGTCAAAACCATTTTTCACATAGGAAATAATGGCAATCACAATACTCTACAAATTGCCACTTACTTAAACTTTTTGTAACAAAAATGTTTGAAAAATATGTGTAACATACAATAAACAACAATAACAGTCCTACTTTTGTAGCAATTAAAGTTATAACATGTTCCTAGCCTACCAGAAACAACAATTTAAGACTGAACTCACCATTCAAGTTGACATGTCTGTATTCTGCTCTATTGTAATTGTCCTCTTATCTCTCTTCTTTTTTTCCATCTGTCCCACCTTTTTGGGGCTATGATGCACTGAAAATATACTGATCATCCTCAGAACAAAGAAATTCCTAGACACCAATGGGGTCCTTGCTTACACCCCCATGTATGCTCTATATCTGGGCTCAGAGGCAAGTTTCTGAACACCTCTGGGGTCCTTGGGTGCAACCCTGAGGCAATAGCATTTTTACTGGCTGTAAGTGTTAAAGCTTCATTGACACTTTCTGGAAACCATATAGAATCACACACATGTAAATGTGCCCATACTATACACTGGCTTCTGCATGGATATCTGGTCGTAAATTAAAACTTTGGTCATATATCGAAATGAAAATCTTGGTTGTATCTCTAGCCGGTCATATTTTGAGAGTCCACTGTATAAGGCACACATACATTGACTTTGAGCTTGAGATACATTTATTATGCTTATTAATAATATAAATGGATGTTTTATTTATTTATTTTACTAGTCATTTAAAAAGAATATTTGTAAAATTAAATGCTTAACTTAGGGTACATGCATGCCAATAGTGAAGAGCTTTGCTTTATTCAATCCATCTGGATGCTGTTAGCAAAAAACTATTTGTGTGCAGTTTTATTAATATTTTTTGTGTTGGGCTCCTGGAGATGGGGATACATTCTTGTTTTGTATTTTTTAGTTCTGTCCTTTGTTTTGGTACTCTTTGCAATGTTAATAGACATATATGTATATACACATCTAGCTACCCTCTGGTCATGCAGCACTTGGGTCCCAGGTACGAATCTCCAGCCAGGACATTTTCACCATAGAATTTCTCCATGTGTCTGCATTGGTTTCCTCAGGGTACTCCAGTTTACTCCCACACTCCAAGACATACGGGTAGATTAATTTATTTACTTCAGATATTGTCCTTAGACTACATTACTGTCTGTGCCAAGCACATTTGATCGTAAGCTCCTCTGAGAGACCTTTAGTGATGTAAAATGTTGCATAATATATAGAAGTTAGTAATATATATAAATTACCATAAAAAAGACACACTTGAATATTATTTTACTTATTTTATTGCCGTGATTGGTAGACAGCATTATTAGTTAACACTACTTTGTCTGTATTCCAGATTGGTAACACTCACCAAGCTGGAATACATAAAATATAAAACAATATTAATCAGTCATATGTAGCACCCAAATAAACTACTCAGCAGGTGCATTCACCAAACACTTGGTGACAACATTGATTCTCTTTTAAATGGTGACATGCAGTACTTAACTTACCATATGTGGAAAGCAAAGAAAGCAAGCGGAGAGGATGTAGAAAGCAATGAATTGAATTTTCTTTAGTAGGTCCTCTGCTGAAAAAGAGAGGCGAGAAAGTGTTATTGAATAAAGCCTTTGTCTGCTCAAGTCCAAGGTCTGGTGGGATTTCAGTTTGATTACATTTACTTTAGAATTACTCCGCTGTTTTATTTTGTTTTGTTCAGTCAATTTGTGTCTGACTGTCAAGGGCAAGCTGCAATTTTCTTGTCACACATAAAACAAAACAAAAAAAGTAAAAGAAATCATAGAATCAAGTCAGGTAAGATCAACTAAAACAACAGCACAAATCACCAGAGGCCACACTTGGGCATAAGGAGATTTTCTTACGGATGGCATAAACTTTCATGGTTCTTTAGGTACAGACATTTGTCTATATTGAATTGTGTCCTTTGTGATGTAGTGGAAATATTGTATCCTGCAGCTATCCACAGAAGACATTAGTAAAAGGCTCCATTACAGCCTATCTATGCAGCCATGGCGGCTTTAGTTTGTCACATCGTAAAATGCCATGAAAATGAAACAACACATCAGACATACTCCATGAATAACTTTTACTTATAACCTGGTTATTCCAGGACAGCTTACAATAACCAGGAGAATTAAACCATTTAGTGAATTGGGCAATATACATTATACTACCTAAAACACATCATTGCTTCAGAATTAACCTGTGTTTAAAAAATTACTTTATACCTTAAATAAACTGTAAATACTTACCTTTTATTAAAACTTTTTTATAATGTCTTATATAGAGAGAGAGTATTTCTAATGGACACAGCATAATGTATACAATGATATTAATGTGTGGTTGATGCTTATATTTTATAAATATCATTAGAGTTTTAGGTTTATTTTAAATAGGTAGTAACAAGGTGGCAGGCAGCAGTGGCCTTTCATGGATTCCTAGCCACAACACCTAACCACCATTATGGGTTTTTAAAAATGGATGCACTTTTGGACAATTATTATGGGTGGTTGTCAGAAAATTAGAACCTGATTCAGGAGAATGTTGTGACTGACTTTTGCTTTAGTGCTTTATTACTGACCGTTCTGACAATTTGCTTTAGTGTTTTAGTACTTTATTTTGTTTTTGAAATTTCTCTTGTAAACAAACTTTAACAAAGCATTAACTTTCATCATGCATGGTGTCCTAGGGTGGCATCTGTCAAGTTCAGACCTGTCAACCATTCCGTTTTGGCCAGGAAAGTCACGTTTTTTATGTGGCGTTCCCAGCCAAATCCTGATTTCAAGAAATCATGGATTCTTGAAATCATGCTGATTTAGCAGGGAGAGGACTTTACTCTCCATGATAATGCCCCACCCCACTTGTGCTGATAATGTGCAGGGTGGGACATTATCAAGGAGGAGAGTGCCCTCTCCCTGCTAGATCAGCTGAGAAGTCCGCCCGGCGCCGTCAGTGACGTCACTTCCTGTACGTGGGATGCGGAAGAACCAAGATCCGCATACTGGAAGTGACGTCACTTACTCTACGTCCCATGTTTTTTTCATTCTCCAACTTGACAGCTATTGTCAAGTTTAGGAAAGAACTTCCTTATATATAGCTACTGTATTTCAAAAGTCATATAAAGGTAGAAAAAAAGATCAGATCAGGTAAACTATTGCTCCTACAGTTAAGATTTTGTGTTTCATCTCAAAACCTGCATACCCTACAAAAACCTACATACCCTAGCAGGTAAAATGCTACATTTCCTTTTTATACCATAAAGCATAACATCCATTATATTGCTTCTTCTCAGTGGAAAGGACATATGACACAGCAAATGTTTTATAACATATGTAAGCATTATGCATTTTTTTTCAGCATCTCTATGAATATAACAACCATAACATGCCAGTGTTTATTAATCAATCAAGGACACCCAATTCTTTTTTATGAGGTGCTGAATTATTAATCACTTTAATTAAATCCTATTTCATTTTTGCAATTTGACCAGTTAAATTGCAAAATATATGGTATTTGGAAAATGTAAAAAAAAAAATCTGTTGACCATGCCAAAACAGATGAAATGGAAGGTTTTAAGTATTTCAAAGACAAAGCAACAGGGACTGAGGACTATAAAGCTATACATTGGAACAAGACAAAATGATATCAATAATCAAGAACCATTTCAAACACAGTTGTGAAAAATGGAGGAGGGCCAGTAATGCTCTGGGGATGCTTCAGACACATACAAGGTTATCCTAGAAAATCATTTGCTACTTATTGGTAACACTAAGTTCCCCAAACCTATAATTGCAAATCTGGGTTATACTAACCAAATACTGATTTTGGAATGATCTTTGATCAAAACATTATTTGCATCATGTTTAAGCTGTGGTTCCCAAATTGGGGGGCACAGAGATATTCCAGGTACTGAGGGAGGGACAGCAGGTCCTGTGTGTCTCTGTGTGTATTTGTATCTATGTGAATGATTGATGTCTCTGCATGAGTGTAGTGTGTATGTCTATGTGAATGTCAAATGTTGAATGTTTCTAAATAATTGATGTCAAAACCAAATAAAGTTGTATTTGTATTTCAAATAAAGTTTTAGAGCCATTTCACACGAGTACTAGTACACAATACTGCCACGCAATCATGGCTTGTGTGAAACGGCCATCAATCCGAACCTGTGTATTTTTATATAGAAAAGTTTTGGAACCACTGTGTTTAAGAGGGTTTATGGGAGTTATCTTCATTGAATTATTCAAGTTCTTCATACACTGTGCCATGTCTCTTGATGTATTGAATTTTTTTATAATTATGCTCCAAAGAACTACATTTTTATTTGGAAATTAGGATATATATATATATTTCAAATTATAATTAACAATATAAATATTGACAGCAGAGTTTTATATTTTTCCAGAGCTGTCATCTATCTATCTATCTATCTATCTATCTATCTATCTATCTATCTATCTATCTATCTATCTATCTATCTATCTATCTATCTATCTATCTATCTATCTATCTATCTATCTATCTATCTATCTATCTATCTATCTATCTATTTTCTACTTTAGTATGTTAGTTACTGTTTGAAAATTACCTATGCTCAGTTTTTCAGCTTTCACAGTTAAAAGAATAATTTGATTTTACTTAACTGATACAACTGAATAAAATAGTATTTTGTATACCTAAATTGAATTCCAAATGCTTTCATCAATGTTATATTTGAGATATATATGAGGTTTAAATTACCAGTTCATTTACATTTATGATGGAGAAAGACCCGGTGTGTTGTAATCCCATGAGAACATGTTTCTAGACTTCAAGAATCAGAAACCACTGTGTGTATCTCATATAATTATATTGCTTTTCTCTGCTCAATTTAGTTTTGCAAGGCTGGCCTAATAAATACAGAAATGCAAGTAAATATTAAAGCTGATGTGTGCTCTAAGTATGTACGTTTAGATAACAGGTGAAATGCGTGAGAGTGACAGTTTTGTATGCAACTATGTTTTAAAAAATAAGTATTATTTTTACCTCCCTAGTGGTCTGGCCATACCGCATCGTACCGTAATCGCTGCATTATACATAGTACATTGCCTTCTATCTCCACCCTGCCCCTCTCTCTTCATTAATGGTGCCGGAGGTGTGGGCCCTCCTCCATTAACACCCCCGGAAATGCTGCAGCAGGCTCACAGAGTTCTTCCGACCCAGAGGGGGCGGGGGGGGGGGGGGGGGGGGTTGTACCATAGACCATAAAAAACTGCAAAAAACAAGACTTACAAAGAAGAAGGATCAGTCATAAAATCTTTACATTCTGAAGGTTTGTCATTTGGAGAATTTGCAAGGATCTTCTATTAAGTGCTATAACTTCGTAATTGAGAATATTCAAGACTTTTTATATTGTCGATCAGTACCCTGAACTACAGTGCATTGCGTTCGCAATATGGACATGTAAAAGTGGCTATTTGTGCAATGAAGGTAACAATGACTGGAGATCCTTAATTTATTAAAAAATTTTGAATATTGCCTATGCAGCTCATTACTATTTATTAGTTTAGAACTGTGGTTGTCTGTTACAATTGCAGTAAAAAGACAACAGTTTCAACAGTATGCAGCTTTGTTCAAGCTAAATATTATATAATAAAAAATATATGAACTGCAAGTTTTTACAGTATATTATTATTAGTTATTGTCAAGTTCATCACATATTTGCATAATTCAAAACGAACCGCTGCAGTTTAAATCGAACTTCAGAATGGGGAAGAAAGGTGATTTAAGTGACTTTGAATGTGGCATGATTGTTGGTGCCAGACAGGCTGGTTTGAGTATTTCATAAACTGCTGATCTTCTGGGATTGTCACGCACAACCATCTCTAGGGTTTACACAGAATGGTCCGAAAAAGGCAGTTCTGTAGGTGCAAATGCCTTGTTTATGCCAGAGGTCAGAGGAGAATGGCCAGAGTGGTTCGAGCTGAAAGGCTACAGTAAATAGTAACTCAAGTAACAATTAACCACTTGTTACAACCAAGGCATGCAGAAGAGCATCTCTGAACGCACAACATGCTGAACCTTGAGGCAGATGGGCTACAGCAGAAGACCACACCAGGTGCCACTCCTGTCAGCTAAGAACAGGAAACTAAGGCTACAATTCGCACAGGCTCACTGAAAATGGAGAATAGAGGATTGGGAAAATGTTGCCTGCTCTGGTGAGTCTCAATTTCTGTTGCGACATCCTGCCTTGTATCAACGGTTCAAGCTAGTGGTGGTGGTATAATGGTGTGGGGGAATTTTTCTTGGCACACATTGGGCCCCTTAGTAGTAATTGATCATCATCGCAACGCCACAGCCTACCTGAGTATTGTTGTTGACCATGTCCATCCTTTTATGACAACAGTGTACCTATCTTCTGATGGCTACTTCCAGAAGGATACTGCACCATGTCATTAAGCTTGAATCATCTCTGACTGGTTTCTTGAACATGACATTGAGTTCACTGTACTGAAATGGCCTCCACAGTCACCAGATCTCAATCCAATAGAGCACCTTTGGGATGTGGTAGAACGGGAGATTTACATCATGGATGTGCAGCCGACAAATCTGCAGCAACTGCGTGATGCTATCATGTCAATATGGACCAATGTCTCTGAGGAATGTTTCCAGTATCTTATTGAATCTATGCCACGAAGGATGAAAGCAAAAGGGGGTCAAACCTGGAACTAGCAAGGTGTGCCTAATAAAATGGCTGGTGAGTGTATATGTGTGTGTGTATGTATTTTGTCACACACAGTAGTTATACATTGTAATAAAAAGTTATAGTTTTGTGAAGATGGATTGGCTTATTTTATTATTTAACCTCCAGTAGCTGGCTGGAATGGAATTTTTTCTTGCATTCCATGTTTAGTAAATTTTCTAAATCAATCATATAACAGAGGTACGATCAATCAAGATCAAGGGAGATTTGTCACATTTTCTCTGATAAATTAGTTTTTTTTACATCTTTATTTTCCACAAATATTTAGTTCCCTTTAGTGGAAATATATTTTTATTGATGGTGTTAAATAGGAGTGACGTGTACAACAGATTAGTTCCCCTAGACGTGCTTGTCATTACCTTAGAAATAAATGTTTTTTTGGAGTCACCAAAGCCACATATTTAAACTCTTCTGCTGAACAGGGAGCCATCGAGTTGTGGCACTTGAAGACTTAACAGACCCCTTTAGCATCAACAGTGTTAATGCATCTGACCCCTCTCAGTGAAGATTTTAGAAGCCCTGGAATATGTTTGTGCTGGATGGATGACTGATATACAGACGTTGGTTACATATGGCTCCGGTCCAGCCAGGAAAGTATTGACTTTGTCCTGTGATGTGGTTGCACTAGAGAACCATTCTTATAATCACAAATCTTGAGACACTCAAGCCCCAAAAATCCATCTGGACAAGCTGGAAATTAATATAAAAACATAGCAGAGCAAAAAAAAAATCCTAAAAGAGCTAAATCAGCAACCAGGATTTTAAGAGCAATTTCCTGCTCTTTGCAAAGTGTCTGACTAATGCCTAAACCCTCCTCCACATTTCATTGAGTTGTAGGGATCTGAAAACATTTTATAGTTTGAAACCCTTTAATTTATGTATTTTTATGGCTATATTATCTTGTGACAAGCAATGCTATTGACACCTAAGAACTTAAAGAGAAAACATTTAAGGTGGTGTAGAGGAAATTATGCACACAGCTGCCATTATAAATTCAATTCCCCACACACTACTTAGAAAACTCTCCCTTAATTACCATTCTCCACAAAGACGTTTTGTTAGCACGAAAGACAAAAAATGTGTAATGAATTTCAATTAAACACTGATAAATTAGTTACATTATTGCACCCTGAAGCTTATAACATAACAAATGTTTAATTAGCTATTTTAGAATTTTATACTCATTGTGTAACAGGACTTTGGAGACTGTGAAGTGCTAAGAGGAAATTGTTTTTTTACTTGTTTTTTTTCTCAAAGTATTATGTAAAAAAAAAGTTAATTAAAATAAATCTTTAAAATAAAAAGAAAATTAACAGCTTTTCCACATACTAAATATTAACGATTCTTTAATTCTAATTATATCATTACTCATTGTTTACTTGAATTGAATAAAATGAAG
>CM070035.1:53239338-53250648 GCA_036250615.1 Ptychadena robeensis | reverse complement strand
TATATATATATATATATATATATATATATATATATATATATATAATAAAGATATAAAATAATGTTTATCATTGAAGTCATCAGTAGGAATAATGTTTACTATGATGTTCTGACCTCTTTACACACCCTGTCAGGTGTAAGATCTGCATACTAACCTTTTGTATTACCTGTTGTATTACCTTACCAACTCTTATTGAACAGGCCAATCCAATGTCAATATAACATGGTCAATAGTCAACAAACCTTCCCTCAAATGAACTAAGGCCATGCAGCTGCTCCCTTAAAGTACAATATGTATTTTACCAGTTTCACCTGATGAAATGTTTTGCAAAAGAGAAAAAAAAAATGAAGACACTAACTACAATATGTTTTATTTTAGTTTTTGGGCTTAGATACATTTTAAATGCCAGCTCTATGACCTTGACTCATTGAAGAATATAGTAAAAAGATGCACCATGAATATACATGTCCTTGCTTTCTGTGGGATGCAGGATCTTTCCACCATCAGAGGAAGAAGAAGGTGTGCGCTATAGGAGGAAAATAATCGTGGCCGCTGGCGGCCAGAACCTGGGAAGCCGCAATTTGATCGTGGCCCCAATCCCAACCACGCACGATCCTATTAATGGAGAAAAGCCCATTGAAACTAGTGTAGGCAATTGGCGCGCAATTCCACCGGCGATTGAAAATCGCCAGTGCAGTGGGAACATAGCTAAAAACATATTACAAGACAGACAAAAAAAACTGACATACTGAACAGTATACTGAATTTGTCTTGGATAATGCTTTGTAGTTTGGAGCTACAATTGTACAATTATTAGAACAGTGTTGGAAATAAGTATAATAATATCCCCTGCTGATTTTGTACATTTGACCCCTTAAAAGGATTTACCAATCTTTAATTGGTATGGGTGGTTTATTGTAACTGTGAGCGACAGATTTAACAAAACACTGTTGCAAAACCCAGTGCAAAAAAATCATAACATTTTTAAAAAATACATTCTATAACTGTAGGGACTAGGTAATAAATGTGTTCTTATTCAATATTTAGATGAGACATTCCATCAGATAATATAGGCAAATTGCTTGGAATCAGATTATTTAAAAATAAATAAAAATTGGATTTCTCTATATTCTATACATGTAATAATAATAGAAGCTTTATTTATATTATCATCATGTTGATATGTTAGATTTATAATGACTCTTAAAATGGGGAACGAGGCTTTATATGTTCAATTGCATGAATCAGATTTTCCAGAATCCATCTCATCTTCTTAAAGTGGTTCTATACTGTAAAAAAAAATATGCAAACATTACTTACTTCTGTCACACCTATACCTTCCCAAGTCTCCTACCTCCACTATTATGTAAACTTCTAGTGCCCTTAATAGAAAGTAGGTGGTGATTGGTCCACTTTAAGCACTTTGAGCAAAAACATAATGGAGAGATTTTGCACTTAATTTGTAGTGTAGAATATTGAGATCCGAAGGACAAAGAGACCTTTCACTGATTTATTACTAAATGCTGCTAAAAGCAAAAATCAAGTACTGAAAATGGTCAACTGCAGCATTATTCTTTTATGTTAATGGGTTTTTGGAAATATATATCTTATAACCAAGTAATGTATACCCAAAATTATAACAGTGTTATTGCACAGTCCCTTTCCTTCTACAATGTTATAACTAGAGATGGTAAAAAAATTTCAGCTAGCTGACCTTGTGAATTGATTGTTAAGACCCTGAACATGATAGTGAAGGGTTGCTGCAACTTAAAAAAAAAAAAAAAGTAATGCAATAGTATAATAGAAATTTCAACTTTGATTTTGTCTTGACTTTGAACTTAATTTATGCAATAGTAGAGTGTTGTACCGTGTTAGCCATCGATAAATACAGCAAGGTTGGAGTTCAAGTGATACCGTATATTGGCTAACTGAAGTCATTAGAAAAGCAAGCTTTCGGGATATCGCAGATCCCTTCTTCAGGCTAATAATTAACCTACTTGGAGATTCACTGTTCCTGGGTCCCCCTCTCTGCTCTTCACTATTATTCCATTACCCAGTATTATATACCTTGACATACTGGCGTACTCCTGTTGCAGGCTCTGTTTGGACTGCTCTTGTTTGCTGCCAGGCGCACTGTTGCTTGGCCCCCCGTTCTCTGCTCTGCGGTTGCCTCCGGTTAGGTCCCTAGGATCGTCCTTCTTTCCCTCAGTTATGGGTGTTTGAAGACCTTGTAAGTAACATATGCTAAACACAAAGTGAACACTATATATCCTTAGTGAACTCCGGTAAGCTAACTAGCCTCCCTACTGCCTCTTGTTCTCTTCTAGTTGGTATCCTTACATAATATGTATTATTGACTTGGATAAAGAAATTCCCCCTGAAGAAGTTTCCAACACGAAACGCGCGTTGGGGTCAATCCTGGTTTCTCAGGAACTTTATTCAGACCGATCTACAACCACCTGTACCGTCTTGTCTTGCAAACATGCTCATTGTATCTATACCTGAAAGAAATGTCATTTAATATGTAAAATTAACCGGCTCGGTATATGTTCCTGTTTTTAATCGTCTGCTATGTGAATTAAATATATGTATTTTTGATAAACCTGTATCACCTCTATTATACTCAGATACCACTGGCCGTTAAAGTCCCCGCGCCCTTGGGGTCTACCCTGGGGAAATCAAACAGTAAGGAGAAGAGACGTTTGGTCTCACCTCCCTCTTGTTTCCTTCTATATATATTTTTGGGATGTTGGCCAGTTGACATAAGGAGCACACCTCTTTTGTATATCTAATAAATATTCATGTTTAAACACTTACACTTGGCTTTTCCTTTTCTCTCTCATTTGCGTTGTGGTGGTTTTCTGTCATATTACCTGAAGAAGTGAAACATGTCAAGTTGAGAACAAAACCTATATTGCAACAGCGGGTTGCTGATGTCACAAATGTACAAATCAATGTATTTACTGTATGGACTGTGAAGTCTCAAATATACAATTATGTTGTTGAATAACCATCATTACTAATCAAGGAAACCTTTGATATTGCGCCCTTACAGGGTTTACTGGCATTAATATATCAAGTACAATTTATCATGTGCATTAAAACTTCTTTATTATAACTTGGTTAGGACCATTTGTTATAAAGTGTTTTCGACACAAAACATAAAAACGTATTGATATGTGTACAGTTATGGCTTCAAGGGATGTCATGTATTTCATAGAGTGTAGAACCACCCTCCCTGAAGAAGCCCAAGGGGCCGAAACATGTAGGAGGACTGTGGTTATCATCTTTGCAAATAATAATATTGCAAATGATAAATTGTACTTGATATATCAATGCCAGAAAACCCTGTTAGGGTGCAATATCAAAGGTTTCTTTGATTAGTAACGATGGTTATTAATAGTTTGGTAAGGGGTGGCATATTTAATAAAAATGTATTATACCCTTAGCATATCTAATATAGATGTTATTGAATTTTATTTGATTTAACACAATCATGTGGAACTGCCTTAACCCCCCCCCCCTTTTTTTGCGTTGGCCACAAACGATGATGTTTGTTTTTTGTGTTATGTTGGGATGTGTCTTTGAGACTTTCATCCAGGTCGCTTCTTTTTAATATGGTGTTATGGTTGTTACAGATCTACATGAGGAGGAGAGACACATAAACCCACATGTTAACAAATGCTGTTATTGCCTTTTACCACTTTACAAGCATCTACAGACCATACATATGTTTAGTATATACACCATGTGGTATAATTACATTGTTACCAACTGCAATTGCCTCACAATAAAAGGAATGAGTTCAATAGGGTCAAAAATTCCTAACCCACAAGATAATTAGGGATGAATCATTTTTAGCCACTTCAATTCCTTACAAAAATGCTGCAGACACTAATGAGGAGTAAATCAGAGCCAAGTTATTACTATGCATGGCAGGCACATCATCCAAATATGTAAGCAGCAATAAGGATTTACAATCAGAGCACTAACATTTAATATGAAGATGTGACACATGTAATTGCTTTTACTTAAGTCTAGCATCTTTACATATTTGCAATCACGAGCCATCAAGATATTATCTTCTACAACAGCATAATTCCATGTGTGATTGGGGGAAAGGATGAAAATAATCAAGATTCCTAAAGTGGCACCTTCTATGTTTTTTTTTATAGCACACATGCAACAATTTGCATGTAAGAAATTATTAGAATAAGAAAACAAACCTATTACCAACTCTGCTATTGACCTGATGTTATATACAATATGAGTCTAAAAAAAACTTGTAAAGAAAAGCATATTATGAGTTCAAATCATATGATTATGAGTTATGGAAGTATAGAATACTTGCTATCAACTACAGTTTGGTCATACCAATTTAACTGGAGTGGCCATCATAAACACAAAATCATTATAGAACTACCTAAATGTTAACTTTAAAAGGAGAGATGGATTTATTAAGGACCGTTTCACACATATTCATTGCTACAGCCCATATGTCTGGCCACAAGGTTTTATTGCTGTTTGGCTGGCGACTCACTTCCAGTTCACATGCCGCTAATCACAGATTTGAAGCATAAGTAATCCGAACCTTTAAAGATTTGACTGGCTAATTTGGTCTAAATAGGTAGATCCATGTAACATAAGAAAAATTTAAATTATAGAACAACTACCATAAAGGGTAAATACCTTTATTTAGGAGATACTAAACATAAACCATAAGACCATAAATATGTTTTACTTATTACCTATACCGAAATGTTACAGGTGTTAAAATATATTTGAATCGCCTATTTCTTTTTGTCAAAATTAGTAAAATGATGCACCATGTTGACAGTAAATGTAATTACCCAGCTAAGTAGAATTTAAATAACTGTTTTACATTGGACACTCATTTTTTTATTGGTTTGAAGGTTTTGTCAGGGGTGGTTTTACCAGTCAATAAAAACACAGCCCTATGTATACTTTAAGAACCAGTAAATATTTTCTTTGGCAAAGTAAGAAGCAAAGACTATTTAAACAGAGCGAACGAACTTGTTTTTTGACAGTCTGAGTAAGTGAGCCTTCTAGTGGTGTAAAATGACAATGGCCATGTGAGAAATCTTCATCTGCAATGAAAGGAGGAGATGCGAGATTTTTTCAAGGAAGATTTCTGGAATCCTATCCTATTGCTGACTTTGTGAGCTGATTGCAAAGCCTCTGAAAGTGGTATCATCACCAAAACTGCGGGAGATGTAGAGAAGGGTTGTGGGAATATTGGAAAAAAAAAAGTTTCGCTCTAGAACATGTAGTTTTTGCATAAAATATGTTAAAAAACAAAGTCGAAATTCAGATTTTCAGAATTTTGACTTGACATTGAACTTAATTTGTGCAAAAACGATTTGTGTTAAAGACATCCTTTTTTTTTGTATACCCCCAACCCTTCTCTACATCTCCAGCAAGTTTTGTGATGATACCATGTTCCGGGGCTTTGCAATTAAATCTAAATTGTCAATTTTTAAAAAAAAAAATTCAGACCATAAGACGCAACCAGTTTTTAGAGCGGGAAAACCAGAAAAAAAATATTTAATATATACAGTGGCTACAGTGGTATTCGGCCCCTTTGAACTTTTCCACATTTTGTCACATTATAGCCACAAACATGACTAAATTTTATTGGAATTCCATGTGGAAGACCAATACAAAGTGGTGTACACGTGAGAAGTTGAACGAAAATCATACATGATTCCAAATTTTTTTTACAAATAAATAACTGCAAAGTGGGGTGTGCGTAATTATTCAGCCCCCTGAGTCAATACTTTGTAGAACCACCTTTGGCTGCAATTACAGCTGCCAGTCTTTTAGGGTATGTCTCCACTAGCTTTGCACATCTAGAGACATATAGAGATCTGGACTTTGACTGGGCCATTCTAACACATTGACATGTTTTGTTTTAAACCATTCCATTGTTGCCCTGGCTTTATGTTTAGGGTCGTTGTCCTGCTGGAAGGTGAACCTCCACCCCAGTCTCAAGTCTTTTGCAGACTCCAAGAGGTTTTTTTTCAAGATTGCCCTATATTTGGCTCCATCTATCTTCCCATCAATTCTGACCAGCTTCCCTGTCCCTGCTGAAGAGAAGCACCCCCAGAGCATGATGCTGCCACCACCATATGTGACAGTGGGGATGTGTTCAGAGTCATGTGCAGTGTTAGTTTTCCGTGGCGTAGCGTTTTGGATTTTGGCCAAAAAGTTCCATTTTGGTCTCATCTGACCAGAGCACATTCTTCCACATGTTTGCTGTGTCCCCCACATGGCTTGTGGCAAACGGGACTTCTTAAGATTTTGTGTTAACAATGGCTTTCTTCTTGCCACTCTTCCATAAAGGCCAACTTTGTGCAGTGCACGACTAATAGTTGTCCTATGGACTGATTCCCCCACCTGAGCTGTAGATCTCTGCAGCTCGTCCAGAGTCACCATGGGCCTGGTGACTGCATTTTTGATCAGCGCTCTCCTTGTTCCGCCTGTGAGTTTAGGTGGACGGCCTTGTCTTGGTAGGTTTACAGTTGTGCCATACTCCTTCCATTTCTGAATGATCGCTTGAACAGTGCTCCGTGGGATGTTTAAGGCTTTGGAAATCTTTTTGTAGCCTAAGCCTAATTTTTTCAATAACCTGACCTGTCTGGTGTGTTCTTTGGACTTCATGGTGTTGTTGCTCCCAATATTCTCTTAGACAACCTCTGAGGCTGTCACAGAGCAGCTGTATTTGTACTGACATTAGATTACACACAGGTGCACTCTATTTAGTCTCATTAGCACTCATCAGGCAATGTCTATGAGCAACTGACCAAAAGGGGATGAATAATTACGCACACCCCACTTTGCAGTTATTTATTTGTAAAAAATTTTTGGAATCATGTATGATTTGGTTCCACTTCTCACGTGTACACCACTTTGTATTGGTCTTTCACGTGGAATTCAAATAAAATTGATTCATGTTTGTAGCTGGAATGTGACAAAATTGGGAAAACGTTTGCAAGCCACTGTAAGTAGCAATATCTACTCAATAATTTCAAAGGGGGGGGGGGATATATGGTGGAGAATTACTGTGCCACACCCGTATTAATTGAAAATGTACAAAGGCTCTGCTTGAGGTGCTGACACCTCCGAGATTTAAATCTAAGGGTTTTTTAGGCACCACACATATCTGCGACAGAGAATCTCAAAAGTATGAAAAGTCTTTATTTAAACATATGGACTAGTATTTCACTTCTCTAAAAGGTACATCACATGTTTGGCTATCATGCCAGATATCGGCAACATAATACATAATTTAAAAGCAATATCACATTTTCATTGTGGGAGACTGTTTTGAACATATAGCCTGAGAACACAATCATTAAGATCAATCCCTCCAACATGTTTCACCCAAACATATCCTTCCCCACTAATACCAGCACAAAGTGTCCATCGCAAGCGGACCCACACAGGCAGGTATTCAGCAGTTCCTGGTGGGGAGACGTTTCCTCCTCTCCGCCCTTTGTCAGCTATTGGGGTCAGTGGAGTTGATCGATTGGGGATCTCACAGTATTAGATCCTGTGGGAAGGACTTCCAATAAATCGCTATGGTGATATCAAAATCCCCCCATGTTTGTGTTTACCATCTAATCGAGCGACAGCGAAGTGACCGCCATCTGTCTGGGGGTGCAGGACCCCCGGGTTGCACCACACACGCACCTCCATGGATCATGGGAATTGTACAGTAACCATAATAGACTGTTGTGACTAGCCCTACCTACCTGAGGAAGCCCACGTTTGGGTGAAACATGTTGAAGGGATCGAACCCCAAAGATTGTGCTCACAGGCTATATGTCTCCCACAATGAAAATGTGGTCTGTCGCAGATATATGTGCTGCCCATAAAACCTTTAGATTTAAATCTTGATAATGCAATTTCTAATTCAGCCAGTAGATGTCACTTGCATCAGTACTATCACAGAACAATAACACGTCATCCTCCTCACTGATCTTCCTCACTGATCGGGAGGAGGGGGGGGGGGGCGCTTGGGAAACGGGTGCGGATCTCCTCTCTCTCTCACAGGCTGTACCTGTGTCTGTGGAAGCTGCAGAGTTATTGCAGTTTCCACAGACATGGAGAGAGAGATAAATGGCAGTTCATCTATTTCTGTCTTCATTGTTAATATGAGAAGGGCTCTGCTGGCATAAGCAATAATACAGTTCAGATGGGAGATCCGGCCATTGCCACATCTCTCATGTGACGGCTTATCTCCTTGGACCACAAAATGCAGGCACTTTTTCCCCCTGATTTTGATGGTAAAAAAGGTGTGTCTTATAGTCCAAAAAAATTACAGTAGTTTATTGGTGTAAAGCCACTGAACATGATATCATCATGGAAAATTATGGAAATGTAGAGAAAGGTTTTCAGAACATTACAAAAAGTGTTATCAATCCTTTTTGTTGTTCCCACAACCCTTCACTGCATCTCCAGCAACAAACAAAATTGTGATGATACAATATTAAGGGGCTTTGCAATTAACTCAACTGGTCAGAAACTTTAAAACAAATGACAGTTTTTACTGTAAACAAGAACAGATGAAAGCATTTTAACTTTTTAGTTTATTTTAGTTTTTTTTTATTTTATGTTATGAATTACATTTGTCACAGAGCCCGTTATTGTTTTTTCCTCCTTCTTATTGGGAAGGTTAAAATATTGCTTCCTGTTGAGAAGTATTAAATAACACTTCATAAAATATTGCCTTACTGATCTCATTCTTGCAATCCATTTTAATAAATGCATTTTGGTTCCGGACTTTTGGGAACCTGTCCTCTCCTCACTCAACAAGTCACTCAACAAGTCCATGGACACTGCACATTTACATGTATTTGTTAAGTGCTGTTCATGATATTATTAACTCATATTGAACATACACATTTTCCTAATATGCACATAGATTTGAAATGCTCCTTATGTTATATAATCTGTAAGCACACACTCTTGGATGTTTAGAGATGCACCCCTCCACTGGCATCACTTCTTCTTTTCTGATTTTATCTGGCCTGAACATGACGATCTTTCATAAGCAGTCAGAGCATTCTCCGGCATACTCCACACTATGTCTCCACATCTGTCGGGACCCCCTGTGCTAAGCGCAGAGCTTAGTCCAGTACGTTAACCCCTGCTTCAAGGGATGTCTGAACAGAGCATCCACCTGCCAGCTAAAGTATATATGATCCATCGGAACCCCCGCGAAGCAACATAGGGGTCCCAACGGATCACAAAACGATGTACACTGTGTTTTCTTTCCAGTGACTATGCTTGGGATCAGCTACAGGCAGGCTTTTCAATAATTTACCAACACTGATCCTGGTCACATAGCAATTGAAAACAGGTGGGAGTAAAATTTACTCCTCAGCAGGCCAGCAGATCTAGTCAGCCTAAATTTTAAAACGGTTCTATACTAAATAAAATAAAAAACATTTACTTTACATTAACATAATACTCACCTGTCAGCAGTATACATCTGTGAAACCTGCTACAGAATTTAAAAAAAACAACAACATACTTACCTTCCTCACTTCCTCATTCCTGGGAAATCATGTTTATTAAGGGCAGACAGAAGCAATTCCGCCCTTCATTCTGACTATGGGGCTGTAATTCTATAAAACGTCATTAGATGGAGCTTCAATTACATCATGTTAGATTCTTCAGATTTGAAGCTGCATTTTAAGACTATGGGCTTCTTCCCAGCTGTCCCTGCCATGATAGTTTTACAAGCTGCCACAGCAGATACGTCGCACAGTGGGAGGGAAGAGCCCGAGAATTTCCTCTCCTGCTGTAAGGAACATTTATGTTTTACATTTTGAGCAGTGATTGCCTAATTATCAGCAGACCTTAACTGACTGTGCCAGTCTGTGGTTAATCATTATCAACATAACAGAACATCCATGAAGGAATTGATAAGTCCTCAACTCAGACAGTGTTTGAATGTTACTTTGGAGATCTGCCGTAGAATCATATGTTACATGACCTTTTTCAAGAAGGTTTTCCTATGCTTTATTAACAAATAACCCTTGTGTTAGCCTTATTGATTTGAGACAAGTCAGTTTAAAAAAATGGGGAATCTCCTGCATTTAACAATATAAACTATTTTGTGAACTGTTTTATTTATACAAACATTATGTAATATAAACTTAGCTAAATCAGATAGTATGTTCTGCACTAAAAAGGTACCACAACACCCGTTTTTAGGCTACTCATTGTAGAAAAGACTCTCCGAAAAAATTTTTTCTAATCCTGGCAACATATATGATGTCATTCTGTTTTAGTATAGGGCAATAATGGTGAACCTTTTGCAGTCAGATTGCCCAAAGTGAAACCAAAAACCCACTTGTTTTTTACAAAGTCCTTGTTCTTCCCCCTGTATGTACTTCTCGAGTTCAGGCACTCTGGTCTGTGCTCCTGTTGTGGAGACACACCCAGCTCCACACTCACGTGCAAACAGGTGTTAATCCTTGGGTGTACCTAGCCAGAATGGGAAGGCCCACCCATTTTCTTCCTTCCCATTCCAGAGTCTGGGACCCTGTAACAAAAAGCTAAACAAAATAATGTTCAGCAACCAACAGTTGCTGTGCATTACTATCCCGGACTCCTTCCAGGATATACCACTCAATGGGATCACAGCCAATATACACACACCTGAACAGTACATATAAATATATGCTACCCAGATATATAGACACATGTATTACATACTTTCTGATTACTTTGGATAGATTCTTCCTCTGATAGAACTGTTGGTGTGCCTTCCTGCTTGTCCCTCACCCCACTCACCCTCACTCCACTCACCCAAGCTGTCAGAGGCTTCCCCAACTCCTTAAACTCCCACTCAGAGTGGTAGTTCCCGGTATTTTTACAGGGATGAGATGCTCTGCTTTATCGGGTGCGTCCTTACAGCAGACCATCTTAAGACCTTAGTAGGTAAACATCCAAGCAGTACATCACATGACCAATGCATTGGGACTCCAAAAAGGATTAATTTAAAGTATATTTTGTTTTTCCAACACTAATAACTAATATCATTTTAAAAAAAATCTTAATTTCCTGTGACACCAAGATATGGATGAGAACAAAAGAATTCACTAGGATAGGGAGACTAAGGGCTTTTTCACTGTTGTGTAAAATGTGGATCTTTGTTAACCTTGTTTTATATATATGGTACCCTAAAACTTATATGTGAATCCCACAGAACTTCAATGCCATTGTGTGTGCTGTGGTTGTGAAAATGGATCCTGCAGTACATGGTGAGGAATCACA
>CM070035.1:53210659-53225504 GCA_036250615.1 Ptychadena robeensis | reverse complement strand
CCCCCCCCCCCCCCCCCCCCCGGCTTATACTGAAGTCATTTAGTTTTTCCAGATTTTCTTTCTAAAATTGGGTACCTCGGCTTATGTTCGGGTTGGCTTATATTTAAGTATATACGGTTCTTCCTGTAGAGATAAAACTTTACAATAGACATCGAAGAATATGTGCACTTAAATACAAAGTAACACATGTACCCCTTTCTACATTAACTTTCCCCACCAAAGCTCTATATTTACCAAGATTCAGGGTCCTTGATCCACCACTTGGCCTACATTCCAGCACTAGGTCCTATCTCTTCTGCTTGTTCAGTAATTCCCCATGAATGTCAATCTTTCCTCTATCTATTACACAACGATGAAATAGCCCCACTAAGCATGTGGAAGGCGCTGCCCCTATTTTTCTAAGGGCTATGACGTGCCTGTATACACAGGAGTGCCATAAGCCATAATGTGCTGCGTTGTGTGTATGAAGCAGAACGCATCTATTGAAAATGGACATGTGGAGTGCCACGTCCAGTATGAGCATATTGTATGCATCATGTGGTTTAAAATTGGCATGTTTGCCATGTTTACAACATAGTAATTAAAGTGTCTTAAACCAGGGCACAATGTGGTCAAAATGCCAAGTTGATACCATGCCTTACTGAATTGTCATAAGCAGGGGAGAAGGGGTCCAGCCCTGAATGCAATGGCGCAGATTCAGAACACCAGAGAAGTGAAGCATTGAAGGAAGGAAGCAAGGTAAAGGGAGGTTCACGTAGGAAGATTTTTTTTTATAAACAAATAGCTTCTTCTGATTAATTCAATTTTTTCATATTTACTTAATAGATTTACAAACTCTTTCTACTTTTAATTACAATTAAATTCAAGCTTATATTGAGTGCAAAGGAATTTGACGCTGTAAATCCAATAGATTTAATTGTATATCTAGGAGAAGCAAGGGCTGTAGCATCAGATTACTTGATATTTAAAGAAATACATCATTATAATCATTTCATTAGGTGAATTAGGTAACACTTGGTTCATTATTAAGCATTGCATTTTCTGCTTTTATTGATATTTGTTTTTTTTTTGTATTATTTTCACTTGCATAGTAAATTACTGTATAGTCATGAGAGTTTTCCTTGTCTCTTGGTACCGTTCATTTCCATGTTGTGTTTTTACTAGCACTTGACTTGTATAGCACAAATCAAGCCTTCTTAAAACAGAAGATATTTACACGGCCCAATCCAGCACAAATCCCAAAACTTTAGGTGGAAGCCTTTGTTTTGGGACAGTGGGCGGAGCCATGCAAATTATTCCTTTATTCCAAATTATTCCTTTATTCCAGAAACCGCTGGTGTACAGTGCAAATATAGCCTTTTTGGTACAGAGCCATTTATTCCAAACTGCATACAGCTGTTTCAGGCTACTTGGCCATCATCAGTGCAGTGCATGGAAACCAAAAGGCTATATTTGCACTGTACACCAGCGGTTTCTGGATGTGCATCTGGCTGATGGGGCAAAAAGGAATAATCTGCATGGCTCCACCCACTGTCCCAAAACACCCACCCACCTAAAGTTTTGGGATTTGTGCTGGATTGGGCCATGTAAATACCTTCTGTTTTAAGAAGGCTTGATTTGTGCTATGCACTGCTCGAGTTGAGGGCTTTTTGATTCCTTTCATCCCTTCTCACCATAACCTTCACGGGTACTTCTGTTTGTACTAGCACTTGTGAAAGACAGACCTAAGTGCAGCTATTACTTGACAACTAGTCAGACATTGATCATCAAATTAGACATTCTTTGCCCACTGATGATACCCATATGTGGCTGAAGAGGTCATCAGCCTTAACTGAACTGGTTTCCACCACAGCTGAAGTATCTAAAAAGGTTGGGTATAACTGGGAAGGTTTAATCATTGGATCTGCTACAAGCAGAAGGGGAAGAAGCCTGACAGGGCTGACCACCTTTTTTTCTCCCTGCAGGTCCCATGCTCTACTTTACAACCTCAGATTTTTTTGGATAATCAAATAAAAAGAGTTTGATTCAAGTGATACCCTTTTTGGCTAACTGAAGTAATTGAAAAAGCAAGCTTTTGGGAGGTTTAAGCCTAAAGAAAGGGGTCTGAGACATCCCAAAAGTTTGCTTTTTCAATCAATTAGCCAATAGTGATGGTGCGAACCCGGAATTTGATGTTCGCGAACGGCGAACGCGAACCTCGCATAATGTCCGAGACAACCCGCGAACCACATAGACTTAATGGGCAGGCGGAACATTATAAAAAACAAAGGGACCCTTTTGGCCACAATGTGGTGGGAAAAAGTTATTTAGGGGACCCTAAACACCTGGACAATGACATGACCAGAGGGGGGATCCATGGCAAAAACTCCCAAGATGTGATTTCCGCTAATAAATCCCGAAACGAAGGATTTCTAGAGAGCAAGGATAGGCAGGGGTGGGTTCCTTTCCAATTCCCGTTTTCAGGCCCTCCCCCTGTAACGCTCCGTTGCGCCTCCCTTGTGTTACTCGATCCACGGACGGGGTGTTAGTTCATGGTCAGGGGGAGAAAGAAATTCTGGTGTCACAAACAGCTGTTAACCCCCGCAATGGCCCGTGTTCCAATTTACCGACTCCTATCCTCTTTCACTTCTCCCTCTCCCCCATCCACGTCCTTATTAATTGTGTCTCTCACTATCACCCCCTTGCCACGAGAACACACATCGGGAACTCCCCCCTTGAGCCCCACCTTTTTATTCCCGCGGCCCTAACCACTCAGCTCTGACTTAGCCGCTTTTGACCCGGCCCTTCCCCTTTAGTTTCACCCGATTAGACCCCCCAGCAGAACCCTCTACAACTCATACATCTTGCTCATTTCCCTCAGCTCCGACCTACTCCTTACTCTCTGACGTCGGCAGTACTAGGGTATTCACTCCATTCGCCCCTCACAACCGGGGCAACTTCTTTTTACACTAGTCCACTAATTACCATTTACCACTCCTTTTTTGATTCTTGACTCGGCTCTTCCCCCTCTAGTTCCCTTCCGTACGTTTTAATCCCCTCCCCCCTCTCCTCGAATTCTCTGTCTCTGTCACATCTCCTTGGCGCCATCAGCTACTTAAATCCTGCGGGGCCATAACATTGGTAAATACAGTACGCAAATAATATAAACTCATTCTCTGGGCTAAAGAGAGGATGGGCAACATTACCCGAAACGTCTTTCTCCTGGCACGTGTGATCACCTCTCACGAGAGCAGTAGCCGTCATGCTTATGAAACTAATAAAGCCCTGCGCGCCTTCTCCCAGTGGAACCACCGCGTGTCCATAGCTGGGCCCACAAGGGCTTTCCGGCCCGGCACAAGGGTCGGACGAGGGAACAGGGCGGGAGGAATGGGGGAGGGCGTCAGTAGTGGACGGACATAGCTGGGGTGGATGGTCCGTGTGCGAGGACACTGGCGGGAGAGGGAAAGTGTGTCCTCGAGGGCAAGGGGCCCTGGGGATGGTCAGTCGTGCTTGAGGAAACTGCGGGGAGAGACTTTGATGGCAGTGTGGAGGCACTGGGGGAGATGGACAGTGGGAGGACACTGGGTGGTGATGGTCAGTGTGGAGGGACATGGGGGAGTGATGGTCAGTGTGGAGGACACTGGGGAGATGGTCCAGTATGGGCGGTACACTGGTGGTGATGGTTCAGTGGTGGAGACACTGTGTGGTGGTCAGTGTGGAGGACACTGGGGGAGTGGATATTCCCATGGATGGATGGATGGGGATCTCGTGAAGACTGTAGTTACACAGAACACCTGCCCTAGCAATGGTTCCTATAGCAGCAGCAGCAGCTTTCTAACTCTCTCCTTCTTCAGCAGAATGTTAATGGCGTCCTGACTTGATATGTTATAGGGGGTTGTGAGGGTTCTGTGAGGGGGGGGTGGCTCATTGGCTGGATTATTCTGCTGATGTGACTCACGACGGGTAAAGTTTCTGCAATGTTAAAAGATAGGGGGTTAACCGAACTCGCATAGTTCGCGAACATGGCGCGAAAACATGCGATGTTCGCCGCGAATAGTTCTCCGACGAACAGTTCAGGCCATCACTATTAGCCAATAAAGGGTATCACTACAAACTCTCCATATTCATCGATGGCAAACACTGTACAACACACTACTAGATTTAAAATAAACAAATGAAACACATATTCACACAAAGCGCACACCTGGATGTGAATTTTCCAATTTATTAAGATGAACGTTAAATTAATAAATTATTCAATAATGTTCTTATTTTTGGGGGGATAAGGTCCTTTAAAAGGAAGCAGTTTCCTCCAGAAAACATTGACGTGAAAGTGTAGAGAAAGTTGTAATGGAAGCAATAGCTACTCTATAGTTTGACTTGAGAAACACAATATGAGCAGCAGATCAAATCATTTTCTCAGCTTTTGAACTTGAAAAAAAATGCATGGACTAAAATTTTACAAGAGACATGACAGTTTCCATCTATTCATAATTCCCATTTCAACCTGTAATAGTCATGCTTCTT
This sequence comes from Ptychadena robeensis, assembly GCA_036250615.1. Classification (NCBI taxonomy): domain Eukaryota; kingdom Metazoa; phylum Chordata; class Amphibia; order Anura; family Ptychadenidae; genus Ptychadena; species Ptychadena robeensis. The sequence continues at coordinate 53,220,998 of CM070035.1, read as the reverse complement.
TAGAGTCAAAAACATCGCTTCTAAAGGATACAGGGAAATGAGAATGTCAAAAATGATAGAGCAGAAGTGGACAGTATTCAGTGAAGGCTGAAGCACATAATATACAATTGGCCTGAAAGGCTGCGATATAATGTTATGTTCACCAGCAAGGGATTTACAAGTAGGTGATTTTAAAAATGCAGGATACAAAATATTACTAGAATGGAAATAGAACTGTTTTTAACAATAGGCATGTTATAAAAAATAACCCGTAATCATATCGGGTTATTTGACAATGTTTAACAAAATATTTTTGGCATAATGAAAAAATGATTATTCATGTAGAGGGATACTAAACTCTCCATTACCTCTCCAGAAATAGCTCTTCTTTGTTATCTGCAGATACTGTATTCGGAATTTGTTGCACCAAATTAGGATGCATTGTGGTAACCATTCTCCATTTTTGGAGCTTTTGTTCTGTGCAGAGCTTTAATCTCTTTTTAATGAACAATTTGCAAAAATATAATTATACTGTTCAACTATGTGAAAGTTATCTGGCTGTTCAATTGAGACTGCAGAGTATAAAAAAACAACTTTTTATTTGTATCTATGCCATACAATTACCTTGCAAACTATGTGACTTATTATTTCATCGGATGAAGAAAATACTGCAAAGTGCAGGGGCCCAAAGACAGCCGTCATCAATAATATGCCACAGATTTTACTGCAAGCACAGCTAGTGGTTGTAATTCCTTGCTGCTTCTTGAACGACTTCAATAAGGTTTATATGTGTAGACATCTAACGTCAATTCACACCACAATGTTATGTGTTGATTGATTCAGCAAAGAAAGTCACCAAAAACTCTTGACTATGACATCATCATTCCAAAACAGAAAATTGGGTAGGACTTCAGGATACCTTCCCTTTCTATAACATAACATAGAGAAAAGCTAATGAAGTCCACAGAAACAGCTGACTGCTCCACATGCTTTCAAATTTAAATGCATTAGGCTAATTCAGAAGTAACAGATATCCGTTAATATCCTTGGAACTGCTATACTGGTTTTAGATTTGTACTGTTACCCAACCCTCTTAATAAAAATGTTATCAGTATGCTCATATTATGTCAGGCCTGGTTCACACATATCTGTTTTTTGTGTGTTGTGCAACACATGTTGAGCATTTCCAAAAAAAATCACTTTATATGCAAAAGACTTGTTCAAAGCAAAATTCATAAAACTGCATTTTAACTATATCCATAGAAATCCTGATGGTTACATCTTACAGAAGTGTAGGTGGACAGAACAAGAACTACACATTTTATAAATATAGGGGGTAACCTAAAGTGTATTTTCTGTTATTAGTCAAAATCTATTTCCTTTAACCCCCTGGACATTTCGACCACGGCGTGCATTTTAAAAAGCGTGCCACGGGCTATTGTGGTAGATTACAGTATAATCCTTCATCCTCCTTCATTCCCCCTTTACATTGACATTGCCAGGGATGTGCTGGAAAAAGCTTCAGCGCCAGGAACTGGGAGACTAGTCAGCATAAAGAGAAAGATGACTGCAGCAATGTAAAGAGATATCCTGGATATAAATCCAGAGAGCGATCTTCAACTCAGACTGGGGCAATGGTTCATCTTTCAGCAGGACAACGACCCTAAGCACACAGTCAAGATATCAAAGAAATGGCTTCAGGACAACTCTGTGAATGTCACTGAGTGGCCCAGCCAGAGCTCAGACATGAATCTGATTGAACATCTCTGAATGGAGCTTGAGGTGCTGCAAAAAAGGGAATGGGCGAAACTGGTCAGGGATTGGTGTGCCATCATATTCATTCATATATTGTGGCATCTTATTCAAGACTTGAGGCAGCAATTGCTGCCAAAGGGGCACCGACATATTATTGAGCAAAGGCTGTGAATATTTATGTACATGTGATCTCTCCGTTTTTTTTACATTTGCCAAAACCTCCAGTAAACTTTTTTCACATGGACATTTTGGGGTGCTGTGTGTAGAATTATAAATAAAAAAATTATTGAATCCATTTTTGAATAAGGCTGTAACATAACAAAATGTGAAAATGAGTGATACGCACTTGTACTGTACCTCAGTTTTGTTTGTGCTAACCAATTCAATCCCACTGATATGGCAAAGGCAAAGTATAACAAAAATGGCAAAGTATAACAAAAATGTCTTGGCTGTTTTGGAAACACTGTAAATACTTCTGGTTTTCCTACATAAGTCACATTTAGATTTTTTTCAGGCTTATATTTCTTGAACATTACTGTTTTTTATTTTTTATTGCAGAGCTTTTAATATATTTCCTTTTACTGTCATGTGCCTGTGTAAAATCACAGAGGATGTCTGTGGGATACTGTATAAAGTGGCGTGTGATGGCCACAGTAGTGATTATTTGAGCTTCATGCGAAGGAGGAATGCTGGGCTCCCAGCCATATGATACAGAAGGCATGCTATTGGCTGCAGATTACAAAGAATTTTTAAATCTTTCTTGGCTGTAAAATAGTCTGAAGATCAGCGCAATAATTTATGTCTTTATACATTATGAATGAAAGCTTGTGATTCTTCAACAATCTGTATTTTCTGTATTTTAGTCATTGTTTAATGACAGATGGCCTAAATATTGCTGCAATGTATTACTCTAGAGATAAAAAAGTGGAATGGAATGTATTCCTTATAGTTAAGATGGTCTGAACTATTTTCAAAAATGTAACCTGCTAACGTTTGTTTTTCAGAATTAGAAATTATTGCACTTTTTCTTTTTATGTAAAAGATGATAATAAATAAAAATCTATAAAACTCAGAACATTTAAAAGCACTAAGGGATAAGATACTGAAACTCCCCTACTTGTTATCACAGGTTAGAAATGTAAAGCATAAATCAGTTTTATGGGAATTCACAAAACACTTTCTTTCTGTTATTTTAATATTATTCTAAATATTGTGCAATTGAACGTATTTTTTTAGTAGTCGTTGATAAGTGTGATTTTATACTGGTAGAAGTATCTTTGAATCACCATGTCCTGCAGTGACATAGGCCCAAAAGAAGGAACTGTAATGGCTGGGAGTTGTATAGTGAGGGTGAGGTCCCCCTTAAGATGCCGGACCAGAATGCCCGAGTCAGCCTAAATACTTAGGGATGGCGCCTTTTGGGGAGAGAGAGGAAGGAGCCAGCTGCCTGTACACAGTGCACCAACTGCGGCCTACTTCCCTCAACAGTGCATACTGACATGCGTGCAGCCGGTGGCCGAAATAGTACACGCTGCACCCTACTGCAATCCACACTATGCTCTGCCATACCAGCCACCTGTGACCCCTACTTACGTTCTGGTGGGGTGGATACCAAGCCCTAGGCATTGGATCACACCTGTACTACTACAGGAAGACCTCTGGTGTGCTTGCTACTTCGGCATGCCGTACCAACTTCCGGTGTCATCCGCAAGCTACAGCGCTTAATTGCAGTGTGTCTTGCACCGCAAAGAGCTGCATGTTCTCCTCACAACCCAGTTGAGGACCTTTGCCAGGTTGAGACTGGTTACTGTGGACTTTACCATAACTAGAACTTTGTTTCACACAGTTTGCTATTTCGTGAGCAAGACCCACTGCTTGGGCTTGCAGTTTAATAAAGTTCCTGTTTTGAGCATTACTGCCCCCCCTGTCATCTGATTGATACTTTTGTCTCTACAAAACCATAGATGTGGAACTAGGAATCTGACAATCCCAATTATAGGATACTCTAGGCACTTTAGCTTCAAAGGAGTGTGGCAATTACCAGTACAAAATAGGTAAGTAAAACTAAAACATTGTTTAATAATCTTTTCTTCACATTCTCTCTTGTTGCAACTTCTCTTTTTTAGGATCCATTTATTTGAATAAGGTACCATCAATATTCCCACACAATTGACATTGACATTGCGATCAATCACAATATTTGCAAACAGTAAATGACAGGAGATAACTACTTAGAAGATTTGGAGTATAATTTGCGAAATTTGTGAATTTAAATATAGTCTAAAATACTACTGGCGACATTTTCAAAATGTAAATTCAGCAATGTTTCTTGTGAACTTATGGGTTGGGTTGAGATAAAGCATGGGGCATTTGGCAAAAAAACATGAGGCAAACAGAAAAGTAGCAAGGTTCTGAATTGTATAAGGAAGTGATGGGATGGGTTGTCTAGTTAAGATGATGGAGGAGGAGAGATATGTTTTGTGAATCAAGTGTGAATCAAGCATGTGCATGTATTTGTGAGTCTGCATGGATATGAGAATGCATGGGAATTCAAAAAATATTTACAAATTAAATGGACCTATAGTCCGCTGTTTTTCAGGAGCAGGTACTAGCAGGTCAAGGCAACAATCATAGTAGGAAAAGAGGAGCAAACAAAACCTACCTTACGTCACTTCACTGCACCAGTGTAGCAGGGTGCTAGAAAACTGTTTATTAGGTTTAGACGTGCATGTCCTTTCCCCCTTGGGATTAAAACAGTTAATGTTGGCACCACCTGCTATGGGATGTGCAAGTCTATGTGGTAGCTTCCAGGCTATTTTATAGAAGTTTGAGCTCCTGCTGATCCAGCTGCCATCTGTGTACCTGAGGCTGAATGACCAGCAAGGAAATGTAAGCATCTTTCTTCCCCTATCCCCCTCGAGGATGTGGGTATATAGTCCCAGAGGGCTGATTATAGCTAGGGCTATTGTGTATAGCTAGGGCTATTGTGCTAACTACATAAGAGGCAGACCACTTCCACACCAAGCCTGAACCCTGCAGGCATGCAGGGAAGTTGTCTTATCCCCTTTATTTTATTGTACAAATAAAGTCCCCAGTCATTGCATAGAAATCTTATATAGACATCACCTCACCTCATCAATCAAGTAGACTGTGTAAAAACCTGTGTCAGGAACCCAGGGGAAAGAGTGGGGGAATTTGGCCACCTATCAGCTAACTGTAAACAAAGAACTGGTTGGAGATGAGCTTGAGGGTCAACTAGGAAAGATCTACTAGATTTGTGATACCAGGGACCACCTACTAGACCCACGCCTAAGCACACCTCTTTACACCAGCATCACTGATGTGCCAGACACAACTGCTCCAGACACATCACTGCCTTAGTGACATTCCCTTCCCAGGATTGGCAAGATTTGGCAGCCAGAAATCAAAGTGCATGCTACAGATTTCCGATGGACTGAAAAGACTTGGTGGCCATGCTGGGTGCTCTCAAGGACAAAAGGTAAATATGTTGTTTTTAAGATTATAATAAAGACAGCTGACAGGTATCACTTTACCGGACAACCAAATTCATGTATGGTTGTGAAGATTCTCATTCATCCAGGTCATGGTATACATATAAATATAAGTCAAAGCATCTGGACCTGCTGAGGTTTTCTTGAAGACATTCCACTAGTGATCAAACTGGTCTTCTCAGTTCAGGTTCTTGAATTGAACTAACCACTTGATTCTGAATTGTGAAAACCAATTGAATAACTCCTGCAAGTTTGTTTGCTTTGACCACTGCCAATGCATTATGTATGGCCTTTTTTACTCTTTCTCCGTGGGTTAAGATGATGAGTTTTATGCTGTTACATGTCTTTATACCTTTATGTTTTTATTCAATTATATGCAAAAATCATGCAACAAATTGAAGAAACAGTTTGCCCTTTTTAGCTCTTTTAAGTGTTTTATTTGATCATAACTATATAGCACATTAATATTTTGCAACACAGCAGGTTAAACTTAATTAAAATCAGCAGGAAATGTTAGTTAAAAAACAATGCAACAGCATCTAATTCTGACATTTGTATAGTGTATTGCCTGTCCCAGTGGAGACATCAATGGACAGTCAATGGACAGTGGAAACATACTTTTTTTTAATTGTAGATTTACAACTTTATACCATACAACAAAATGTGCATCTGTTACTGACAAAGATACAGAGTCACAAAACGAATTTGCCTTTAATACATAAGCCTTGGACATGATAAGGATTACCATTTAGAATAATCACTGATAATCTGAATCATTTTTTTTAGTCTTGGATGTTCAAGGATTTAGGTTTAGGAAAGGTTTGAAAATTGCAACTATTAATTCTATAGGGTCCTTTAAAATGCTGATTTAAAATAATAGTAAACCAATCTGCCTCCCTTATGCCATACAGATAATAATCCATCCCTAGATCACAAAAATATATATATTTTTATGGTGCAACATGGTCTGTCAGTGGACCTTAACAGATGTCACTACTCTATTAAGTATTTAAACTTACGTGACCCCTCCCCCAATTTTTTTTTTACATATGGAGCTTTGGTATAAAAGATCTGCAGATCTGAAATGATATTGAGCGATTGTAGCAATTGCTCCTAAAGTTCAGAACCAACAATCTACAGTTTTCCAGTCGAAGTCTCCTGCTTTTCGACCCCCCTTACCTGTTTATATTGGAGGTTTGATGACTACAATTATAATAATTGCATATTTGGACATATTTCTTTAGCCGGGTAGGATCCTTTAAAGTGTCAGCAGTGTCTGGTTCTTTGGAAGGTGATCAGTAGATGGGGAGGGTAATTAGTTTGTATAAGTGTATTATTTATTGTATTACAATATATAATTTTTATTATTATTATTTATTGAAACAAAATAATGTGTTATCATGTTTTAACAATATATTTCCCTTATTGTCAACCTTTTTTAACATGACATAGTAAGGACTCTCCCTGCTATTCCATTACACCAGTGGGAGAGAGGAGACTAAAGAAGGGGCGAGCCTGCAGCCCAACAAGATGAGCAATGTGAGCCTGGTGACCTTCCGCGCACTGCTTCCAAATCATCAGTGATCACCCACCCATGACAGTGAGGTCTGAACATCCCCTATCCATCCCCTCTCTGTCCCTATCTGTCTCATTGGCTCTGCAACAAGGTCCTTCTGAAAGCTTTCAAGGGAGGTAATTTATGAATATGACACTATTGCTGTTCCTTCAGTACAGGGGTACCTTTTTAAAACTGTCTCTTGTCCTGATTTTTGTGCCACCTAATATGAATCCTTTAATTTGCCATGCACGTTAATAGTATAAACTATTTTAAAGTTGTGTTTATTTTTTGCTTTTTCTCGGAGGAAGACAACTACATAGTTGTGAAAATGTATATTCTTTATCTCATGTTAAATATATATAAGTACACATAAAAAATTTTCTCATCTTTGATGGTGCAGAGACTCACTCTGAGCAATGGAGCATGTAAGTAAATATAATATTGTTTACTTAAATATGTGGGGTCGGTGGTCCTGTATATCTGAGGATTTTTTGAACCCCTGATGCGATTACTGACCATAAACACCCACCAACTAGGGTTGATCCAGGGACGAAGTTGGTTCTGAGGACCAACCATTATTATTAAACCAAACTTAAATAATAATCTTTTTATTTACTTATTTATATTAGGAATGCTTGTTATCCAGCTGTGATTCATGCATGCACCCTCTACCCAGTGGACTGCTGTTACCACCATTACTGTTGGGGGACCTCAACTTATGTCATTGTGGACATTGGATAAAACCAGTAATTGATTTGAGATAGGGTTGATCATCAACCAGGTAACGCTGACAGCATTATATGGATTTACATAATTTGCAGGAATATTATTGATAGTATATTGTAAAAAAATATTGTTTGAATTAATGTATATTTATTGCTATTGGATGTTGCCTGGAATATCCAATTTACTTGCCTCCTGATGAAGCCCTAGGCGGGTGAAACGCGTTTAGGGTAATCTGGATTGGACCAATCAAAGCCAGAAGGCAACTATATGGAGAGCTGTATTTAAGCTATCCAACATGTACTGTTAGTTAGTCTTCAAGTAAACGCCTATATTTGTATGTTTGTTTTTAAACAGAATAAATGTATTTAATACCGTATATTCCGGCGTATAAGACGACTTTTGAACACAGGAACATGTGTGCAAAAGTCGGGGGTCGTCTTATACGCCGGGTGTTGCTGGCAGGGGGGTGCAGGGGACCATCTAGGGGAGCCGGTAGAGCTCTATGTTCCATGGGCTGCGCGCTGGCTGGCCGGGAAAGAAAGAGAACTCTCCCCTTCTTCAAAGCAGGCAGTGTTACCATGGCTACAGGGTGCTTCTCCATCATCCCCAGCCAATAAAAAACGCAGGAGGGGACACACCCTCTCTACTCTGCTGTAGAAGCAAAAGCAACACCTGTTTGGCATTGTAACTTTGAACATTCATAGCACGAAAACCATTAATAGTAAAATCATGAAACTTTCAGGGTCAGTAATGCTCGCCTACTACTACTTACACCCCAAGTTTCACCACTCTAGCTCCAACACTTGTACGTTAAATTTCAGCTAAAGTCCAGCTATCAGAAATGCTTCTTCATTACCAGAGTGCTATACTCCTATATGCAACATTTCACTTGCCTATATTGAACACATATATCTTTGCAACCCTGCATGGTAGAACCTTGAAATTTTGTGGTATACTAGCTAACCCCTAAGACTATATCCATGCAAGTTAGTTATCAAATAATTCTTCCATAAGACTATAATGGCTTATTCTGCTACATGCTAAGGGTGTTGGAGATCTGTGGCTTGAAAGTCAGAGTGGACATACATTATTTGGTGTGCGTTGGAAGAGGAGTAGTCTTATACGGCGAGAATATACCAAACTCTATATTTTAACTGGAAAAGTTGGGGGTCGTCTTATACGCCCAGTCGTCTTATACGCCGGAAAATACGGTATTTGAAACAACCAATTACGTGGTCATGGTATACATTAAATCCCATTTCTTTCCTTCTTCAGTTTTCCACACACTTCAGTACACATTTGCATTTATTTGTAGAGCAAAAAAATGATCACACTGGGGTGACAGCAAACACTATTACGGGGATCCAGGGCATACATTGCAGCCATGGCCTCATCTCAGCCCACAGTGACTGATGCAGGAGAGCTTAACATAACATCAGGGGCCTCTGTCCCAGGTTCTATAAAGGAGGCCTTGTCCCAATCTTGTGCTCAGTGTTGCTGAAATAGAGGACACTAAAGCTGTACTGTGTGTGTGGGTTTGGGCCTACCAGTGTGCAACAAGCTATCTGGAAGCATGAGGGTGGCTTTGAAGTGAGATAGCCCACGTCTGGTGTTCAGGCCAGTGTTTTGGAACCTATTAGCTTTCCTGCAGTCCAATTTCCTTCAAAGGAATGTGGTGCCTCAGACCACAGCCTGGTTACCCGTGTTAGGACTGTTCCAGTGAGAGAAGGCGACACTCATGGAAGTTGGCCTGAGAATACCAAGGATTGCAACAGTTGAGTACGCAATTATTGTGACTGTCTACAAGGGGTAAATTGCATCATTTGTTACGTTCTGTCAGTTCTCCTGAACAGTTTCCCCATGTAATAGACTTCCTGTAATACATTTTCCAGTAGTGAAGCATTTAAAGGTTTATTTGGTATGGTTTCCTAGCTCACTACTCCGTACACTCTGTGTAACAAACACTACATACAAAAACATACGCCATGGACTTCCGGTTCCGGCGCCCCGATGGAATAGCCGCACCTCGTCTGAGCTCCGTCTGCTCGCCGCTCCTCCGGGCACTCTGATTACAGGTACATGGCTACAGCGCCCCATCCATGCCTTGGGACCCTTCTGGGGACGAGATGGACAGTTTTCTGACGAAACCGGGAGCCAGTAAGCGCGTATCCCGCCGCAAGGGACGGAACCGCGCCAACCGCAGCATGGCTGTTCCCGGCCACATGTCGGCTGATGAAGGAGAGGGGGACTCTGACGGAGCAGCATCATCTGCTTCAGTGCACACTGTGGACTACAAACAGCTAGCCAGCGAGATGGTGAAGCTTATTAACCCTAATATCATGAGAGCCATAGCCGAAGCACATTAATACCCTAGCTGACCACGCGGCCCAGCTTGTTAATGTGCAGCAGGACATGTCGGCGCAGGCGGACGCCATTGCTGAGATAGCGTCCACGAACTCGGCATTGACCAAGGAAACTTCATACCTGCGCGCTAAGGTAGACGATTTGGAGAACAGGTTCAGGAGGAACAATCTGCGGTTTGTAGGGCTCCCTGAGTTCACACCTGCAGCCGCTTTACGCAAGCTCTGCGTGGTCTCTATCCCCAAAGAACTGGGACTTCTCCCTGTAGAGTGGAGAGGGCGCACAGGGTGGGTCCTCCCGGCCCGGATACTGTAGGGCCCAGAGCAGTCCTTGCCCGCTACTTGGATTTCTACGAACGAGACCAACTGCTTCGTGCGTTTCGCGACAACCGCCGTCTTGAGGTGGATGGCCACAAGATCTTACTATTTGCGGATTACTCCCCAGAGGT
>CM070035.1:53167405-53180280 GCA_036250615.1 Ptychadena robeensis | reverse complement strand
GTAATATGTCCATGTAATGTATGTGGGGGATTTTTTTTTGAGTTTACAACCGCTTTAATAACTAGGACCATTTTTTTTATTATTTAATAACCATAATCCTCTGAAACATTTTCAGTTCTTTTTAGTTCTAGTGTCCACACAAGTGACAAAATGAAAGATGTTTTCTATTTCACTGTCCGTGTTGGGAAAATTCAGTAAGCTGTGTCCTGCCAATTGCTGAGCCAATGTCACAGGTTGTGCGTGGCTTTAATGAGCAGATGTAACAGCCTTTTTCTTGGAAATGCATACTAAAGTAGTTACGAACAGGGCTTAATTTGTGGGGGAACTCAGTGGAACAAGGTTCCATTTATTTTTCTTCTCTCAAGCATAGTTGCCAAGTGTGTGTAATTTGGAGAGAGTCATTAAAAACATACACGTGTCTTCCAAAGGGATTACCCCCCTTTTTATTGTCTGTACATTGCTATAAAAATGTCTATTTTATCCTCCAGGTCTGATGACATTTTCAGTAACAATCTGTGTGCATAGAGACATTTTAAAAGAAAGTTATTTTAGATCATATTAACTTAAACCTTTTTTAGAAATAAAAAAATGAGCGACAAGAATCACAAATTCATCTCAATTTAACCATGCGAATTTACAAAAAAATTTCAATGAAGCCACAAAGAATGCTGAACTTCAGGCAAATAGTAGTGATGGCCAAAATGTTTGCCTGATGGTCAGTTCTCAAATAAAGGGGGTTTGTGGTCTGCCAAATGGGCAAAACTTGCGGTCTGCCTCCATTCATGAATATGGAGACCCCAACATACCAGACCCCTTGCTGGCATAGGTACAGCTGCTCGAAACTTATATATGCTCTCCGCCTGCGCATGAACCAGCATGCACCTGCATCTTTGAAGTTTCATTCAGTCATAGATCGTCTAGGGTCACAGATCGCCACTGTAGCTACGGGGATGAGACCCTTCTGCATGGAACACTTGACCTGCCTATGTTGAAGTATAAAATAGTGCAGGTAAGTATGTGGAATGAAGGAAAGTAAAAAAAAAAATATTTGTCTCTGTGTCTTATTTTTAGGACTATCTATTACCATTCCTTGTAAATGGGTCCAGGAGTCCTCTCTACTTATTCAATAGGGTGGGGTTTGGGATCTGGGGGTCCCCTTGTTAAATGGGAACCCTGGATACTCAATGAGCTCCCATCTGAACCCCTTTTGTGTCCTTCCAGTTTTGCCAAAAGGGGTCTGGTATGGTCAGGAGATGGGGGAACCCACACTGTTCATGGTCCTCCTCTTCCAGGCATAATAGACCCTATGCCAGCAGGTGATCTGGTATGCTCTGGAGGGGGGTCTCCACACTTTCATGGGCCCCCTTTTTCAGAAATACCAGACCTTATGCCAACAGGGGGTGTGGTATGCTTTGGCATGGAGGGAGGACCCCACACTGTTACATTAAATGACAAAAGACATTTCTTCTCAATTATTTGCCTTTCATATTTACATGAAGCAATCAGTTTAATTTTGCATCCAATTAGAAAATACTAATTCTCCTATGCTTCTAAATGAAGATGAGATTTTGGTATGCTTGTCCAACAACAATTTGATGATCTACTTTATCCTCTCACTCCCTGTCAGTAATTTATCTAAACTGTTCCAATAAAAGTTTCCCTTAGTAATGCTTTAGTAATGCTATAAGGCGCACCTAAAGTTTAAAGAAATATTTGTAATACCTAACAGCTGTCTTCATTTTTTTCTTTGTCCACCAACACAGATTTTACCCTCAAGATGTATCCTCTCAAGATGTGCCATGCCATGGAGGATGACAAGCTGTCAGAAGAAGAGATTTCAACCCAGGACCATGAAGAAGGACCCTTAAGCCTCCATGAGATCCCTTTTGTGGGAATGCTAGATGAGCTACAGGTCTACAGGGTTGGTAACTGCAATGATTATGGAACTTTTTCTCTTTACACCATAGTTTGTGAATATTTACTTCAGGAATATTTAGTTACTAACTATTTATCAAGTTGCTTCTGCTTCCTTGAAGGTATCAAGAGACTTCAGATGGATCTAATGACAATGATCTCATGTTTAGGGGTACCGTTATGCCACAAGACTTGATGAGCCCAAATGAAGTTAATGTCTATAATAAAACACAAGATTAAGAATGTGTTTAAAGGTCTCATTTACTGCAGATACATTTCAGCAGGAAGACATTGAAATGACAGCTGGAGTATTAAGAGAGAAGTCAGAAGAGTGTGAATCTGATGATATCTATGGGAAGCGCTCAGAAGCATTGAAAGCTTTAATGAGATGTCAGGAATATATTCTGAGATGGATTGGTATGCACTGAGTGAGTGACCGCTATAGTCTGCAACATTACTGACAATTTAATAGCTGCAGAGCTCACTTGGCTATGCCATAATAGATCAACATTTCCTTATTTCCTTACATTTCCTCTTCCAGATTATTATGCTTTTGCATTATATGTGTATAATCTGGAAAAAAAAAAGTTAAAGCCAGCAGAGCACTTAAAAGTAGCTGTAAGTAGATGGTACAGTTTGTAATATCTTCACTTTTAACAACAGATAAGTCTTTCAGCATTTTTAATGTACTCCGTAGAACCATACATACAAATGTATAGGTTGTACATTTTTCTTTTTTTCCCATAAAAGTCCTTCTGTTATTAATGCTTTGTATTGTCCTATGTATTATTTATAAACTTAGAGTCAAAAATATTGTAGTAGAGTTATAACAACTTCACAGCTGCATTGAGATATTCTTTACAAAATATTTGGTTTGTGCTTTAAATAGGTATTGTAGATTAAAACCAAGCTTCATCCAGCCCAACTGTCATTAAACAAGGCTGAAGGCCAAACTACAGAGGAGCTATTCACTGCCTAGCAGAACAGTAACTGACACATTATTTAGACAGAAGGTTTCGCTGTGTACAGACCGTCTACCCCCCCTTCAGTTCACCATTCATCTGAGCCAATGGATTGGCCTGGGGTGCAGTTATACCTCATTACTGCCATAAACTGTAAAACGAAAACATTTATTTTCTGCACAGGTGCTTTGCTTAATGTAAATTGGAAGAGCTGCATTAAATTATATCTACAGGCCAATAGGTTTTTTTTTACTCAGAAGAAAGTAAAACCAGGGTTTCCAAACCAGGCATGTTTTCTGTCTCATTGTGACAACTCTATCTCAAAAATACAGTTTAATATTTGCTGCTATTCTAGCACAGAGGCAACTAATATAGTAATTAATCCTTTTGTTTTACTCACTTTCTCATAGTTGGTACCAGGCCAAATAGAGGGATGAAAATATATCCAAAAAGGACATATATGGCAAAAATATGAAAATGAGGACTTTCTCTGCAGAATACACAGTCCTGATATTTAAATGTAAACTGTCTAAATTATTTTGGTATTATTCATTATATTCATCCTATCTTGTGCACTAGATATATATAACATGCCTACCAAATTATTGAATTCAGTTAACAGGTACTGTTAATGTTTGACAATGTTTAACAATTGAGAACTTTGTCACCTTGTGATGACACTTTCGGGATGATCGGGTTCCCAAAGTGTACAAAGTCAACTCCAATAAAGATATGGTATGATGAGTCTGGTGTGAAGGAATTCTAGCAGTCTTTATGGAGCCCCTGGCCTCAACCCTACTGAATGACTTAGGAATGAAACAGAATGACAATTGGCAAACCAAATTTTCTAATACAGTGCCAGCGTCTTATTTTGGCCATGTACTTTTGACTAAATTTGCCCAAATAACCACAAACACATTTCAAACTGTTATGGAAAGCCTGTCCTGAAGAGCGGATACTGCCACAGCTTTTAAATGTGGCCAGCTTTAGAGATGGTCAATATGTAATAGATTCGTTTTAATAATTTGCTATGGGTTACTGCCCCAGTACATAACTTTTATTTTTTTGTCAAGACTAACTCTATGAGCTGGAAAATTTTTAAAATGATTGAAAATGATGATGTTATCTTGCTATCAGTAAGGGAGAAATGTTATGTCACTATTACAATTTGTTAAATCATATTACTTCTGGTCATGGTAACATACAGTATTATCTGGTAAAGTTTTATATATACGGTTTTTACAAAACACATTCAACATACACATACTGATGGTTTCAGCACCAACACTAATTTGCAGACTTTTCAGGGTATTTTGACCACCAATGTTAATAGTGTTTTCCACTAGTCTCCAATATAAGGGACATTTTACAGACACAGCCAAAGAAAAGCTTAAGGAACAATGGAATCACTTTGGTGGCTAGAAATGATGAAAGAAATGGTGCGCATCTAGCCTTATATTTCTAGCCTCACCAAATAAGATTAAATGTTCCTCTTTTTTGTTGTTTATCCTGATGAAGTGACCTGCGTTATCACTAAATGCTTTTTTATGTATAGCTTTTTAGCAAAAAAAATTAAGAGACCAAAGCTCCACCAGAGCCTTTTTTTCAAGTTGGAGTCACTCCCATCACAAATGGTGTACAGCAGAGTGCCTGAAAACATTTTCAGGTAAGATCTATGAGTTTAGCTTTAACATTACCTCTGTGCCCATGTTTCTTAAATCAACTAAAGGGGAAAATAAAAGCAGAACTTATTGGTAAAAGGTGTTTACATGACCAATTTTCCAAAAGGCCAGAGTCACAAAATATCAATATACACCTGTATTACCGGAACTCTCCTGATTGGAATTAGGAGACAAACATGTTTATAACTAAACAATTACCATAGGCACTATAGATAAATCACATATTATTAATTGTTTTCATGGTTAGCTTTGTCAGCTTATTATGATTCAATGTGACATTATTCACTATTTCTCTGCTGCTTTTAGTTGCCCGTAAGCTGTTGTACTGCATGCAATGTCTTCATTGACATAGACACTAGAACAAAAATCTATAGTAGGAACTGGAAACAGTATATGTGAAAGACAGAAAATCTGGTTCCTAGTATTTGATTATGTTCCTACCCAGATACAAGTTTCGGACAGGTTGAAGACTTTATTCTTTGTGCCCATTGGAAATAATGTGCACTTATACTGCATACTCATAATGTGTAGCCAATGAAAAACTGGTACAGCATCGTCTACTCCACCTGGCTAAAAATGACATATTATATTATAAATCTAGGTAAAAGCTCAGCGATAACATCAAATACTAGTAAAGACATAATAAAAACGTTCAATCAGTGATGACATTTTTTTACAGTGATATAAATATTACAAATTGCATGGTTTTGTTGACTAAAAGTAACCCATGCAAAAACGAGTCTAGTATCTTCCAATGCATATAGAATTGTTTATTCACATGATGCATAGTTCTAATTCCCCAACCCTTCTTTCCATTCTCTCTATATTTCCATAGTTTTGTTTGTCAGAGAGGACAGCAAATTTAGGCTGGGTCTACACTATACCACCCTAGCAACTGTGGCATGTGCGTGTTCATAGCGTCCGCCTGCTATTTGGGCACTGTCCGATACATTTCTATTAGCAAACCACGCCCAGAAAAATGTCCATACCTTTACTGTTGAGTGTCTGTGAATGTTCTCATCATCCAGGTCATTGTATATCTGTAGTGTTTAATTCAAATCAACTGGACTTGCTGTGTTTGTTTCTTGAAGACGTTTAACTAGTCATCAGGCTGACATTCCCAAATCAGAGTGACTGTACATGATCTTACTTGAAATTAATTCTCTGAGGTATAGCTTTATAGACTACAATTTGGAATACAGATTAGACACCTCATGTTTAGTGATGGCCAAAAAGTTGGCCTGGCGGACAGTTTGCGGGGAACATTACATATTCAAAGCTTGCAATGCCGGGGAGCATTATAGGTGTTCGACTCGCCCCATATAGCTTAACATGGAGACAAAATGTAACCCCTCACCCTATAGTCAGGTGGGACAGTAGTCAATAACACATTTTTCGCTCCTGGAGGACACCCGCCCCCCATAAAAGAAGCAGCCCGGTGGCCATTTTACATTTATCATGTTTCTGCAGTACTAGATAGATAGGAGGAGCTGCTGCTGATTGAGAGGTAGCTTAGCTACTTTGCTATTATACTCCATCCAGTGACCTGTAGCTACATCTGTAGTGTTCTGTTACATGTACTTCATCATTACTGCACCACAAAAGTCCTTGGGTGGGGTATGCTGTATTATGCATTGCAAACAGATCTGACTAAATGTAATGCGCTGCAGAAGGTACTGTCAGGTAACTTTTGGCAAAATCTTTTATCTACATGTGATTTCTGGCCATTAGACCTGAAGAAAACAGCATTTAAAAAAAAAACAGTATTTTGCTGGAGAAGCTAAGCTATTGGTCCCTATTTGGCATGACACTATCCAGGTAGTTGCACGCTTTTAACTATGTTGTTATTGGTACTTTGGCTACAAATATGACCTGAAGCTTTGAGATCTCCATTAAAGCCTATGCAAATGGCGGTTATTTGCAGAAGTTCTATTCGCCTGTTCGCGAACAGCCGCAGCTAATGTGCATTCATCACTACTCATGTTATAGCTGTATAGACTATATTCAATATACATTTTTTAGGAATGCAGAAGAGACACCTCACTTTATACCATTATAGAGTATATTCAGGATTACAGAATCAAACCTCACTTTATACCTTTATACACTATATACAAGAATACATAAAGGACACCTCACTTGATACACTATATACAGGAATACATCATGGAAGCCTCACTTTATACACTATATATAGTAATACATAATGGACACCTCACTTTATACACTATATACAGGAATACATAATGGACACCTCACTTCATACCCTATATACAGGAATACATAATGGACACCTCACTTTATACACTATATACAGGAATACATAATGGACACTTCACTTTATACACTATATACAGGAATACATAATGTACACCTCACTTTATACCCTTTATACAGGAATGCATAATGGACATCTTACTTTATACCCTATATACAGGAATACATAATGGACATCTTACTTTCAAATTTTTTTTACTTTTTTCAAAGATACAGATACCTCACTTTATACCTTTATAGAGAATATTCAGGAATGCAGAATAGACACCTCACTTTATACCTTTATAGAGAATATTGAGGAATACAGAATAGACACCTCACTTTATAGACTATATTGAGGAATACAGAATAGACACCTCACTTTATACCTTTATAGACTATTTTCAGAAATATACAATTGACCCCTCACTTTATACTTTATAGACTAGATTCATTGATACAGAATACACACATCACTTTTCTGGACAGGTCATCATTTTAGAGTTTGCTGTGTGCAGCAAAAAAGCTAAAATTACACCTGAAAGAAATTCTTAACAAGCACACAAAAGATTTTGACTGGGACTTGAAGTTTATTCTGCACAATTATGCAGCGTTGAAATTTTTTTGCATCCTGAGAAATATCTTCAGCGATTTGTCTCAACATACCTGAATGGGCCATTAAATCAACTGTAGAATTAATAGGCAGCTGGATATATTTTACCATTTTCTTCTATAGCGCTGTCCAATTAAAGAAAATCTGTGAAGACAGAAATATGGGATCCCATTACTGATTTTTCAACGTAAGTTCTCAGACAAGTCTGCAGCTGGCCATACACCTTAAGATATCTTTGTCAGATATCCTTTACATCTACCAACAACAATGTAGTATAGGGTCCTCTGCGATTGAACACAGGTAGACTTGATTGTTTAGAAAGTCCCTCATATTACATGGTTTTGGTAAAACAAAAGGAGATCTAAAGGAAATCTGACAGAGAAATCTAAAGGTGTTGCCCTAACTACTGGAGCCCAAGACCAGTATAATGATGCAAGTCATTTTTTTTACTTTAGTGGCTGCATATGATGGGCTAGTGATTCATGGGATAGAAAGGAAAGGATAATGATGACAATGCACATGCTCCTTTTATTTTGAAATCTTCCTTTTTAATTATTGCCACTCTTGCTGAAGGTAACTGATGCTTCTAAGTTGAGCAATATCATTAATAACTAAGATCCACATTTCTTGCGCAGCTACAACCCTGCTATATTTGATTGCACATTTCAACTAATATATCCCAGCTTCAGCAGTAAGAACATTACAAAAAAATTGGCACAAGGCTTATAAGCCAAGTTTTAACATAGGAAAAATTAAATAAGGAACAATTACAAATCCGTGCCTTGAAAATAAAGACTTTTCGCTCAGTTTCATCATTATATTCATGGCAGTCCTCATAGGGCAAAAAGGTACAATGTGAGTTCAATGATACCCAATGAAAATGTCAATAAGACACCAGAGACCTCACTCTGCAACAAGTGAAGCTAATTACAAGGTTTACATTTGTAATTATACTCAGTGCCTCATTATCTTGAATGCCACATTTATATAAAGGGCATAGCGTTCAAACCAGCTTGACTTTAAACAGCGGCATATTCACTAATGAAGCAGCTCTTATTAAAGGTGGAGAAAACTGAAAACAGCTGAAATCGGATTGGCTAAAAAACTACAAGCGGTTCATTTTAGATATAAAAGCACACAATTTGGGTAAATGGGTTCAGTCTACCCAAATATATATTTCAGGTTTTCCTTGAAGTTTATGAGTAGAATGTAATTAAAGATATACTTTCTTGTTTTCATTGAGGTGGGTTGTGGGCTAATTTAGTAAAGGAGAAGTGAATGTGAGCAAAGCCAACATATCTTGAAAGGACTATAAAAATAAGGATTTCCCTTGCTTATAATTGTTAGTATTTACTTTGCTAAGTGGATATTCGGTACATTGACTCCATTTCTCCCATCAATCTGCATTGTAGGAAGCAAAGCCTGTATAAAATATGCTTGGCACCATGAACACATACAATTATTAGTTATACACAAACACACAGTATATAAACATTATCACATATAAACAAAATTCTTTGCCATCTGTATCCCTTTATGGAGATTTCTCCTCATTTCCTGGACAAATGTAAAGAAGAAAAGGTCATTGTAAGACCAAAACCACCACCTTGTGTTGACCGAAAATGTTAAGATGTGGATTTATCATCTTGTCTGTAAAGGTTTTTTCTCATTTATTAGTCATTGCATAACTAGTCGTAGTAAGTCATATTCAACATTACTATTTCAGTCTAGTTGAATTTGACTAAAGACAACAAGCAATTTGGCATAGCTTGGTCTTGGTCACAGTAGATACCTGGACAAATTGAGTGGGTTCCTATCCCAAGACATAGAGTGCAGAGGTTCTAACACTTGCTTACTTGCTAAGATACACAAATAGTACAATACCTACAATACAAACATTTTACAATACCTTTCAATTAGCCATTGGCTACTTTTTAAATCGATATCTATGGTCCCAACTTTTCCTATCAGACACAGTGATAAACGATTGCCTTTAGTTTTGCTGCTACATTTTTAAGATGCCATAGCAATGATGATCCCTAATTGTGATGGCCACTTTTACTTTCTTCGGCGTCTATCTGCAGAACTCTATTCATCTCTATGGTAAATAATATTCTGCCAGTCCTTGTAGTACTTTTCAGTTCCATTCAGTTCCACATAACATTGGATCAAAACCACCTTAGGTGGATGTAAAAGGTTTGATTTTTCTTTTCAATGGACTTAAAATATGATTGTTTTAAGAAATGCTTTAGTATACTGAGTATCTTTATTAGTAGTATGTCAGTGGTTATTGTACAGTGTTACCACAAAAAGTGTCATGACTATGATAAACTGTATCACCTGTTAACATCTTTATTTTAAAGGACTTTATTTTACAATATATCCCTTCCAAAATAATTCTTAGTACCATTGGATACAAATCCATTGAAATACATAGAAAACCATTCTTAGTACCATTGGATACAAATCCATTGAAATACATAGAAAACCATTAACTGAAACTTCCCAACATGTCTGATCTCTGCTCAATATATTTTAGTTTGAATTTCGATTAAGTTTTGTTGATTGTAAAAAAAAAAAGAATCGATTTTCAGATAATAGCTTAAACGTTTCCACGATCACTCTTCAATTCGATCATCTTGTTCTATTTAAATATTATCTGTCAAGCGAACATCGATTGATTGTAACACCACACAGGGTCATCGATTCAAAATGGATTGGTTCCTTTATTTAGAAGACTGCGCATGCACTATAGTACAATGTTATACAAATAGATCGAAATAGCTAGAAAACCCATCAGATACTTGTACGATCTATTGAAATTTACCAACATGTCCAATCAATTTTACGTTTCATATCGATCACTTTGGCTCGATTGAATCAGGTGGGCAGGAATCAATTCCCGTTCAATCGACTTCAAAAGCTTGATTTTGGTCAATCTAATGAAACCATGTGTACCTTTAATGCAATCGTTTTTTAAGTCGATTGAATACAAAAATCAAACTGTGTTGTCATCTGTCAGGTACAACAGGTACAATCAGATATGGCCAGATGCCTGTAGTCTTGGAGAAGTGCAGAAGTAACAGTTTTCTCCAATCTGTGTAATGGTGTCATTACATCACACAAAATAGGACTGGTGGAGTGAGACTCTGCTGCTTATTGGCTGCAATAGAAAATTATTTTGGAAGGGATATATTGTAAAATAAAGTCCTTTAAAATAAAGATGTTAACAGGTGATACAGTTTATCATAGTCATGACACTTTTTGTGGTAACACTGTACAATAACCACTGACATACTACTAATAAAGATACTCAGTATACTAAGTAAAATACATGTATTAGCCTCATTAGGATGGGCAACGTTCTTATTCATTAGTGAAGTGGATCACCCGGCTGTGTCAGAAAGGACCTCTCTGCAGGAGCAAATAAATTACATTGATGGTAATAGCTTCCCACCACTAACTGCTGCATTATTTGTCTGAAGGTATTCCGGGCAGTGTGACTTCCTCCCAACGGGAACCTATTTTAAATTCCCTGTACCTTTTCAGTGCCTGCTCATTATTGTAAAAAGTAATTAAAGCAATCATGAGATCACATATAAAAAGAGAATGCAATAAGACATTTATAAAACTCTATAGTCCTCTTTGAACGCCTTACACTTGTTTTATATGACTACATTACTGCCTGGTGGTATTAAACTACCGGTCTGGCTTATAGATCATAAAATCTTAAAGATCTGAATGCAGCTCCTTAAACTGACATAAAACAAACTTACAGCTTGCATTGAGAGGATGTAGAAGAATCCTTCAGCCAGGACAGATGTATAGGACAGGACCAGCAGGTAGAGGGCAGGTGATCCTGCCACTGTTGTCACTCAGGTCAGGAAGAGTCAGAGGAAAGGAGAATGATGCGAAGGAAGAGTGGGGATTGTTCAGGATCTCTTCTCCTTGTGATGATCAGCTTGCTGCAGCTGGAAGAGTGAGAGCATCTGAATCCCCTGTCAGTTATGTATGGCGCTTTTAATGAATGAGGTGAGGAAGCAGGGGGCGCTTCCTCTCACCAGTGAATAAGATGTCAGCAGGCTTTCAATACACTGGAATGTCGCTCCCTGCTTGATTCTTTCCACATTCTCTTGCTTGCATTGTCAATATTCCGCTGTTCTGCTGTCCTTCCCATTGCCGCTTGGTTTAACACTGTCAACAGAGTGTCTTATCGCTCCCTTTCCACATTATTAGCACTTTGTATCTTATTACATCACTGTTTTCTCAGCTTTGGCAGAAAATAGAATACTAATATATTTCAGGTACACTTGAGAAAAAAATGTATCCTTTACCCTTGCATGGCTTACACAGAAGCAGAGGCAAAGATTTGCTGGAGTTTTTTATTTTTTGGGAGTGTAAGCCTATTCTGCCAAACATCTCCTTTACCTTTCTGCTAGTGTGGGTACATTGCCTGATGTACATGCATAGATGGGTACACTTTTGGTCTATTGTAGGCATGTTAAAGAGAGACCCTTAAAAACAATCATTGAAAATCGATTCAACCAAATGTTATAGAAATCGAACATAAAGTCATTTGAGCTGAGATTTGACATATTGGTAAATTTCATACGATCTTTTAGTATCTGACTGGTTTTCTAGGTATTTGGATGGATTTGTAGCCCGGTGGCTCAGGTCGTTAGCAGTCTGCCCATGCAATGCTAGGTCCTAAGTTCAAATCCCAGCCTGGGCACTATCTGCAAGGAGTTTGCATATTCTGCATGGGTTTCCTCCCACACTCCAAAGACATGCTGGTAGGTTTATTGGCTTCCCCCAAAATAAGATTCTGCTATGCTAGTTACACATGACTTAAACTGTGTTAGTTAAGCTGGGCATAGAAGGTTAGATTTGTGGCAGACTGCCGCGTACAGCAGATTGGCCGCAAATCTGACGCACCAACCGTAAATCGAACGGACATGTCCTTCTTATTGACCAACCTCATTACTTTGGATGGGGACCAGCATTCCATCCAAAATAAATGCTGGCACACCAAGGGTGCACAGCCGATTCTCGGAACAACTGGCTGTGTGTGACCGATCTGACTCGAAATCAGCTGCAAAACGAAATGTCTATGCCCAGCATTACAGATAAATGCCTATTGTAAGGACATTAGATTGTTAGCTCCTCTAAACAGAGATATGACTATATATGCTCTGTAAAGCTCTATGTAATATGTTGGAGCTATATAAATACAAGATGATAATTTGTATCCAATGGTACTATAGAGCATGCGCAAACAACTTTGGAAAGAACTTTATCTGTTATAAATCTATAACGTTATGTGGTGGTAATAGCAATGTAAATTAAAAATGATCGACTTAACAATTGTCTTTTAAATGGAAATATCAAACTGTGTAATTTATTCAGCAATAATGTGAAAGTATACTCTGCACACTATGGAGCGTGCTT
>CM070035.1:53149657-53163279 GCA_036250615.1 Ptychadena robeensis | reverse complement strand
GCATGACCAATATAGCCACTTCTTATTGACAGGACACTCAACAAGCCTGGCCACCATGCGATTTGTCAGTGTTTTGTGTTGATACTGCACATCAACATTGCCGTGCAGCAGCCCACATACCAACAGCCTACCAGACACTGCTTCAGAGCAGGTTGTACTGTTTTTTTCCCCTCCTTGTAATCACACTATTGATGATAGGACCACAGGTTCTCAATGGAGGGTTCAGATCAGGTGAACAAGCGAGGCGAGGCCATGTCATTAGTTTTGCTTCTTTTATAGATCACCCTTTCTTGCCCAGCCACGTGTGGCAGAACCTACTTGGACCGCGTGTGATGGAGCATTGGTCCTGCATGAAAATCAGCTTTTTCTTGAAAGCGATGCGACTTCTTCCTGTACCACGCTTAAAGAATGGTGTATTCCGAAACTGGCAGCAGAGACTGAGGAGTTGAGCTTGACTCCATCCTCAACCCGAAAAGGCCCACAAGCCCCTCATCTTTGATGATACCAGCCCAAACCAGTACTCAACTACCCACCTTGCTGGAATCATAGGCGGACTGGAGTCTCTGACCTTTACCAATCCAGCACAGGTGCCACAATCTGGCCCCCATCAAGACCACTCTCATTCATACGTCCAAAAACCTTAGCAAAAATCAGTCTTGGATATTTCTTGAGACCAGTCTTGACGTTCACATTGTGAATGTATGTTCAGGTGGTCGTCTTTCAGCCGCTCTCTCTGAGATTGCCACACACTTGCCTGCCCAGGGAGTAGGTTGAACTCAAAAGACCAAAATGTGGCAAGTGGCATCTGCGCAGCCTGCACACCTTGACTTTTCTCATTATGACGGCCAGTTATTTGCGCCTTTGTTGTTCCACACATTCTGCGACCGTTACTATTTGAATGAAACCCTTGATCTTTATATCACGTTCAGAAGCTTTGCAATTTAAGAGTGCTGCATCCCTCTGACAAGAATATCACCATTTTGACTTTCTAACCCGTCAAGTCCTTTTGACACCATTTTGCCAAAGCGAAAGGAATTGCATAATAATATGCCCACACCCTAAATAAGACCACACCCACTTCTCATTACAAAGAGCACATACCTCTATCATTAATTGGTAGTAGAGCTTTCGAGCCTATACAGCTTAGTAAGACAACATCATAAAGAGGATGATGTGGTCAAAATACTAATTTGCCTAATAATTCAGCACTCCCTGTATGTGTTGTTGGTATGTTGGAATCTATTAATTAACATTTTAACACACTTAACAATGCATGCTGATGCATATTGTTGTTTGTGTGCCCCTCTGCAGACATATTAGGGACCTGATTGACAATTGACAAATTTTTCTCTGGTTATTGCAAGCAATTCATAAATATATAAAAATATTTCGCATGTCATGAGAATGCTTTTATCTGCTTCCCTTTATCATCTATGCAAAACATATTTTTCTAGGCACAGAACAGGTTTTAAACAGGAATTGAATGAGGAAACATTTTTGAGGACAAAAGCGCAAGCTTTTCTTATTGTGAATTCGGAGAGGTTAAGGCTAGGGCTCCACTCCGCTGGTATCTGCTAATGTCAGCACAAGCCTCTGTTATGTTCCTGTGGACGCAGATGATCTGCATCGACATTAACCTGACAAAGGTGGGAACCGATGGATCGGGAGCTCTGACGGGCAGCCCTGTCAAAGACCCATTACCGTCAATGGGCAGCTTGTGCATCCCTGTGTTCAACTAAGGGAGTTAACGCATAGTGGAGCCCTAGCCTAAGCGTGCGAGCTAGAATAGTGATGAGCGGCATAGGCAATATTCTAATTCATGATTGTTTTGCGAATAATTCTACTATTTTTCGTTTCCATATTTGCAAATATGAAATTTGCGCGTATGGCCATGCTTTGCCATAATAATAATCTCATTGTGATTATCGTCAAAATGAATGGTTGCATGCAAATTTATTATTTATTATGTCTATACACATAGGATCATGTTTATTTGAACATGAATATCACGAATATCGGCCGTCATATTCAAGATATTAGTAAATTCTCAAATTGCCAATATTAGCAAAAAAATATTCGCCATTAGAATTTTCAAGCTCAACACTAAGTTAGGATACAGAGGTCATGAACACCATATGGATGGCAGGGAGTGAAATGTGCCAAAGCAGATTACACTGATAACATGCATATAGGCAGTGAGGTTTACATGTTGGTTAGGACATATTTATTTAAGTTTGCTTATTTACTGCACAGTAAACTAGACCAGGTTCATAATAAGCACTGTCCAAGCGTTTTTCCCACAACTGCACAATTTTGTAAAAGCCTAAGATACAAAGGTCTTCATTAACCGTGCCGTCCAGTGAACATTGGGGCACCAACAGCTCATAATTACTGTTTTGCGCTGTCCTGGTGTCCCCGATGTGACATTGCAGCTTGATCCTCCGGCTTCCGAGTGACGTGATGGCGGGAAATTTGAAAGTAATTGCACGAAAGCAGTTTTCTTTGTAGAATACTGCTTTCAATGTGCATCTATGTAAAAAATGTCGCCAAAATAAAGTGTCTTGTGCCCCAGATGGGCCCATATGCAGTAACCCTCTCTTCCCTGGTGTGATTTTACCACATCCAGCATACCAGGTTAGAGAGGGTTAACTGCAAATGGGCACATCTGGGGCACCAGAGACTTTATTTGTGCGAGATTTAGTGCATAGCAGCAAAGCTTTGTGATCTGATTTTTGTGTTTTTTTCATTAATTTTATTTAAAAAAAAATTATTTTACATAATTGTGTTTCAAACATTATTATATTCAGGATGTCTATTAGACCCTTGTACGGACATATTTTGGGAAGTTACAGGCCTACAACATAAAGAAAAATTTACCATTGAAGTCTATGGTGCACTTTTGGTACAGAAATCTGGACCTCAGCAGTACACTAGGGAGGTTAAGGAGAAAACGTTTTTGGGCAGAATCCCCCAAAAAAGAAGTTGCATTGTATATAATATATAATTATATTAATTTTAATTGGATTTACCATTTGGCATAGGGTTCCACAGATGTTGCGTAGCGTGGCACCCCTTCCAGTGGCCCCCAGGACTCTGTTACCATATTTCCTAGTTATTCTTCTCCTGTGTCACACATTGATTCTAATAAAGATTACAAATGGCCATTTCTGTACATATTACACAGGCGAGGCACCTTTCTGTGTAATGCCGGCAACCAGCTCATGAGAACAGAAAGTGGCTGAGAAGAGTCCGGAGGAGATCAGCTGCACTGAGGTACATAAGGGATGAAATTAGGTGAAACTGTACTTGTTGTTTCAATAAATGGTTTCAGTTTAGACACTTGGTCTCTAAAAGGTTTGCAATCACTGGTCTAGGACCACCTAATAATCACAACCTATTAGGTCCACAAAGCAGCCTTTGGGGATTCAAATTGTTTTTGCAATGACTTTGCTCTAACATACATATAACCAGGGATGCACATAAATGGTACTCTGGTGCTCAAAAACTAGCTTTGCCTACCTGCATTATTGTTAGAAAGCTCATATGTGTACCAACAACTTGAAGGCACTATAAACAATTTATGTCACTTGGATAACTGCTGGGAATTTTAAATAACTATGAACGGTTGCTCTTAGGGGTGTGAAATTGGGAATGTTAATTAATTAGCCCAAAAAAAAAGATTGGACTTCTAAGGGTGTTGGAGATCTGGGAGTCAGAGTAGGCATATGTATGAGTAAAATCTGACAAGAGAAAAGTACTGTGTGACAGCTGGAATATGACTATGAAAGGTTGACATTTGGACTGCTGGTAGTCTCAGGGGTTAGTTACTAAGCCAGAAATTTTCAGGGTTGTACAACTGAGGTATGAGATCTGGAGGTTCAAATGTGTTGTACTGTGAGAGTTTTGACCAGCTGGTGACCTGTGTATGGAGACAGCTAATCAGAGGCTAAATAAGGAAAATGGAGATCCATCTGCAGCAGAAACTACCATACTGGAAGGATGCAGAGGACAGTGAGGGGGACAGTGAGGAAGACCACCCTACATAGGGGGTGAGTACCAAACACCATCTCCTGGTACTCATCTGAGGAGCTCACTAAAAAAGTTATGTGCACCCCTGCATATAACAATACAGAGCATGGATTCAAGTCCACATGTGATAAATTGATATTAATTAAAAAAACTTTGCTTAATAGTGCTCTTTACGAAATAGACATAAATCGTTGTCAGCGTATTTGCTATTCAAAGAGAATTTTCCTTTTAAATTCTATAGCTTAAATTTTGGCAAATGTAAAAAAAGTTTGGAAGCTTGTAGTTATTGTGTGTCAGAGATAACTCTTTTGGCATTTTGTTTCAATGGACCCCGTACTGTGTTATCACTCGCAATGCAGCATAGAAATTACTTGCTGTCTTATTACAGAAGAGAAATGTCTACCTTAGGTGTCAAATGATTAACTTCACATTGTTTAATGTTGCTTGCTAGTACTAATCAGCTGAGATCAAACCGTCAACACAATTCCCCGAGTATAATTGCAGAAAAATACAGGCACATGAAGGAACAATCTGACTACTGGTTCAGAATCAGAATGTTTTTTTGTTTCATTTATTATCTATTTTGTGACCTTAGAAAAATAGCTAGTTAAGAATCAACAAAGATAAAAGAAACCCTGTGGTAAAAAGATAAGATAGTTGCTATTGTCTCCCTAGAATTTAATAATAATAAAAAATAATAATAGTAACCTGTCCTCTTTGCTGATCTCGAAAAAATATACAGATGTTTTCTGATTTCAGTACCTCCATGTTAAGCCCCCCATACACCACATACAATTACCATGCAATTTCTGTACAATCAACTTTTCTTCTACCAAAACCATGTAATATGAGGACCTTTCTACAACTTCCAATTACTATGCATTCTATCAGGGAGGTCACTTTACTACATAGTTGTTGGTAGATCTGATGGAAATTGTATGGAGGAATCTACAGGTGTATGGGGGGCTTTAGTGGTTGGTCAGTGACAGACAAAAATATCAACATAAGAATGCAAACTGCATGCCGCAGCTTTGCTTTTCACAAAAGCCTTGACTACTACCACCTCCCTTAGCAACTTCTTCTCAGTCCTGTCATTTCATTGGTCTATATCAAACCGATACAGAAACGCATGAAAAACGCATGGACAATGCATGGACAATGCATGTTGGATAGGTGTGAACCCAGCTATAATGTGATCTGCAAAGGAGTTGAGTGGGAAGTGCATGGTAGGAGAAAACTGTGACTAAAGGGTTAAGATACTGTGGGGCACTGTAATATGATCTTGTTTCTGAGCAGAACAAATTGCATTTTTTCTTCTGTAAAGGTCAGGAGGATTCTAGATGATTAACATGACATGCCATATCGGAATACCCTCCCAGTTAAGGGTGGGGCTGAGTCTTCGCAAGGACAAAAGTGCAGAGAGAGGAGCAGTGTTGGTTCCAGTGGGAGGCAGGCAACACATGCCTGCGGAACTGGAGACAATGTGATAGCCGAGATGTGATTGCGGACATCTCCTTTGCTCCATCTTGAGGGCAAGGATGCCCTGGCCCCGGGAGAAAATGACACCGAGAGGAGAGGGCTAGTAGAAAGAGAGTGTAACCAAGTTACTGCTCCCATATGGCTGGCATGAAACTGAGGAATGTACAGAGATTACATCAACAAAGATACCAGTTTGTACACCAACTGGCAGCGTATGGATAGACTTTATTGGGGCATGTGCAAGACCCTGCATGGGGCCCATCTCAGTTGGTGATGGATCACTTAGTTGGGAGGTTTTTCAGGCCTGTATTTCTCTTAATAGCAGAGAGGTGCCGGCTCTGATGGGGGGCTTAGCGGAATGCTCTGCCGCTGGTCGTGATGGTCTTAAGCAGTGGTGGGCAACTGAGTTGATATGGAGGGCCACAAGTGCGGCCCTCTGCATCACTAAAGGGCCGCACATAAAATCGATCCAGACTCCCCCCCCCCCCCCCCCCCCCCCCCCCGTCCCGTCCCGTCCACATATCTCAGCAGGCGATGTACCAGCTCCCGACAGGCAGTCAAAAGCTGACAGACCCCCCCTTCTGCCCCTGGGTGCAGCAGTCATAGGGAGACCTTGTTTCCCCAATCAACATTTTACTGATATAGGACTGCCAAAGTCAATTAGGAAAGCCAGGTCAGTGTGTGACCACTACACAGGTAAGTTCCTATGCATTAATAGGGAGGGCCGCCAAACAACACCTAAAGGGCCGCATGCCGCCCCCGGGCCACAGGTTGGGCACCCAGGGTCTTAAGGAGTCTGGCCAGAAGGTGAACCTGGACATACCCCAGTATGTGTGCACATGTGTAACTCATCAGAGGTGCAGTGCACCCGGCTTTACAGAGTCATAGTGATGTTTCTCCTAAACTACGTCTTAATATTTTAACAATCTACATTTATTCTTGAACAAAAAGAAATACATATTTATTCAAATATGGTAGGGTGATCACAGTAGATTGTATTTTCATCTGCTTTGATTCCCTGCCTGCTCTCCTTCCCAGATGGATCGCCATGGACACTGCCACGGAGGGACTCCATGACCTACCTTTGAATAGGTAAGTAACCCCGAACGTAGCTGGGTATTGTTTGTAAAAAACGTCTCTGGGTAAATGCCAAGGAGTTTAAGCATATTTGAAAAGTGCACATTTAATTCAATGAGTCTGAAGTCAACACATATAAAGCAAATAGGTTTAAACCATGCTTTTAACATCAAAGTCGGAAGGCTTTGTGCCTCGCACTACCTTTATATTACAAATACACAGTGCTCTAAAACTTTAAATCTACTCTACAGAAGAACGTCATTATCATGTGTTGTATTAATGTTTGCTGAACCTGCAACGTACTATAGAAATTAGATGCTAACCCTAATTAATGCATCAACACAGATGGAGCTGTCCTTTTGGGAAGAAAGTCAGATTATGACATTGTCAGGAGGAGTAATGTGATCTCTATGAGAGGTAATAAACACCTGCCAGTGTTACACTTTCTTGCTTTATACGGAGCTTGAAAAAATAAATCTTATGCTGGTTCCACTTTGCATAAACTTGTCATTAAAGAAATATGGGGACTGACTTTGATCCCTTATTACTGAAAATACTAATTGTCTGGTTTAAATACTTTCTGAGTCGAAGCTACAAGTCATTATCTGTACAGTTGTTTACTGGCTGTGCCTTATGACAAGAAAATCAACATGAAAGGAAGGTAGGTGACTTTTTTGGAGATGTGAACAAAAGGTGGCCATACACAGGTTGATTTCCCACAGGATTCCTGGCCGATCGATCACCGGGCGCGAGCACGCCGATCTATCGACGAGGAATCGAGTGCAGCCCACCTTGACCGATCGACCCTGCCCGATCGACATGGCCCCCAAATCGGATCGGCCAGAGAACCAACCTGTTGGTGTTTTCTGATCGATTGGGCACACATCAAGGGGCATTAACATTTGGGAATCGATCGACTGGTAACAGAATCGTCCAGGAATCTGTGGCCTAATGTGGTAGGCACAGACTTCTATGGTCGATCGATCGACGCCTGTGACTTCACCGGAATCGATCACATGGTCGATCGATCGCTCAGGAATCGACACGTGTATGGCTAGCTAAAGGTCCCTTTTTCTAAGCAGACTAAAGCAGGGTACAGACGTGGAGATATGGGTCAAATCTATGGCCGTTTCGAGCTCTGTGCGTGCTCATGGCCATCTATCTGACCCATATAATCTGCCCCAATAGCTGTTTTCGAGTGGGAAAATCAATCCCGCTCGAAAACAGCCTTATCGGACATGACCGTTAATGCGGCGATGTCTGATGCTTTCCCTGGGTCTCCAGGCAAAGCTGGGCTGAGGAGGAGGAGCCGGGGAGAGGCAGTTCTTCTCTCCCCGGCTGCTCCGATAGCAGCGTGATGACATGCAGGGCACATGGGACGGCAGGGTACATCGGACGGAATATCGAGCCGTCTGTACCCTGCAGCAGCGTGATGACGTCATCACGTTGCTGTCAGATATCGGCTGGCTGTGGAGAGACGGCTCTGCTCTCTCCCCGGCAGCTGAAGCTTTGCTTGGAGACCAGCGGTTGATTCCCGCTCGAAAACAGCAGTGGGCGCAAATTATATGGGTCAGATAGATGGCGGTGAGCGCGCACGGCACTCGAAACGCCCATTGATTTGACCCATATCCCTACGTCTGTACCCTGATTTATTTCCAGAAATGGGCAAAAGCACTGTCTAAGGTGATGATTACAGCAGGAGTGGCTTGGACCAAAATCTTGACCCACAAACCCAGCAAAAAGAAGTTATATAAAGAGAGAACACCCGTATGAATGCCTGCTACCTAGGTTAACAGAGCCTAAAACAAACACATCATGGAAGGCTCTACTCCAACCCAATACTGTAGCACTCACCATCTTCAGATTAATAGCCTCTATATGGGATGTTGATTCATAGTTTTTAAGTAAATTATTTTAGGTTTGTCTCACATTAAGGCTAGGTTCATGCAGTCATATTTACAGCCCTCTGGTTGCCCCCATGTGCTCAATAGGGTAAGAACTAATTTAAAAGTAATTTTTTTCGTCGTTTTTGCTTTTGCATCAATCAAATACTATACAGGCGTTCAGCTATTACAGAAAGATTTATGTAAAGCCCGCAGCATTTAAGCAAGGACTGGCAGACCTGAAAAGGGGGGTTGACGAACATGACGAGGCACTTTTCTTCAACAAGGTTCCTAATAGGTCTCTAACCCTTGTACCTTGGGGCACAGAGTGTGGGGAAGAGACATCCCTGATTATGCCCACAAATTGCCCTCAAGCCTAGCAGGCATTCATACGGGTGTGCTCTCTTCATAAAATTTCTTTTTAATTTCATCACACCAGGTTAGAGAGGGTTAACTACAAATGGGCACATCTGGGGCACCAGAGATTTTATTTGGGCGAGATTTAGTACATAGCAGCAAAGCTTTATGTCCTGATTTTTGTGTTTTCTCATTAATTTAATTAAAAAAAACTTTTTTATTTTACATTATTGTGTGTTTCAAACATTATTATATTCAGGATGTCTATTAGACCCTTGTACAGGCATATTTTGGGAAGTTACAGGCCTACAAAATAAAAGAAAATTTACCATTGAAGTCTATGGTGCGCTTTTGTTACAGAAATCTAGACCCCAGCAGCGCGCTAGGGAGGTTAATAATATGTTCTGATTTTTGGCGTGTGGTGTGGTGGTAGTTGAGTTTTAGAAAATGTTTTTGTATGTGTCCTGTAAACAAATTATTGAAAGGATCTACTATTACTGGTGGCTCGTTGGCCATGCAGCTCTAGGGTACCAGGTTAACATTTTCACCTGCAAGGGGTTTGCATGTTCTTCTCATGTCTGTGTAAGGCTAAGGCTACACTATGCGATTGGATGCGCTGATGTCAGTGCATCTAATGAGTGCAAGCCCCCATCCACTCTTTTTAGGGCCATGTTGTTGAGCACGCTACACAGCAAAGCCAATAACGTGACCACTTTGGATCAATGGGCTGACGTATGACTAACGTCCTTGGACAGGTTAGCCATCCATCAGTCTGACATGTCCATTGACTCGTAATTGACGCGTCATACATTAAGCCTCCATGTACATCCCAGGTGCCCAACCTGTGGCCCAGGGACCACATGCAGTTCTTTTGGCGTTGTTCGGCAGCCCCCTTGGTTCTCCACTTAGAGCCCCCAAAACCTAACTGTTAATGCATAGGCCATAGGAACCCACCTGCTAAACACTCCTCCACCGACAAGTCCTCATCTGGGATCTTCTTAGAGCAGTAAGAGGAGGAGAGGCGAAGGACTCGCTCAGGCTCCTGCTGAGCACGCTAATTGGAGTATGTGAAAGCCAATCAGCGACCCAAACATCTGAGTGCCTATGCTTCCTCTATAATAATATTCAATGATATCTATGAGGCACATAACCTTTGATAATATATATGGGGCATTCCATATATCACCATGTGTAGTGGTTATACACTGACCTGGCTTTCCTAATCAACTTTGGCACTCATACATTAGTAAAATTGTCAATATTGATCTGGAAAACCAGGTCTACATATGACCGCTGCACCCAGGGGAGGGGGTTGAAGCTGTTGGGTTTTGATTGGCTGCTAGGATATGGTCCACTTCCTGCTGGCATCTGTCGACAGGGGTGGGGATGGATTGGTGTTGTGGCCCTCCATATTAACTCAGTTGCCCACCACTGGTTTACATGATGAAGGCTCAGACTGACGGGTCGGAAGCTATAATGGGCTGTGTAGACTGCCCTGCCATAGCCCATTGCCGTCAGTGGTGGGCTTGTGCACTGTGATAGCTCTAGCCTAAACTTCCTCCCAAACTCCAAAGACATGCTGGTAGGTAAATTAGCTTTCCCCAAAACATCCTTATGTAATGAAAAGGACATTAGATTGTGAGCTCTGAGAGCCAGTTAGTAAAATGCCTATAAGTAGTATGATATATTACAAATATGATTTAATAATATTTCTATCTTGGTGTCCTGCAGGTCATGAATTGCCATCTTGTGCTGATTTAGTTATACATAGATATACAGTAATGTGTGTTTGGCCAGCAGCTGTGCAAGCCTTGGGGCTTTTTTGTGGGCTGGAGGCTTTAATGAACCATTATCGGGATTTCTGAGTAAAGGAACATTGCCATTGTGTCTTATATGAGATAAATGCCAGATCTTAGTTGGGGAGCAGACTGCTGCCAGGGGTAAAGCAGGGTGGTCCTGAGAAAAGGCTAACTGCTTCTAAACTATACACTTGGGACAGGCAGGGTGGTGTGAGAACAGCTGCACAAGCTGCCCAAGGCACAGTGGCAGTTAGGTGATTTTTAGAATGCAGAGGTGGTGAATGGGAGAATACAGAGAAATTGTTCAGAAAAGTGAAGAAAAGGTCAAAGAAAGCACAATAGAGAGTGACAGAGAGCAGCGACAGAGGAGTAGGGAAACATAGTGACTGTAAAGAGACAGAAGACAGCACTAAGGGGATGCCAAGTCTGAAAAAAGCCCAGAAATGGCATTGGTTTTCTGCACGACTGCAACCATTATTCGTGGAGTTTTCAATAAAGCAGTGTTCAGCTGCCCATCACTGCCTCACACACGCAATCAGTCGTCATTCACACAGCCATGGCTTATTATTGTAGGCAAAAATGCATAGAGAGGCAGCAGAGCTCAAGCAAAGACCAATTTGGCATCGGGGACTGGCTCTCCCTCCCACATTCAAAATGCCACTAAAGGGGAATGACATCAAGATATAATTGGTTCTATGTAAAAAAAAAAACAATGATTTTAATATTAAAGCTGGTTTCAAATATATTTTATGGGTGTCTGTTCAACGTTAAAATAATAAAAGGAAATTAGGCGGGATTCACAATTTAATGCTAATGAAAGACAGTAACAATAACTATGAAGCCATTCATTTTAGATTGGGGTACAGAAAGTGTCTTAGAAATGGGAAACTCATTAAAATATTGTCTTTACTGAGACAGAAAGACACTAGTGGGACATGATTGGACTTAATGGGCTCTTTTAGAAAGTAGTAAGGCCTGCATAGATTTCCAATCCCAAAGCAACATCTCCAACATGGCAATGCCTTCTAAGAAATACATAAGTTACAATGGGAGTGATGAGTAAGGCCCGCCATACAAATATGAATCCCTGGGCGATTTTTCTGGCAATCCACCTTAAGGGTTGTTTTCTGGTAGATTGCTCTACTTTGGAAGTATCTGATGGGAATCCATGTGTGTAGCGATTCCCATCCGTTCAGTGGCCGGCTGAAAACAGCGTGGTGACTTCATAGAACCAATTTATAGACCCAATTGTATCTTGATGGAATTCACCTTTTGTGGCATTTTCAATGTCACAATCAGTCCCTGATGCCAAATAGGTCTTTGCGAACTATAAGTTTATAAATGGTAATTGGTCGATTACTAAAACATTTTCATTGGTTTACTTAGCGATGTGGCTGCTGGCAAAAGTGGACCTGATTGGAACAGACTTTTTGCCAACAACCATTTGGAGATCCAAACATGTAGGAGATTTTGGAGACACTGCCCCTACTCAGTGTGCTGAAGTCACAGTAGGTTGGCTTCTGGGTGACTGAGAATTATTGTGTTTGCTTACACCTCCTCTCTGTGAGTCTTGTTTTGTGTGGGTCCCCGAAAAACAGAAAAAAACACACTTTGATTAAGAGAATACTACATCCTTACATATGTGTAGGTATTCCAAGCAGAACCATAAAGCCCTATAGTGGTGGAGTAATGGAGAAAAGTTTTATCATTAGACATTAGACTAACCATCCCATCTTAAACCTGCTGAGGTTTTCAAACATAAGGAGAAAGAAAACGATTCACAATGTGTAGTGACTGACTGATTAGCCGGATATTTTAGTCTATTTTCTGCTTCATTAACTTTAGCCCATCAGCTGAAAATGTGTCACAAGCATGTGGTATTTCCCCACTGACTGGGTAGGTCTATATTTATACTTAATCATCATAATGCCATCTTTCTTTTTACGATTGTGAAACATGAATATTCAAAATAAAAAGAATTTGCCTAATATGTTGCAAAATTATCATCAATTATCACGTGGCTCATCAAATTATGGTAGAGAATAGAAGTATAAGAAGTCTTCAACTTGTCCAGAAAGAAGAGCTCTTTCATTACTTAAGACAAGATAATCATCTGACTTTAAAGGACCATATGCTCATTGATTTTTATGATGATTTAATCGCTCTAGAATGAAACTTTTGTAATTATTACCACAAATATGTGCAACAGCAGGTTTCCTTCTGCCTGCATATTCCATTCCATATTTTGTTTTACTAAAACTCAGTTTGTCCAAAATAACACACACACACTGCAATTTGATATATCAGCATTAGTGATGGCCGAACATCGGCCTTGTCTGTTCTCGAACAGTCCGACGTCCGTCTGTTGATGTCACTTCCATAAATGGAACGCACAGTTCCTTGTTCCACATGCCGGAAGTTATGTCGCTGATTTCCTTTCAATTTTTATGCCCGTTTTTTTTCATTGGAGACCAAGGTCTCTAGTGAAAAAAATCTTCCTTCGGCTGGATCTTTCCGCACCTGATCCGGCTGGTGGAAGAACAATAGCCTTCTTCTCAGTGACAAAGGGGACAGGTCGAACACCTGTACTGTTTGCTGGTGGGAAGAAAAGTGAACACTATGGTTCATCCATTTCTAATCAGATGGACTATCTCTGCGGACAGGTTGTCCATCTCTAATCAGCATACACCACACACAAGCTATTACAATCTTATTAACAGATTGCAGAGTTACCCCATGTAAATACATAATTTTTCTTAATGAATAGTGTAATCTAATTGGTCATCATTCCTTGTTTTTTTAAATGTTGGAATTTGTACTTGTGCTTTGGGAACAATGCCTGTGTGTTAACATTTGGCCATTGTCCACATATATTGTCAGAATTATTGGTGATTAGCAGCATATTGGTAACATTTTAGTAACAAATTGCATCTTATTTGGGGAACCCCTCTTCTTTACCAGCGTTATGGTCAGGCCAGGGCGGGGGGGGGGGGGGGGG
>CM070035.1:53120600-53137553 GCA_036250615.1 Ptychadena robeensis | reverse complement strand
ATGATAAGGTGTGTATCATCCATTGAAGGGAATGGAAGGCGATAACAATAACACAGACCTAATAGCCAGGAAAACCAACACTGACTGTAATGCCAATAGAAGAAAGGGAGTCAAAGGCAAAAAAAAGAGATGCTGCTGCTAGCACCACGCTGTTATGATCGGACATTGAACGGAATCAATGTGCACCACATGGGCAATCGATTCCTGTTCATGGGACCCCTTACTCCCAGCTATGCAGGTGTGATTACAACACGCACAAGCTTGGGAGAGCAGCCTTTCTCACAGCTGCCACCACACAGCTTCGAGGAGGAGTGTGGCTCCGCCCCTTCACACGAACAGCCGCGGCTGGTGGAGGAGCAGAGTCCGCAGCTGTGTTCATACTTTCATGAAGACTCATGTTCAATGACAAAGTATGTGGAGATTGAACGGGGTCTTTTCAACCTGTAGAACCCGGTGTCAATTAAAGTTCCTTTTAGCCGACACTATTGATCCCGCCCGACAGGAAGGCACACACAGTAGGTTGTATAACAGATAGAGTACAATCAATTCACTGTGCGTGCGCAAGTTAAGATGTACTCAAATCTTTTTACAGATCGACCCGTGTGTGCCAAAGCTTAGTGTTCTGATCTTCGGCGAAGATTAGGGCAGTGGAGGTCAAGAAGAAGCAGAATGAAGGGGAACTCAACATGATTCATGATTTCCCGTGGTAACCCCATCAGTCATGTGCAGGGAGTGCACATAACTGGTCGCTGGCTATTGCATAACAGGTCTAAAAACCAGCTATGGTACCCGTTTTGTTCCTCTAAATCGCAATCTGTGAGACTAAACAGCACGGGACAGATTGACGGGGCGGGGGCTTCCGTCCCCCTCCTCCTCGTCTTCTAGTCTGCTGGTGAGGAAGGAGGAAAGGGCCTGCAAAAGCATCAGCGGGGGGGGGTGTTCAGGTAGGAGAAGCTGATGGCAGTCAGCACTAGAAGTCTTGCTGCCATGCCCCCTGTGTTCCCGAAGAGGTGTGTGTGTGTTTGCTGATATGTAGGGGTTGTGTTCAATGATCAGGGGCCAGTTTGTCGGTGTGTTGGGGAAATAATGATCAGTTGCAAGGGGTGTGTGTGGTGTTGGGGAACGGATCTAGTGGAGAAGGGGTGTGTGGTGGGGATGGAAAACAATCATGTGGCAGTGTGTTGTGTGTGGAGGAATAATCAGTGGCAGTGTGTCTGTGTGTGGGGAGGACATGACAGTGACCGGGGTCTGTGTGTGGGGGGAATGATCAGTGGCTGTGTGGTGGGGGGGGAATGATCAGTGGCAGTGTGTCGTGTGTTGGGGGTGGTAAAATCAGGGCAGTGGTTGTTGTGGCGGGAATAAGTCAGGGGGCAGGGTTGTGTGTGGGTTCTCCTATCCTGACATGATCAGTTGCAGTGTGTCGTGTGTTGCGGGGAATTGATCAGTGGAAGGTGTGTCTGTGTGTGGGGGAAGGATCAGCTGGCTGTGTTGTGGGGGGGAATGATCAGTGGCAGTGTGGCTGTGTGATGGGGGGGACGGGATGATGATCAGTGGCAGTGGTCTGTGTGTTGGGGGAGGATTCAGGGGCCGTTGTTTGTTGTGGTTGGGGGGTGGATCCGTGGCAGTATGTGTGTGTGTGTTGGGGGGGAAGGATCAGGGGAGAGTGGTGTCTGTGTGTGTTGGGTGGAGAAGGAATGTCAGTGGCAGTGTGTTATGTGTGTTGGGGGGAGTGAATGATCAGTGGAAGTGTGTCTGTATGTGTTGTGGTTTTTAGGGCAAGATAAGGGGAGGCAGTGACGGGCAGGTGTCTGGGGTGTGTTGGGCCGCGAATGATCAGTGGCAGTGTCTGTGTGTTGGGGTGGAAAGATCAAGCGGTTTAGGCGTGTGTGAAGAGAATGACAGGGGACTCGATAGTGTGTACTGTGGTTGGGGCGGAATGATCAGGTAGGGCCAGTGTGTCTGTGTGTTGGGGGGAATATGATCAGTAGGCCGGGTGTCTGTATGTTGGGGCGGATAGTCAGTGGAAGCGTGTCTGCTTTGTGTTGGACGGGAAAAGACTGCATGGTGGCAGTGGGAAAGGTGTCTGTGTGAGTTGGGGGGGACATGATCAGGGGGAAGTTGTGTCTGTGTGTTGGGGGGAGCTGGGAATGATCAGGGGAGGTGGGGTCTGTGTGTGTTGGGGGAATGATCCAGTGGGCCACGCCTCCCCCCCCCCCCCCCCCCTCCCTCCCCATTCCCTTCACTTATACAAGCGTCTCTAGTCCGGCAACAAACATTAACTTCATTATCAGCTAGAGTTAAGGCTGCCATACACACACCGAGCGGCGGCCGATTTTGCCGCCGACCGATGGACGTACACACTCGCCGATCGGGGGTGCCCACATGGGGTGACAGATCGCTGACGCCCCACAGCTCATCCGGCCAGAGAACGGACATGTCTGATAATCTCCGCCAATGCCGTTAGCTTTAATGAAGACGCCGGTCTCCACTGACACTAACGGCCAGCACACAAAGGGTGCCGGCCAATGCTGTCAGCTCTGGAGAGCAGAGTGATGACGTCTGGAGATCACCTGAGCTGATCTGTCAGCCCCCACTCAGTACGTGCGTGGGGGCCTTTAGGCTAAGGTCACAGTGGGTGTTGTAATGTTATGCATGGCATGCATTTATTCTTATAGCAGAGAAGTCGTTCATTATGACTGTTTGTTAATTGCGACATTTAAAGTTAATTTTTTTCTATTTAAAAAAAAAAATTAAATTAAATTAAAAATTTAAATTCCCATTTAAATTTAGTAGGAGTCGGAGTCGGTCCATTTTTTGCCGACTCCAACTCCAGGGACCCAAAAATGTCTCCGACACCGACTCCTCGACTCCGACTCCACAGCCCTGGTTAAAAAATGGTATATCAACAAACAAAGGAGAATATAACAGCATAGCCTTAATGATGTCCTCATGAAAATGTGTCCTCATGTAAATGGGTTCACCCTAAATCTTGGCTTTGTTCACAACTACGTTCACAAACAATTTATAAGATTCTTCGTGTTATTGTAAAAATCTGTATGGTAAAATTGGTATTACTCTCAGAGTTTATGACGCTCTTCTAAAGTACTTCTGTGCTACCAAACTTACAGAGGGCATTCACATGGGCAACTGGAAATGCCGAGCTTCCTGCTCCCGTATACCAGAAGAGCGCTGAAGTCAGGAAGCTGCAACATTATGCGTCCCCCAGTTGCTTTTTGGACGCCCAATTTTGAAAACATGTAGGTGTTTCTAAATGCCCCCGAGCGCCTGCAGTGTGTGCAGGGTGCGAGTAATTTTAGCTTTTTGAGCTGTGTGTAAAAGTAGCTGTGAGGTGGTCACAGCCACAAGGCCTGGGTTGTCCAACCCTAGTAGTCCTTTAGATTTGGGATCCATATGCATATTCTTTTTCTCACTTCTCTAACAGTAGTAATTAAATTAAATAGTTATTAACATAGTTGTTATTTCCCGAAAATCAGAAACTATGGGCATCCTGGGCTGAAGCTGAGACACATGCCAAGCTGAGTAGCAGAAATTACAGTCAAAAGCTTTAGAACTTGTTCACACTAGCAGATTTCAAAAAAAATTTGGGGGGAAGTTGGCATTTCAATTTTGAATGTAATTTATGCAAAAACTACACACTATTTTTTTTTTCAAATGTTCCCACAACCCTTCTCTACATCTCCAACAATTGATGATGATGATGATGCCATGTTCAGGGGCTTTCAAAGCTACAAAGCTTACAAAGTTAGCTACACAGATCTCTACATCTCTGTGGTGCGGCACAGTACTGCAGCCCTGCATGGCTAGGCTTAAAAGCAAGGTACACAAGTTTCCATAGGAAACTATGCCTACAGCACCAGTTTGTGCAGGTGCAGTGCAAATGTCTCCCATACACCTGAATGGGAGACACAAGCGCAGCACACTGCAAAATTTGTTGTTTTTTTTTTTACGATCTAGCGTTATCGTAAAAAGCACAACCACAGGTGCAGCAGACATAGTGTGAAAGGGCCCTTAAAATTGCTTCTACAAAGGCTTAAACCAGCTGAGTGGCAGGCGCAAAAGAAAAGCATACATATCTTGCTACATACCTGCAATGAATAGATTTTCTTTTTTGTTGTTCATGGGGTCAAGGGTCAAGTTAAATTTATCTACCCTGGCTCAAATTGACATTGAAAACACATTGAGAATATGGTAGCTGCAGTTGAATGTTTTTTTATTTCTTTATAAAAGAAAAAACTCAAACTTTTCAATATATAAACAGTAAGGCAGCATGCACACATGTTTTTTCTGGTTTGCCGACAGCATGCAGGCACTCAGAGGGTGTTCAGAAACACCCAAACGTTATCTCTATTGACCACATGCCCCAAAAGTGCCCTGGCTGTGGTGCCTTTTCTTCTACGCAGTGTTTTCAGACGCCTGTGTGAATTGTGCCCTAGAGTTCAAAATAAATATTGCTAAATTGAAATACCCTTTTAAATAACTTTGCAAAACATAAACAACAAAATGCCTGCATGCAACAAATGTTTTACTTCAATGCAGATAGTTCCCAACTAGCCAGAATCTAGCAATCTCCTTTAATTCTGTGCATGAGAATACATTTTGTATAGTGTGTATCAGCAATAAATCCAAGGCTGAACCAGTACATTCTGCCTTGCAGATGGTAGATGAGCTTTGATGAATTAGTACCTGCAATATCTAGAGTTTTTGAAGCCAGCCATGCAGTCCAGACGTAATTTACTTAAGCACATGGCTGCTACGAATCTCACATGAGTTTGATTCATGAGCTTCTGATCAGCGCTGAGACTGTTAGGACCTGATGTGGCCACTAGATGGCGATGTTCGCTAGGGAAAGTCTATGGAGATCCGAAGAGACGGACTGATGTCCACCAGCAGAGCTCACTGCATTGTGGGTGAGAATATCTTCCTGTATATTACACCTCGATAAATATATTTATATAACATTTCTTTAGAAAAAAGTGCCGAGATGTTATATTCGTGTTACATAATAAGAGGGAGTATGTACAACTTACAACTCCCATGGTGACACTGTTAAATATCACATAACACTTCCAGAAGACAGGCTTTGTGTGACATTGCATGATGTCAGACCCATTACTCAGTATGGTGACACACAAACAGGTGAGGTCATGTCTGGCATTTACCAGCTACTGTATCACACCAAATGCTTTTAAGCCTTTCCCGAAAATAATGCCTGCAGGGCTTGTATATAATGACAGCACTAAGTACTGACAGAAGTATAGAAACCTTAGTTCCCAGGCAGCCAGGAAACAATATAAATGGTACTGTTCTTGGGTACTTGTATAATTGTTAGTACTAATACAACTATATTACACGCCTCCTTCTTTCAGGAATTTGCACATCATTTTAAATACAGATGGTCAATTTTTTAGTTCGATTTTGTGTTGATTGCAGAGCCCCTATACATGGTATTATCACCAAACTTGCTGGAGATGTAAAAAAGGGCCCAGGGTATGCTACAAAATAGAAAGTATTGCACTAACACAAATAGGTTTGACATATATAAGGCTTTAATTTAAATCACAATTTTGATCTTAATTTATGCAAAAAACTACATATGCTAGAGCCTAGGCATGGTCGGCCCACTCCACAAGCTCAAATTTGTGAGTGAATAACAAAGCCCGGGAGCATGGTATCGTCACTAGTGATTAGCAGCATAGGCAATATTCGAATTTGCGATATTTCACAAATAATTTTCTTTATATTCGATTCGAACCATTGAAAATGAATGGTAACATGCTATATTTCTTTTCGCATTGTCAATATATATTTGCAATACAAGGCCGTAAAGCTTCCCTGTGCATAATATCGCAAAATTTGCGAATTCTCAAATAGCCGATATTCGTCAAAATATTCAAGCTC
Source organism: Ptychadena robeensis (assembly GCA_036250615.1). Classification (NCBI taxonomy): domain Eukaryota; kingdom Metazoa; phylum Chordata; class Amphibia; order Anura; family Ptychadenidae; genus Ptychadena; species Ptychadena robeensis. The sequence goes on along the minus strand of CM070035.1, from coordinate 53,131,634 downwards.
AACACTAATCATCACAAAACTTGCTGGAGATGTAGAGAAGGGTTGAGGGTATACTACAAAAAAAAAAGAAACTATTGCTCTAACACACATAGTTTCTATTTTGAACTTAAAGCTTTAATAAAACTGCTATATGCTAGAGCAACTTTGTTTGAATTAATTAATTAATGAAATTAATTGCAAAGCCCCTGAGCATGGTATCATCACCAAACATGCTGGAGAGAAGAGTCTAGCTTGTTTAGGGGCTTTGCAATATACTCACAAAGTTAGCTAGCCCATTGGATGTACTGCTTGTCACCATTAACATTCTTTGCCCAGCATGCTTGAGTGGAGAGGGTCTAAAGTAGGCTGCCATTGGATAAAGTACACATTTTCTTGATTTGCTTTTTGTTAAAAGGCAGAAGTAAAGGCATATGCTTTAAGAAACATCCTGTTTTGGAAGACAACTGTACTAAAAGCACTGCTGTGTTGTCACCCTGTCACTGGTGAAGGCTACCTACATGTGTCACTGGTGAAGGCTACCAGAGGTTAAACCAACATACCAACATTGTGTAGGCAATGCTGGAGTGATTCCAATAGATACTTGGGTAAAAAGCACCTGGAAGACGCTTATGACTACAAATGATCACATTTTTTAGACTAGCTGACATTGTAAGTTGATTGTAAAGCCTCATGGACATGCTATTATCACCAGAATTGCTGGAGATGTAGAGAAGGGTTGTGGTAACATTTGAGAAAAAAAAGTATTGCTCTAGCATATCCAAAGATATAACGCAGTGGTGGCCAACTGAGTTGATATGGAGGGCCACAAGTGCACTAAAGGGCCGCACATAACATTTTTAACCTATACTGACTCGTAGAAGCATTTTTAATGAAAAATTACAGCAGGCAGAGCTAGAAGACATTATTTTCAATGTTTTTAAATAAAAAACCATACATTTTATCGTCATAGGTTCTGATGATATCTATGGGGCACATAACCTTTGCTTCAAAGGGTATGTGCCGCAATATATATTATTCAATTATCCCCTGTTCATTGGTGGACATAGGCACTCACCTGTCTGCTGATCCCCCGCCAACACTAGAGAAGAAGAGAAGGGAGGGACTTACTCAGGCACCATCTGGGTCCCTGATTGGCTTTTACATACACCGATCACGCAAGTGTATCTCTTCTGCTCCTCTTCTTACTCCTATTCCTATGCAATAACAGTTAGGTTTTTGGGGGCCGAGGGGAGCCGCCATTAAATGCCCAAAGGGCCGCAGGTTGGGCACCTGGGATCTAAGGCATCCAATTTTTTGAAGAGAAAATTAGGGGGGAAAAACAGAAACACAGCCATTCAGATATCAAGTGAATATACAGAATGTTCCAGAAAATTAGTCAGGACTGGACAATGCAGTATTCACTGTTTTCCTCCAGCCAAAAACCCAGTGCCAGGAGGGAGATCTTCACTGCAGCAGAGTGTCTGGGCTGAAACGTCATCATGTTTATACACTAGCACTTCTCATTCTCTGAACAAACTGACCAACTTATGTAGAGACACATTTTACAATCTCGGGTAGCGTGGGTAAACAACCTACCCATGAGCATCTATTTACATATGGGAAGAGATATGAGCCTTTGTCACATAATGTATTTATTGCAATGCAGAATGGTAATGTAAATACACAACTCATGCCATCTAATTGTAAAATGTGTCTCTACATAAGTTGGTCAGTGTGTTCAGAGAAAGGGTACTGCTAATGCTAATGCAGATAAGATCTCTTCTTGGCAGTGTCTTTTTGGCTTGACTGGAGGGGATGTAACATATTTATGCCTCCTTGGATGCAGAGCTGTTGCTCCCAGCATGGTTGGGACAAAAAATCCGGACTACAAGACACAGGGACACTTTCCCATCGATTTTAATGGTAAAAAAGTGCATCTTATAGTACAGTATGTAAAACGTCACCCTTCTAGTTATTCACACTATAAATGGTATTATTGTTAGGGAAAGCTTTTAGTAAAAACAGCCAAAAAAGACAGACAACAACCATGGTCATGAGTGTTAGGGTACATAGTTAGTAAAAGTCAACGAAGCTTAAAGTGTGAAGTGTGTTGTGAGAGATGAATATACTGCATTTCCATAAAGACAATACATAGGGAATGGGAGAGACTATCACTTCTTGTGAAGAAGATGGCCACATTTATTGGTACTAGATGTGATACAACATTACTTATGCATTTTGAGGCATAATGCCATCAGCATTTAAGAATGTGAATTTTGAAAAAAATGGGATGCCATAAAAGTTCCTGATTATATACTGACCAGGATTAGCCCTACCTTTGTCTATGTAGTGTAGTATATATATATATATATTAATTTAAAGGTCAATCCACCTAATACATATCGGAATACAAACTTGAATGGCACATTACTATGTGCGTGCTATTTATAATGCATCTCACTGTCATCTCTAGTCTAATTTTAATTTATATATTTTTTTTAAAGAAACTATGGCTATGTTTCCATTACATTGGTAGGACCCCTCCGCTAAGCATATACGCTTAGCGGGGGTCCCCGACGTAGCAGATAGACTCGGCAGAGGATCTGTCTTCACGGCGCCCAGCCACTCCGCTGATGTAAGGCTGAATGTAGTCAAGTACGCAATGTCTGTATGATACGTCGGGATCCCGACATATAATGGAAACAGCCTCTATCTTTAAGCAACAACATAAATGTTGAAATAACTGTAAATGAACAAATAATCTAACAAATAAGTTTAACAAGCCTCATTCAATGTTACCACAATGTTACCCTCAATTCAGAGGCAGTAACACATGGGTATTTTACTACTTCCAACTGTCTGAAAAACAATAGGTACAACATTGGGGTGGTTGACTGCTTACTGGAACCACAGCACAAATTTGCAGCATGTTTGCAGCTCCAATGAAAATGACACCATATCAGCCAATCTGCACCTGAACTTTGATTTGATTCCCTCAGTCTTATGTTTGTTTTTAGCCTTTGCAGTCATACTTTGTAAAAGTCATAACTTAGGTACTCTTAATCTCCCTAGCGCACTGCTGAGGTCCAGATTTCTGTACCAAAAGACTTCAATGGTACATTTTTCTTTATGTTGTAGGCCTGTAACTAGCCAAAATATGTCCGTACAAGGGTCTAATAGACATCCTGAATATAATAATGTTTGAAACAATTATGTAAAATAAAATAAATTTTTTAACAAATAAATAAAATTAATGAGAAAACACAAAAATCAGGACACAAAGCTATGCTGCTATGTACTAAATCTCGCCCAAATAATGTCTCTGGTGCCCCAGATGTGCCCATTTGCAGTTAACCCTCTCTAACCTGGTGTGATGGATGTGATAAAATCACACCGGGGAAGAGAGGGTTACTGCATATGGGAACATCTGGGGCACCCGAGACTTTTTATTCTGGTGAGATTTAGTACATAGAAGCATATTGAAATCAGTTTTCTACAAAGAAAACTGATTTCATGTACTGTACTTTCAAATTTCCCACCGCCTCCTCGATGTGACGTCATCACGTCACTCAGAGGGGGGGAAGATGCAAGAGGATCCAGCCAGCATGTCACATCGGGGACACCGGGACAGCGCAAAACTGTAAGTATGCGCTGCCGGAGCCCTGATGTTCACTGGACGGCACCATCTCGTCCAGTGCTATAGTAGCAGTAGCAGCGCTGGACCGAGATGGTGCTGTCCCAACCGCTAGGGCGGTTAATATGCCTATGATGTCAGATGCCATATATGTCAAAAAAGAAGAATTATTGTTCTGCCATGTCCTATTGGTAAGGACCTTCCAGCAGCTTGGTTATTATTAAGGCATTCAAGTACACATATAAATAAATAAGTAAAAATAAGCTATCTATTCCAAAAGTCACATAGTCAATAGCGCAAAGAGATAAAGTTCATTATATAAGATGCAGATGTATATATATAGTATATACTGTATATATAGTCCTGGAGAAGGGCCATAAGATACCTTGTGTTGGGGGGTGGGGCACATACTGGATGACTAGGAATGTTAGATCATCACCCGGACAATATGAAGGATACTCAATAATGTATATATACCCAATGCGTTTCGCTGATGCATAGCTCCTGGACAGTCTGTGGTGCAATGTGGCATTGGTGGACAGAGCGAGACATGATGTCCCAGATGTGCTCAACTGTATTCAGGTCTGAGGAATGGGCGGGTCAGTCCATAGCATCAATGCTTTCGTCTTGCAGGAACTGCTGACACACTCCAGCCACAGCATTAGGAGGAACCCAGGACCATGGAAAGAAGTATTTAATAAGAATATTTCATTCAAATCTAGGATGTCTTATTTTTGTGTTCCTTTTATTTTTTGAGCAGTGTATTTATTTACTAGTGTGGAGCATGTCTCCTCTATCATGCTGGTGAAGAAAAGAGTAAGGCAAGGGCTCCACTAATTGTTAAAACCCAGCGTTGAATGCAGGGATTTTAACAGAGCACACAAACTACCCAATGAGCAATGGCAATGGGGCTTTAACAAGGCTGTCTTCACAGCCCGTCAGAGCTCCCGATATGTTGGTCCCAGCCTCTGTCATGTTGATGTGAACACAGCCCATCTGCATCCACAGGAATGCCATGGAGACATAGTGGAGCCCTAGCCTAAGAGTTTACTTCAAAATGTTGTTGTTGTTTTTTTGCTTTATCATAAGTTCAATTTAGAAACATGAAATCAATTTTATGAAACACTATATATTAGTATTATTTATGAATATTTTGCATTTTTCCAAAATAGTTCTTCTAGCTGGATGGTGGCAATCCATTCCCAAGCAATCGATCACCGCGAACGAGCACGGTGAAGGATGGTTTGGTAATCGATTGAAAAATCAACCCGTGCATAGCCAGCCTTAAGGTATACACGAGATTGTTTTCACCCGATTAGGAATCCAATTGACATGTTGGTAGTTTCCCATCCAAACCCATAACCTTGGATGGGGACAGCAGTCATTGTGGGTATTTGCTAAATTATGTGAATATCGCATAGTCGCTCATCACTACTCCTTGTGTAGTCGCTCTGGGGGCATTTAGACAACGCCGTCATAACAGTTTGAACGTGACAAGAGGTTTTCAGGTGTTTACTACGTGGTTGATAACCACTCATGTAAATAAGCCCTAAAGTCAGGCAACAGTCATAGATGGGAAGGAAAAAGTGTCACAGCCAAGTGACAAGGGCATGGAAGCCTGATCCCAATGGTGGAGAGGACCATGAAAGATGTTTTTTTCTGTTTGAAAACACAAGTGAATGACTTTACATGAAGCCCCCCCTCCCTCTGTGGTCTTTCACCCCCCTGCAGACTCCTGCTCCCCTGCAGTCCTCAGTGAGCGCTGCCTGCTCGTCTTGTCACATTCCAATAAAGCAATTTCAGAAAAAAAAAGTAAGAGAAAAAAAAAAGAGCGATCGTGAGTAGAAGAAGCAGGACAGAGCTGGAGGCCGTGAATAGTTTCACATTGCTGGGATGTTTTAGCCGCAGCCAGCTCTCCATTGTGTGCCGCCTGAGGAGTGAGAGCCGTGTGTGAGAGGACAGGGCGGCCGCCCGGGGTCATGCTCATCCTCTCCCGGGGACGGACGGCAACTTAGGAAACTTCTCGTGTGACTGACTGCCACATAGCCACCCACCCACCGGCCGGCCGGACCATGACCGTACGAGCTGCCCGGTGAGCAGAGACTATGGGAAACGGTATGTGCTCCAGAAGACAGAAGAGGATCCTCCAGGCTGTCGCCTTCCTAGCGGTGGCCATCGCCTTCATCTATGGAGCTCTGCTCAACTACGAGCTGCAGAGCCAGCTGAAGAAAGCCGAGGCATTGGCACAGAAGTACCAGCAGCACCAGGAGTCCCTCTCTGCCCAGCTACAAGGTAAGCATGGCACGGGGCACACACTGCTACACCCACCTCCCATGGTATCTGCTCTATAGGTCTGACATTCAAAAGTTTATCAGATCTTCATCCACTTAACCATCACTTCTCTGGAAGGGACTTGGAGTGCTCAGTCCCTAGGATTATCACTCATTTGCTAGAATTTCAGAACTTTGATGGTTTTCAGTAACTTTTTATTTTACAGAAGGACCCAAATAAAGCAGTGTTTATATTCTGATATTGTCATTTCACTAAAGCCATGCGGTGACCCATCACAATATAAGGTGTCCATAACCCAGTTCTTGTCCTAGACATAATTTAGGAAACAACATTGTGTTATTGATGCCTGATATTGAAAGCAGCTTAGTGTTTTCCCCACACTGGAAGATATATTAACTTTTGTTTTGTTAGTTGGTAGTTGTGTTAATTTGGGGAGAGAATTGACCCCTAGGTGCCCCCTATAATGCCCAGCCATTAGTCATGGGTGAAGTAGTCCCCTTTGTAGTACCATACTTTGTGTTACTGATGCCTGATCGAAACCAGCTTAGTGTTTCCCCCACATTGGAAGATACATTTATTTTTGTTTTCCACATATTGGAAGTTGTGTTACTTTGGGGTGAGAATTGGTCCCCTGTAATGTCCAGCCATTAGTCATGGGTGAAGTAGTCCCCTTTGTAGTACCATACTTTGTGTTACTGATGCCTGATATCGAAACCAGCTTAGTGTGTTCCCACATTGGAAGATACATTTATTTTTGTTTTCCACACATTGGAAGTTGTGTTACTTTGGGGAGAGAATTTGTCCCCTGTAATGTCCAGCCATTAGTCATGGGTGATGCAGTCCCCTTTGTAGTACAGATCAGACACGCTTGTCTGTATAGCTGTCCTTGTGTAAACAATATAACAAGTATTGACCTAGGAAGAGTTCCCTTTTTATAGAACAATGTATACTGTGTACACTTCATTCATAGTGTTTATGATTCCTCATCATGTGACTGTTGTGACCTAATAAGGCATGATAGCATAAAAAGATAAGATAAAAATAAAGAAGTAAATATTATTGTTTTGGTGGGACTATCCCGCACCAGAGGGAAGGCTGCGGTATTGATGGAAGAGCCAATATTTGAGAACTTTTCTGTGTTGGGTGATACTAGACCGTGGCATCAAAGCTTTGGAAAAAGTGTTTGCAGATGCTGCGAGGACTACATCCGCTGATCTGAATGGAATGTCAGAGCAATCCTACCTCTAAGTAAACTTTTCTGTGTCCCGCTCCTCCCCCTTTAGGCTAACAGATGTGTACATGTTCTGGAAAGGCACACAGCATCCAAGCCAGGAAAGACTAGCACACCCTCCAGAGCTGTTACATGAAACAGCACAGAACGTGCTACATTCACTTCCTTCCATCACCAGTCTGTAATTAGGAGGCACACCACTAATCTCATACTTGCCTAAACTAAAACATCAAACTTTTTTATTTTTAATTATTTTGTTATTACTTTCAGTTCATAAGGCATTTTGTATAGATCACCAGTATACATTAAATGTACTTGATACACATGATCATAAGTCATCATTCATATTTTAAAAATAATACAAAGTGGCAGAGCAGGGGAACTTTTCACTTGCTCTTCCACTTTTTATTATTGGCACCAAGGCTGCCATCAGCTTGAGCAGCTAGGGGGGCCCTGCCGTCACCTGTGGGCAAGCCAGTTACGATGCTGAGCATGAACAGTGACAGGGATGGCACCCCCAGCTTCACGTACAGCGTTGAACATTGTTCAGTATTGAGGGGCATGGGGGCCCGGAATTGTTTTCTGATGGCGGCCCTGAAAAGTGGCAATAATAAGGCAGAGCTGGGGTTAAAAAAATACTAACCTGGTAGGTAAAAATGCTCCAAATCCAGCGATGCTTTGCCCCTCCAATGAAGCTGTGGCGCACTCTTTATCACAAGGGGATTTGATAGGTAGACATCACGGTTCCACCCAACAGTCCACTGTGGCATCACTGGAGGGATGGAGTGGGTTGAAGACTAGGTGGAGAGTTGTTCCTCTAGTCCAGGGGTGAGTAAAATTTTTGACTTGTGGGTCACAAAATTGGTACTTAAATTTGACAGAGGGGCCGGACCAAGAGCCTGCAATGTCCACCCGCCATAGATGTCCCATTTCCTCATGGGCCCAGCTTCATTAATGATGCTGGGGGCATGCAGCGGGGACATTGTAATCTTTTTACATTTCCTGTACACTTTAAACCAAGAAATCATACAGGTAGAAAAAAATTTTTTTACACTCATTGCAGGGAACAAGCAAAGGGGACCCAGAGCATCTTTTTACCAAGGTAACAACGGGCCAGATCTGGTCCCCAGGGCCCTTAAGCCCCCTATACACCTTTAGATCACTCCATACAATTTACTTTAGATCTGTCAACAACTATGTAGTGGCGGGTCCTTCCTGATAGCTCAAACCTTCCAATCACTATGTAGTCTATGTTCCCACATAGGCGATTAATCGCCTCGCGCTTGCTATTTAAATCGCGTGATGGGCTTGTCCCCACTCACTGATGGCCGTGATCGCTTGGCCGCGATTGGACCTGCGATCATAATATTACAGTGTGTGACCTTTTTTTTGGTAGCCAGGCAGTGTATAGGCTGTTCATGCAGACTAGAGAGGGTTTTCAATAAAGAATAGCTGGATGGGGTATGTGAAAGTTCTTTTGTAAAACACTAGACATAAGTAAACATTTACCCTTTGCAGTTTGAGACCTAGAATTACACGTATGACTTTTACATACAGTTTTAAGAATAACTTGCCCCAATTTTAAGACTGATCCTGTAGAAAATAATATCTTTTTTTTTAATCAGTTCAATATCCTCATTCCTTTTGTGTGTTTTAAGTTATGTCCTGCCAAAAGTTAGATGTCGGAGAGGAGAGGAATGGGTTGTGTTCTAACTGATAAATGGATGATATAATGTGATTACTTTGGATACAATTATCTTGGAAAATAAACAAAGCTTATCATATGTTGGTCAATCAAAGTATACAAAGAATATATATAAGAATATAAAATATAGAATATATATTAGCATTAAGCAGGGAACACACACATAGATATGGGCCAGATCGATGGCCACTTCAGGCCCATATCTAATGCGACCATCCCTGTTTTCAAGCAGGATCAATTAATCCCGCTCCAAAACAGGGATATCAGACATGACCGTAAATCACGGTCGATGGCCATTGCTTTGCATGGGGAACCCGGGTCTCCATGCAAAGCATCGTCGGAGCTAGAGACAAAGCAGAAGATTGTAGCTTTTGTGATATATTTGCTTCTGTGGCTGTGTGAAAAAGCAGTAGTCAGTAGAATAAATAAAACTAAGCACTTTGAGATCAGGATTATTTTGCTATTGGGGTTTTGGCTGGCTTCCTTGGGCAAGGTTACCATCAGTGGGTGCTCTGTGGGGTCCTGGGAAACCCCCAAATCCCATTACATTGTGCTCCTGAACATTCCAGTAGTGATGTCTACCATGTTCTCTCTGTGGCAGTTTTTTATGCTTTATATCTGGTATGCAGATGGGGGGGCAGAGGTTTGGGTTACTGTAAACTGGGAACACTTTTCCAAAATGAATTATAATTAGTTCCTATTGGGTTTATGTGTTAAATGGAGTAGCGTAAACCTGGGCAGTGTGAATTAAGCTTGCAACTATAATTGCAAAAGTGAAAACACTCAACAAACCTGGCTATCACTATCTTTATAGTAGGTCTCGTAAAGTAGATAAAGAAGATGTTTCAAGGGCTTCAAAAATCCTTTTGTAAACATAACATTCATCTATTAAGGTGTGTAGATTTTTTTAGTTCCATCAACGAAGAAGAAACGATTTTTTGGTTGATTGAACAAAAATCTAGAATGGCCAATTTGTTTGATGAATACCTTTTGTTCGACAGCGAACAAAAAATCGTTCGAAAGGTCATCGGACATGTTGGTAAATTTTTATCTGTCGTTGTCATTTCAAATGTATTTTCATTCGATATCGGTGATGAACGAACAAAAAATCTAATGTTACATTCCATAAATGAATGAACGATGTTCGACCAGGACATCGAACATAAAATCTAATTGGCAGTTGATTGAAGAAAAAATCTGCACGTGTAAACTTACCTTAAGTTGAAAATTCTACTTATCCTGGCCTTAGCACTTGGAGACTAAAATCCTGCGAGATTGCACTTCAGTAAATTACATGGGCTGTATTCTCATGGCATCAAAGCTACGGTATACGCTAAGCGGATATCACTTGTACGGCCTGGAATCAATATGAACCAGGCGTAGGCATATTCCTTACATGAAGTGTAACATTAATCCTCCCTAAAGTGATGGCTGCTTCAAGCCATTCAGGTGAGGGGTGCTTCTGGAAAAGCAGATCAACCTTTTGCCATTCAAAGTCACAGTCTTGCAGTCATCCAGATTGTGCAATGGCCAAATGTATACGGAGAACCCAGGAAAGCAATGCCTCCAGGAAATTGGGTTGTTAAGTCGTTCTGATTGAATTGTAAGTATGCAACAAACTGTTTCTTCTAGTTCTGGTTAGCATTGGAAAGAGTTAGAACAATTGTCAGGCTTTTCCTGATGTCCTCTTGGCAACATAGTGTGGGGTCAGTCCTGCCCCATTAACCATATTGCCCTGAAGTTGTGGGGGTGCAAGTGAGGGCTTATTAAGTATCTGGGGAACCCTGGATCCTGCTCTCCACCCTATAGAAGGAGTAGAGCGGTCCCAAGATCTCCTACTCATTCACTGGGGGTTTAATGAGATTTCCTAGAAATAAGAGAAGAAACCGAGAAAAAACATCTTTATTTAAAGTTCTGCTTTTCCACAAATTACCTAAACAGTGTATACTCCACTGTTGTAAATCCATCTCTTGCCATGAAGGGTCATGTGTCCCACAAAGGGGGGTCTCTTAGCTAAAGCTTCAGAGATGATCTTTGACCTTCGCAGGTCCGCCGCTGACATCTAAAAGAGGCTTCAGATACCACAGTATCTACACATGTGTGGTATCCCCATATGGCAGCAGGGGGTCTGGTATGCTCTGGGGGGACGACGACGACCCCATGCTGGTGGTCCCCATTTTACAGAGCATACCA
>CM070035.1:53089492-53100900 GCA_036250615.1 Ptychadena robeensis | reverse complement strand
TAATTGTGTCATATATTGATTGAAAAGGCACCTTCGGAAACCCCCATCATATTATGTAATGTATGATCCTCTATCCATAGATTCGTCAAAGTCCTCACTATTTGGTGAGGTGGGGGGGAGGGTGCCATTTATACTCTAACCTCTGATATAGTGCAAGCCACGAAACACAATACATAATTAGAAGGGTACTATTCCTTGGTAGAAAACACCATTACCAAAAGTGGTTTACGCTAAGATCAGAGATATAACATATAAACTGTCTTTGAACAAATTTTGCAAATTAAGCTTAAAGTTATAACAAATATTTGTGTGGTTTTATTATTATTTTTTTGATGATGACTCTGCATTGTTTCATTGTAAGTAAGGGTACTTAGAACCATTTTCAGAGCAATGAGGAGCCTTAAAGCACCAATGCTGTGATTCAGCATTGGAGCTTAATCATTTAAATAATCCCACCTGTAGAAACAGCAAAATATATCTTTAAGAAGAATAAGAGTAGGTAATAAAAGAAATTGGAATATATGTGAAGGTTCTCGGAAGAATAAGGAAGCTTTTGATATAATTTCTAAGTGATGACAATATACATATCGACTATCTTAGCATGTATGGTTTTACATATATTGCCAAAATATTTGTGTTTCAAGTTGACCAACAGGGGGAGATGGAGTAGGAAAATTGCCTGGATCTGTGAATCAATGAAGTTACAACTTGAATCCTTTTTATGGATCAATATAAACTAAGTTAATAGACATAAACAGTAAAGTCCCTCCCTTTCGTTCCATAGCTAGCGCTCGCCCCTCTTCGGTTTCCATCAACCGACCGGAGGCAATAGGCTTGCCCTTTTGGGTGGACAAAAATTGCCTCCGGGTCCTATGAGCGCCGTCGCTGTGGAGTTGGTAGGACGTGCACACGTTGTGCGCGCGACGTCACCCGGTGGAGATGGCGGCGTTGTGATGTCATCCATCCGTGCCGCCGTCCCCGCACAGTGTTTGGCGCCGCACATGTGGAGAGATACGTATTTGTCTCCCCACATGTTGCTAAGTGCCATTCCTAAAAAAGGGGCGGGGTAACGATATGAGCCCTTATAAGCTCATACTAATATCCCCAAACCCTCAGAGAGGAATGGTGGTCAGAGGGGCGAGCCCCAGGGAGGAGGGGGAGGGGAGGACTGCAAGCTTAGAGGGAGGACTGCAAGCTTGGATTACAGCTGCCTCACTGATTTCCTGGAGCGATCCAGCAGATTATCTCATTGAAGGTAGGAAATGGTGTTTTGAAGTTTGTGAAGAGGTGGAGAGCCATTAAGAGGAGATATTTGTGGAAGAAAGTGGTAGATTAGTAATGGACAGATAAGTGAAACAAGGACTGGTGGGTAAATATAAGAGGGGCAAAGACAGATAGAAACATTTTGACAATGAAGGAGACACTTTGGGCAGCAACACAAGACCACAGGTGCATGGGGTTTTTCTTTCTTTTGTTTTATCTTTTTTGCTTTTTATTATATATGTGGATGGCACATTTGTCTATGATATGGATACATGGGAATATAATTTACACTAGGGAGGGTCAAGTAAGAAATATATATAGGGGATATGACAATAAGGATTGGCCACAATTTATTTTTTTTTTTTGTTATAAGGGCTATCACATTGAAGCAGCAAACTAGGGTTCTAATAAGGGCACACATTGTGTAGCATGGCTTTGGCACATAGAGGGGGGAGAGATATAAAGGACTTAGAAGGGATGCCAAGTAGAAATAGTGCAGTAGTATATAGGAAAGAAGCACACTAAGTAAATTGTTATGCAAAAGAGCACAAAACACAGACACAGAAAAATTGGGGAAGATAGACTAAAAATAAGAGACAAGGCTCCAGAAATAGAAAAAAAAGAAAAAAACTATTTTCTTTATTTATCTTCTGAAAGGAATGAGGGAAAAACCTTCAAGATTAAAAGCTATGGAAAGAAACTTCCTGAATGAGAAGTTGATACACAGATCATAACAGGTAAAACTTACTATCCATCAACCCCTGGCAAGGTAAAACGACACATTATGGGGGGCGTGGTTTGGACGCTGGGGAAGATGGCAGCTTGAGCAGAGAGCTCTCCACGCTGACACCGGTATCACCCGTCAGCACAGCTGTCCAGGCGCTAGGATGGGAAAAGTCGGCAAGCCCCTTCCCTACACAGAGCGGGGGGCTTCACAGGGAGCCCCGCTGACCCAACCGATCCCTGTAATCTTCCGCACACAGCGCCGAGGCCTGGCGGCGGAGGGGTCCTCCAAGATGGCGGCGCATGGCGCCGGAGCGGGTACGGACCAGCCGGACCGTCTGAGGCATACCCTGACCACTATTTTTAACGATCTCTTGGCAGAACCTCAGGACTCCCCTATCCCGTTTATTCAAGCGCATCGCGCGCTGCGGCCCCGTGGGGCAAGACAACCCCCACGACGTGATCTGTTGCCTACAGCACTATCCCACTAAGGAACTTATCTTGCAAAAGGCCCACCAACGTGGAACAGTCCACTTTGAGGGGGCAGAAATTCAGCTCTTCACTGATCTATCGCCATTAACCTTGCAACAACGCAGAGCGCTCAGGCCCCTGCTGGAGGTCTTGCGCCAACGCAACATTTCTTACCGCTGGAAGTACCCCTTTGGTTAACAAGTGATGATGGGCAACCGTGTTGTGCGGCTTAACTACCCGGACGAAGTTCCTAGGTTCTGTGCAGCTCTGGATGTTCCCCTGTCGCCGGTCCCAGAGTGGCAGGGGGTTTTACAGGCGGCTATGGCCAGAACGACAGAGGACAGACTTTTCTGCCCCGCGTGCTAGTGGGAGTCTGATGGACCACTCTCCTGCACATGGGTCGCAGCGCGCCCCGACGCCTAAGCGCCGCAGACCGCCGAGACCCAGCCGCCGGGACAAGCCACGTAGAGCGGACCGCCAGGACCCCTCATCGAGCGGTTCTGCGTAGCACGGACCGGAGCTAGCGCCATCGCCACTGTTGCACTATGGACTGCCTTTAGAGATACCTGATAAGTATATACGATGTTCATGCTTGCTTTAGAGGTGGTTGGACGGGTTTGCATGCCTTAAGCTAGACTGATTTGCCTACTTTAATATTTGTGATATGCCTTAGTTGTGATATGTGGCGTCCAGGGGGCTGAGACCTACCTTGGGGCAGTTTGGTCTGGAGGTGGGGTTCTCGGCCTCCGGGTCGGCTACTGGACAACCCCTTTAGCGATGAAGGTGGGCAGTGGGATGATGCATGCAAGCTAAAGTCACTTCTTTTATGTTGATAACTGGCCTGGACAGCGGGAGCATATGTTAAAGCGGTTCACGACGGGTCGGGGGTGTTGGCGGGGGACGCATTGAAATTTATTTTTTCTGTACCTTCCATCATCCCTACGAGCCGAGGTTTACATAGGGTACTTAGGTGCCCACCCCCAAAGTGTGGTGCGCATAGACGTGCTCCCCCATCCTTTCCTTTCTAGTTCCGGGGGAACAGTCATAGTGGCACACCTCCTAATCACCCTGGTGATTTAACGGGCGGGACTCACACCGTTCTGGTGGGTTCTAAATTTCCGTTTGCGGGTTTGCATTGTTTCTGAGCTCTACTACTCGTGGAGTTCACTCTGTTGTGATCTTTCCTTTTTGTTTCTTTGTTTATTTCTGTTTTGAGGTTCACGTTTTTTGGGGTTTACCCACATCCAAGAGTCAGCGGAGTGGTGCCCATTTTGTGAAAAAGGGGGAGATACAGTGAGCGACTAGAATATGGCCACCCCTAGGGCACTCCGACTCACGGTTATGTCGTGGAATGTGGGAGGCCTCAACATTCCGGAGCGGAGGTCAGCTGTTTACCAATCATTAGCTAGGGCCAAAGCTCACATAGTTCTCCTTCAGGAGACACATTTCCAAGTAGACAAGATCCCTAGACTCCCCACCCATCTATACCCTAAGTCCTATCACTCCACATCGCCTGGGTCCAAATCTAAAGGGGCTTCCATTTTGCTTAGTGGGGCGGTTGACGTGCCAGGATGTTCTCAGGGACGAGGAAGGGAGATATGTGTGTGTTAAGGGGGCTATTGCGGGCACGCCAGTGACTATTGCATGTGTGTATGGCCCTAATTCCAAACAGGCCTCGTTTTACAATGTGTTTCTAACAAGACTGCTTGACTTTACCACTGGGGGACTGATTCTGGGAGGGGATCTGAATGTCCCCTTAGATCCCCTCATGGACAACTCGAACAAGGGCACATCCCTGCCGTTCCGTACCCTAAAATTCATCAAGAAGAGGTTGCAGGACCTGGGAGTTCTGGATACGTGGCGCACGCTTCATCCAGGGACCCGTGATTATACTTTTTACTCACCTATCCATGACAAATATTCACGACTGGACTGCCTGTACATCTCGCAGAGGGACCTGCCGAAGCTCCTCTCTGCAGAGATTGGCCCAATGGCCGTGTCGGACCATACGCCGGTTAGTATCCGTCTGGACTGGGGTAGGAAGGATAACAGACGATCCATTTGGAGATTGACTGAGACCTTACTGACTGACTCGACTCGAACCGCCATGCTGACGCAGGACTTGACAGAGTACTTCCAGATCAATGCTCGTGGGGAAGTCTCTCCCCCGGTGGTCTGGGAAGCGCATAAATGCTTCATAAGGGGAAGTGAGTTCATAGCTTCCGCCTCCTGAGAAGGAAAGGAATGCGCAGGTAGAGGATCGGCAGGAGGCGTATCGGGGCCTGGAGCTGCAGCACAAGCAAATCTATGGCCAAAGAGGTGACTGGTGTGGGGCTGGGCAAGATAGGGGCCTTGAGGACGGATGCTCACTTGATTGGCCAGGAGGTCCGCCGGCGCGCCATACGCGGCGGAGAGGCGTCATATACCAACAGGGAAACAAAGCAGGGGAAACTGTGCCAGGCTTTGAAGGTGCAGCAACACAAATAAAACAAAAATCAGATTAGGGCATTAGTCTCGGTCGGGGGGGCCCTACGTGCGTAACCCCCTGATCTGTACAGCAACGATTCCGGGAGTTTACGCAGACCCTAAAATCTCGGGACGAAAAGGACAGCCAGGGGGGGGGGGAGGGGATCGGGGGGGGGGGGAATAGAGAAGAAATTGGGACTCGGGGTATTGCGCCATACGAGGCAGACCTCGAACTGCCTTGGCGCCCCCTAGAGGCCTACAAAACTGGTATGGCCGGAAAAGCCCTGAAACCAGGGAAGGGTAAGAGTCCGTGGGACCGGACGAAACTCCCCGCATTATTACTATACACTCCTACCGGTACTGTACGGAACATTTTGGGAGGCTTTTTACCGGTCTCGCCGAGGGGGCTCCCTTCTCAGACAGCATCTGAGGCCCCCATGTGCGTCCATGATCACTCTAAACCCGGCAAGAGACCCGCTAATATGTGGAAACTTAACAGCAAATATAGTTACTAAATGTGGACGTTGAAACTGTTCTCAAGAATCTTATCCACAGAATTTGGCGCTGCTGCCCTCCTGGTTGGTGGCCACCAGGTGGGCTTTGTCCCGGGTTTTTGCGAGGCTCAGGATAAACGATCCGGGCATTAATGCATGGCTGGGCATAAGCGCAATGGGATCGAGACGTTGCTGGCTGTCGACGGCGGCGGAGAAGGCGTTCGACAGAGTGAATGGCGTCATTTTTGACATCCTTGACCCACATTGGTCTGCCATAAGTATGATCCGGTGGTGGATGCCGTTGTACAGCACCATCCTCACGGTTTCGTTCGGTGGGGGACCCTTCGACCCGCCTCTCCATCTCCAATGGCACGCCGGCAAGGATGTGCCTTCTCCATCCCTGTGTATTCCTACTTTGGACCATTCTTGGCCGCCTGGGGGGAGGGGGGTGTGGAGGGTCTGCGAGTTGGAAACGCAGGTGCAAGTCGCAGCCGTATGCAGATGTATTGCTGTTCTTTTGACTAGGCCTGCAGAGTCGTTGGACAGGCTGATGACCATGTTTGACAGGTACGGCGGTCTGTCCAACCTCAAGATTAATTTTCCAAGTCGACGATCCCCCCCTAACCTCTCTCAGGCGACCATGAGCGCGGGGGAAGACTAAATTCCCCTTCCAATGGACGGACGACTGTTTTACAACTGGTGGACCTACCTGCCAACAGATTTGACTAGACTATATGAATTGAACTTTGCCCCATTGTGGAGACGGCGCTTAAAGATCTTGAAGAGATGGGCGTAGGTATGTTTTCCTGGACGGGTCGGATTGCTATCTAAAAATTAATTCTTATCCCAGACTGCTGTACATGATCCAAGCCCTTCCTATGGGTCCTCCCCCGACCTTTTTCGTGGTGGAGTTGGACAGGGCATTCAAGGTGTTCATCTGGCAGGGTAAACGCCCGAGGATCCGCAAGTCCCTGATGCATGCCCCTAAGGCGCAAGGGGGCCTGGGAGTGCCCTGCGTGAAGATGTATTACCAAGCCTCCCATCTCATGAGGGTCATAGACTGGCATGTCCATGGGGACACGAAGCCTTGGGTCCCGATAGAATCTCTTGGGCTTCCGCAGCCGCTGTCAGCGATGGCCTGACTTCGTCGTCTCCCCTTGGAGCGACTGAGAGCCTGGCACCCGTTGGTGGGGGCTACCCTCACCGTTTTACATGCGCTGGGAGGAGACGGCTGAATCACTTCTTTTCCGAACCCCCTGACGACGACTAAAGACAACCCTGACTTCCCGCCAGGACACCTGGCTAGCTTCACCGACTTGTGGGACCAGGCTGATGTGGTGAGGGCAGGGAGGTTTTTTGTGGAGGGTTCGTTTTGTACCCGGAGGGACATGACTGCTCTAACAGTGACTGGTAAGGTACCGTGGTGGGTTTATTTTCAACTGAGACACTTCCTGACGACGAGCGCGGACAAACCCCTGTACGGAAGAGAGCTGACTCCCTTTGAGCAGGCGTGCTTGGGTGATGGACCCAAGCGGCATTTGATATCCTGGTTGTATGGGCTGCTGTTGGAAGGACTCATGGGCTTGTCGACAAGGTGGAAGGCTAAGTGGGAACTGGCGCTGGCCATACAATTCTCAGAGGCGGAGTGGGAGGGAATGTGTGTGGCGGCCCACAAATCCTCCCTTAACAGTGCGACTCAGGAGACCAACTATAAAATCTTGTCACACTGGTACAGAACCCCAGACATAGTGCACCATTATGCCCCGGCCACGGGGAGGGAATGCTGGAGGTGTCATGAGGCAGAAGGTTCGATAGCCCACATCTTCTGGTACTGCCCGCTCATACAGCCCTTTTGGCAAGGGGTGCACGACATACTGACGACTGACCTGCACTTTGACATAACCTTCTCACCGGAGGTCTACCTTTTGCACTATTCCCCGACACCTGACAAGGCGAAACCCAAATCACTGAAGAAACACCTGATAAACGCGGCCCGCACGCTGATACCTCGCTGCTGGAGGAGTGAACGGGTCCCCACCCTGACTGACTGGAAAACCCAGGTGGCTTTCGTAAGCGAGATGGAGCAGCTGCTCCATGTGAAGAGGGATGCTCTCATTAAGTACAATGCAGTATGGCGCCCGTGGTTCCATTACATCTTTCAGGTACAGTGAGGCGTGAGACGGGTGTAGTTTAGCGACGGGGACTATCCTCGCAACTTCAGGCGGGAGCTTCCAGAGGGGGGGATGATGGGTCCTACGTGTGTTCCTTCTTGACTGTTTATGTACCTTGTATCTTTCTGTTATGTTGCCATTTGAATGTTTTTTTCTATGCATTCTATGTATGGCTAATGTACTGCTGCAGACGTGTATCACTGATTTTATTTGAGATAGTCCTGTACATGATGCCGTATGTCTTTTTCCTTGTAAAACTTCAATAAAATGATTTTGGAAAAAAAATAAAATGACACATTATTTAATATTTTGTTGTTGATTACGAATGTTTTTTAATGCTTGTAGTGAATGGGTCTTCTTGATAAAGTCCCAAAGGGACGAAACATGTCGAAGGTCATTCCCATACACAGCTTGGACATCACCCCCATTGTTG
This sequence comes from Ptychadena robeensis, assembly GCA_036250615.1. NCBI lineage: Eukaryota > Metazoa > Chordata > Amphibia > Anura > Ptychadenidae > Ptychadena > Ptychadena robeensis. The sequence goes on along the minus strand of CM070035.1, from coordinate 53,092,879 downwards.
GGGCTGCCATTTGAAGAAGAAAAAAATGTATAAGGATTGGCTATATCTGTATATCAACAAACTGCTTGTTTTTTTAATAAAAAAGATATATGTATTTTTACCCCCAAAAAAGTCATATTCATTCAAGATAAACTCAGACAAATCAATACCTTTTTAAGGCGCAGAAAACATATGTAATGGCATTAAACTCAATAATGGTTCCTTTGTTTTGCATTTTTGAGATTGTCTCATTTGGTACTGTGTTATAATTAGAGTGTTTTTGTTCAAAACATTAAAATGTTTGCAGTGTAAATGGAGAATAGGCACACCAAGCTTTTCCAACTGTAATTGTTGTTTTGTTGTTGGGGGGGGGGGGGGGGCGCGCGCATCATCAGCATTATCATTATTATTATATCATTATTATTATTATCTTGTATTTATATAGCGGTTGGCAAAAAAAAATTTGTTTCAATAAAGTTTCTTGAAAAAAAAAATTTTTTTAAGATACAACATCACAGGTGTAAAGGGAGCATCGACATATTATGCAGCGCTTTACAGAGCATGTATATAGTCATATCACTAACTGTCTCCCAGGAGCTCACAATCTAATATCCCTACCATAGTCATGTATATGTAACTAACACAATTATAGGTCACATGTCACTAACATAGGAGAATCTTTTTTTATTTGGGGAAGCCAATTAACCTACTGCATGTATTTGGAGTAGTGCCAGAGTGCTCAGCTCTGTGCTCCCCTCTGCACTCTCTCTGTAAGCTCATGCTGAATGTGGAGCTGAGTTTGGGCTGGTAAAATGTAAACAAACTGCAGCGCCATCTTGTGCACGTTTTACAAATTGCACATTTTTGCTTGAGATGGTTGAATTTCATCTTGACAATTTCACTATCTGGTTTTGTGAGTTAATTACAAAGCCCCTGAACATGGTATCACCCCAACAATTGCAGAAAGTATAAAGAAGGGTTGCATGCATGCAAGTTAGGAGGGAGGGGATGTTACCCAGGGCATGAGTGCTGTGAGGTCAATTTCAGGACAATGTCTGTTGGGGAGTCTGGATTGTTTTGGACACTGTTGGTTGGGAGCCACTGATCTAATCTATTCAATCCTTTGCATGAAAAATAGCACTGTGGGCTTCCTCTGCCCAAACATCCATCCTTCATGTCCTTTTGGCTGATACATCTTTAACAAAACCATACTTATATATTTCAATTGTATATGTACTTGCACTTTAAAATGGCCCAAATGTTTCTCTTGATATAAACTTGCATCAGAAGTATGACGGAATTACACGTTTCTCTTCTAGTGGTCTATGAGCACAGATCACGGCTAGAAAAATCTTTACAAAAGGAAAGACTTGAACTGAAGAAAGCAAGAGAAGGTAAGTGTTCACCCATTGTGAAACTGTCTGTTTAATGTGATTGATATCCTCTCAGGGAGAGTGTTTACAGCATAGTATCTGTGTAGATGTAACATGAACTACTGGCCAGTCTTCTGTACAGATGTGTAGTTAGCTACGTGGACCCAGAATAAAGCTGTTCTAGTTTAGTAAATATGTGAAATCCTAAGATACAGAATTTTTGGCATTGGGCTTTTCAGCATGGGGAAAATGTTAACTTTAAATTAATAAATGTTATTCATTTCTTCTGTTGGTGCTGTTGTGCTTGCTGAAATATCTGGCATCCAAACCCCAACACTAGAAACAGAGCTTAGGGTTATGGAAAAAGGAAACCCATATACTGCTAAAACAAGACATGGCACTCAAATATATTAAATAACCCTATAGGACGACTGAATTGCAGCTAGAAGCAGCTGAATATCTCAGATAGTTAACTTTTTTTCAGAAGAGGTGAAAACAGACCTGTCCATAGTTATTGTTCAACCCTCAAGTCCAGTCTGTGTTTAAGTACATAATTGAAAACAAAGTGGCATATTAACCCCCTAGCGTTTCTGATGGCACCATCTCACCTGTCCTGTCAGTACTACTCTGGAGGAGATGGTGCCGTCCAGCGAAGATCACAGCCCCAGCAGTGCATACTTACAGTTTCACGCTGTCGGGGTGGCTCCAATCTTCTGAGCTGGCTTCCTCACTGAAGCCAATGTCCCCCCGGCGGCGGGAGATTCAAATGTAAATTACACTAAAACAGTTCTCTATGCAAGTCTATAGTGTGCTTTTGGTACAGAAAAAAAGGACCTTGCAAGAGCGCTAGGGAGGTTAAGAGACCTGGATCAAGTATTGATTGGTGGAAGGGGGGGGGGGTTTAAGCCAGTCACACACAGCTCGATTTCCCTGCGATTGTTGTACAATCGATTGCAAGGGTGACTGCAATCGCATTGCACAGCAAGGTGGGGAATCGATTCCAGTTGAATACTTTGGATGTGGATCGAGGGTCCCCATCTTTAGATTATATAGGGTGAAAACAGCTGTGCTCTGTTTGCATGAAGTTTCTAGAAGTGCTTCGATGTTACCAGAAATGTGTGTATTGGAAGCCTTAGGGCAAGGCTGCACAGGGTATATTTAATTTTGGAGATCAAGTATCACCTAATATACAAACAGTGTGGATTTGAATAGAAACGATTGTGTCGTTTACACATTTTTTGTAATGCTGCATTAACGCCATGCTGCATAAATTTTCTGCGAAATAGAAGCTTTTTTGTATTAATGCCCCCAGATTTTTTTTTATATATATATATATATATATATATACCAATTCATATCTAACTCTCCCCATATCCTTCTGGTCCTTCATCTTAGAATATATTTTGACACCTCCAGAAGAAGATAGCCAAAACGTACGTTGAGGTGCCTAGAAACCAATTGTATTCTACTTCTTGGACATGACTTTTCTGTATATGGCTGCTGTCTGACTGGGTGATTCCCATATGTGGGTCCTTCCTTTCGAAGCATTGATAACTTTGGAAATAAAGATGGACCTTCTTTTATGCGAAGGACTTCATCATTCATGAGTTTTGAATTCATGTGAACTTTGACTACCCTTGTTTGAGCCCTATATACTGGGGTATCCTTACGCTATTGTACACATCATTTATATATGGTGTCTATGTAATTTTTGTGTTATTTTTGTATCACCTTTTGACCTTTTTTTCGTTACCTTCAATTTTAAACCTTCCAAAACCCTCTACCACGAGGTATTTTAGTAAATATAGGGGGGCCCCGCTAAAGTCCCCTCGCCTTGTCCCTCACAAGGAAAACTAGGTGGGCGGACAGGCCATTACCTTTTGGCCTCTCCTCCCACCCCTTTAGTATTTTCAGATTCATTTGGGATGGGGGCTGCTTCCCTTAGGGTTTAGGTGACACGACAACATTTTCTTCTTATATATATATTGTAAAGTTCAGGGGAAAGGGATCACCAGCACTGCCATATGATGAACAA
>CM070035.1:53063694-53085173 GCA_036250615.1 Ptychadena robeensis | reverse complement strand
GGATGATGTGGTCAAAATACTCATTTGCCTAATAATTCTGCACTCCCTGTACTTTCCCTGTACGACTTATTTTAGGTTTATTCGAAGAAACGAAGTACTGTTCCACTGGGAACTCCAATGGTGTTATATCAATAAACAGAAACCTAAATGGTTTCTCTGTGTTACAGCACCTCAGACATGGTCATTGTTATTTCAGCTCACGAACACTGAATACAGTATCCTTACCTCTTTGTTTAGTGTTTCTATCATCTGTTTTGCTAGTTTGTATGGCTTTAAGCAGAGTACAGGCATAGCATATTTTTCCAACAAATTAGGGAAATATTATCTTCATCACAAGGGAGTGTTCCTGATATGATTTAACATTGAATATGAACATTGCATAACATGTTTGATGTAATGCATTCATTCTTATTCCTTACTATTTCCCTTTCTTCCTCTACCCTATTCATTCGGATTGCATTAAGACATATTTCAAATGAATCTGCTAAAAGTGTTTATCTTTCTTTTGTAGCAAGACTCCAATACCAGATACAATGCACTCAGTGTGCAGCATCAAATGTTGAAGGTAAGTTTATCACATATACATTCAATCAAGTTTTTATTGTTATTAGAATGCGTTCATTTTTAATTTTAAGGCAAAATTGGATATGGCTTTTCAGAACAGCTGTTATTGGAAGAATCAGCAGTGATTTCATTCCACAGGGCTTACTTTGTTGGAATATCCTTTGGCCTATGTGTTTGCCAACACATTTTATAAATATGACATCATTCTTCTTTAACAACCTTATATTTTTCAGCACCTTGTGTGTTTATACAGTTTATATAATCTCCTATATATTCAGCGACAAGCTGGCACGGTCATGACATACTACAGTTTTGTTCTATTTCATATATAAAACATAGTGTACTCTGCACAATTCAATTATTGGTTGTAAGGTATTTGCAATTGGCAATCCAAGTAAGAGCAGGATAAAACTATCCAAAGTTTTATGTCCCTGTCCAAAAGGACGCCTATCTAAACTTCAAACACTTCTCTGTACAGCTGGTTACTTATATTATAACTTTGTTAAATATGATTTTGTGTTCATTGATTCTAAATTTTCTAGAGCCAACACGAGGAGCTAAGGAAGAAGCATTCAGAGTTGCAAACAGAACACCAGAAGCTAGGAGAAGACTTAACCAAATCCTTTGGTCAACATAAAGAGAAATATGTACAGCTGCAGCAGGAAAAAGAACAAGAAGTATCTAAGCTAAAAGGTGGGTGTTGTCATTGTACGTCTGTGTGTCGTATAAGTTGGCTGCTTTAAACTAGAAGTTTACAAGTTTGCAATGATTTAATTCTATGTCAAATCAGCATTATTCAATCTCCTCTTCAATTCCACAAAATACAGACATGAGCAGAATTTTTTTATAGCTTTTTATAAAGTGATATTTTGCTTGCTTATATTTGAAATGCAATCTAAATGTACTTCTAAAGCAGGAATGCCTGTGGACACAGGCCCCAATACTTGTAACAACTCTGTGAGAGCCTGGGGCACCACCCATTTTACAGGTCACAGACCCTTAAGCTGGCCATACACAGGGCTATTTAACGTTCTATTCCTGAACGATCGATCACCGTGCACATTTTGCAGTGATCATTTGCTGAACAATCATTTGGGAACCAAACGCTGCCCCCCTGGAGCAATTGATTCTACTCTAAAAAATATTTGGGTTGAACAGGGATCTGACATGTTGGTAAATCCCTATTTGATCGACATTACTTTGGATGTGGGCGTAAGTTCCCCATACAAAGTATCACACAGGGACTGATTTTCCAAAGGTAGTATGCATCTATTTGATTTAGTTACGTCACCACGTTGCAGTCAATCATTCGTCGATTGCACGGAAATCGCCCTATGTATACCCAGCTTTAGGCTTTCCAAGTTCTCTATTTTCTAGGTAGAAAGGAAGATGTAGGGGGTGTTGGGGACAGTTCAGAAACATAAAACTAACTATAACTGATTACAGAAGTGATAACATTGCGACAATAATGCATATAAATTGGTAATTTAATACAACACACTTAAGCATTTTGGTGACAAAACTAGACAAACAAAATACGGTCTCAAAGTTTTTCATTACTAACCATTGGGTTGTGTATTTCTGTTGAGCTTTCAGTGAGTATGCAAACAATGTGGGAGTGGCTATCCTACCTTTCCAGGTGACCTCCTGTGGCTGCTTGAACGCTCCCACACATCACTCCCCCACCCCGTCGTTTCTCATGCTTTAAAGCTAGAGTACATTGTGTAAAAGACTTTGCTCTAAAGCGTGATTAACGCTTTTTGCCACCTGAGGGTGTCTGGGAAGCTTTTAAGCGTGTCGTTCAAACAACAAACAACGGCAGTGTAAATTTAGCCTACAGGTACAGAATGTTAATTTGTGTTGTAGTACAGGTCTCTGGCACTAGATCTGATTTGCAGGATTACCAGGTGCAGATGTCCAAGCCAAGCTCATACTCACCAGATTGGTGATCAGGAGTTCAAGCAGAGGCCGGGGTGGTTGCGCTGCATAAGACTGTCACTCTCCCCAGCCCGATTCTCCTGAATAATAAGTAAATTGATATATTTATTGGTGATTTTCGGCAACTTCATAAAGTGTTGATGGAAGAAAGTCTTGCTTTGAAATGCCTAAAACACAGGCAAGGAAATGTAGCTTTTTCATTTAGAATATTTGTATATAGAATTTAATACACATAAAAGCAAGGTTAAAGTGGGCACCCGTGACCCCGTGGCGGATTTTGCCGACACACGCACGCACATCGGTCGGCGTCAAAATCGCCTGCGGCTCGTTACGTGTGTGGGGACCCTTACTGCTACTTTTTAATTAGATTAGATTTTATTTATTCAAAGGTAAATGGCAATTGCCACTTTAGAAAAGCCCTGGTCTGACCTTGATGACTGTATGACCCAACAATCTGACCTTTATGTGAACAGCAATCATACTCAATGGAGGATGACTCAATTTGTTTGGCTGGTATTCACAGTGGCATATAATCCATGCAACATAAATATAGCAGTAGATAAATGTGCTGTTATAAGTAGTTAGATATATGGATTGGAAAAAAAAGAATCCGATCTGTCCTGAATTTCAGCTTTGGTTTTATTTTTTTAAGAAAACATTTCTGCTCACACGTTCTAAATTGTTTCCAACAGAAAGCGTATACAACCTGCGAGAAGAAAATAGGCAGCTAAGAAAGGCACACCAAGATGTCCACACTCAGCTGCAGGATGTCAAGGTAGGCAACTGTTCTGATATGTAATAAAATCGTACAGGATAATCATTATTTTTGTATTGTTTTTGTTTTTTAGATAATGCCCATGTATACAAACACAGAGTATACATCTATAGAAGATGCTGAACATGTGAATAATTAAACCTGAATACTGAATTGCAGGGATGAATTCTCATGTTGGAGTTTGCGTTCAATCTTGTACACGCAAGGCTTAATTTTCCATGGAAGTTGAGAATTAGCTCTCCCTTCATGTACATTATCTTATCGATTTCTTTTAACACTCAGGTGCTCTACACAACCACATATAATAGCATACTATTATATATACATACTACTTCAAGATGGCAACCCTAGCTACTCTTAAGCATGCAGCACCTACAATCCATTAAAATAAATATGCCAAGTCAGTAGTATTGTAAAGGTAGGCATTCATAAATATTTTTTTTTGCTCGATTGACATCCTATTTGATTGGCTTGGGAAATTTAAATATTGACTGTAAGCCCAACATTAATCGATCCATTCCACTACCACACAATGTAATTATGTGATTGTGACAAAAGCGATCAATTTCTATCCAAAGCCCTGTGCCCATGCACCATAATACAATTGGATACAAACTAATCAAAATACATTCAAAACAAGTCTGATCTACTGAAAATGTTTAACCTGTCCTGCTCAATTACTTTGGCCCAGCTACTTTTGGACAACTGAATCAGTTACAAAAAAATCTAAGAATTTAACCATGTATGCCAACCTTTAGGCTATGTTTCCATTATGTCGGGTCTCCGACGTAGCAGATAGACTTACCTGCTCGGCGGAGGATCTCTCTTCACTGCCCCGTGCCGCTCTGCCGATGTAAGGCTGAACGTAGTTGAGTATGTTCAGCCTCTGCACCGGCGGATGTGTAAACAGACCATCCGCCCAGCAGGCAATGTCTGTGAGATAAGTCGGGACCCCTGCTAAGCGTAAACGAGGGGTCCCGACGTATAATGGAAACAACCCCTTAGAGTGTGGGAAGACGAAGCATCCTCTACTCTCAGAATAAACCCATATGCCCTGTGTGGCTCCTTTGGAGTCTAGACCCATACTATTGACAGAAGTAGACTTTGACCATTTCAGTTGTTATAATTCAGTTGTTAAAATGTTGAGTGCTTTCACATTTAAAAAAAAAGTTGAAAACCTAAAACAAGTAATGTATTTAATATAAGATTCAGATTCCGTGTGTTGCATTTTTATTAGGTTTATCCAGTAGATTCAGAGTTTTTCATCCTGTCCATGAGGCTCACAGCATGTTTTTAAAAATAATTAAATTAACTTTCCAAGACCTGTGCATAGCTTTGATACATAACTGCACAGGAACACTGGGAATGATTGGAAAACCAACTTGATCTTTAATTTTATTTCCCCTATTCCTGCTGCTTGATGCTCTGGGCTTCTAGGCGGCCTTTAGATTTTCAAGGATTGCATATTTTTGCATTATTTCTATTATGACCATTCCCATAAAACTTAACATTTTCAGCAAATGATATACATTAAAAATGTGTTAACCAAATCATAAACTGTAGATACAATTTAATTGGATACCTGTTGAGCTCGTATTAATTCACGGAACTACAGACTATTATGTATATCCTCTGCCTTAAGTTTTTGTTTGTATTTTCTTGCATAAAATACTATTCAGACTTTGAATTTCACTCACCATTTTTTTCCGTGTGTATTTATAAATTAAGGTATAATTTTCCCTATTAGAGTAATACTGGTTTATTCCTTACAATGTGACATATATATCATGAAAAACTTCTTTTTTCAATATAGCAACAGCATAAGAGCTTGCTCTCTGAACATGAACAAGTTGTAATGAGCTTGGACAACCACAAGAGTGCGCTGGCTGCCGCACAGGTTAGATGACAATAACCGTTCTGGTATCATCACCGATAACTGTTTGCCTTGGTTTAAATTGCTGCTCCTCTCAGCGTGCATGTGGACTTGGCCTTCTCTAACCTCTGGAGTCCTGGCTGCTGGTGTTTCTGCTATAGTGAACTGGGGAACTATTATCTGATAACACCTTTAAAGCATGAAGAGACAAAAACATGACCTGTCTTCCACTTCTTATGTTATGCATTGCATGTAAGAAAAACTAACACTGTTTTTTAAAATTGATGCATCCCTTTTTATTGACTACTAATTGTATTCTTTTTCTTGACTATTCACATATTGTATGTTTTTGTTTTATATGTTTGTTGTGAAAGCTGCAATGGTATCAATATCTTCTTTTCTTTATCCCTTTCTAGAGATTTAAAGCATTAACTAACCTCCCTAGCGCACCGCCCATATCGCGCCGTTTACAACGGCACGATATGGGCGATCAAGGCAGTGTACATAGTACCCGCCGGAGCTCTACGCGCAGCTGTTGTCATTACTGACAACAGCTGCGCGGGAGAGAAAGCCGGCGCTCCTCCATTAACATGGAGGTCTATGGCGCCGGCCCCCCCCCTTCCGCGTCACCGTGACGCGATCGGGGTGGAGCCGCCAACCCGGAAATGCTACGGCGATGTAAACAATCGCCGCAGCTTTCCGGGGAGGCATAAAGTCTCCCCATCGGCGGCTTCCCGGGCGGTTGAGGCGAGCCTAAAGCTCGGACGAGCTAGGCTCGTCTCAACCGCTAGGGAGGTTAATCTTATGCATTTTTAGAACAATAAAATATTTCTAGATAGACGCTTCCAGCGAGATGTTTGGCCAATACCTTATGCCTCTTTCTTAGATACCGTATGGGCTATTGCACACAAAATGTGCACAACTGAAAAGCACACTATTGCCATGCTTGCTTTTACAGTGCCATTATAAGTTAAAGGCCTAAACAATTCTTTATGAAGGGCAGCTCAATAGTGTGCCCTGCAGATCTGTACATGTGTCCCACATTAAGTGGACTTTTGCTTCCTTTATAACCCAGGTGCCCGACCTGTGGCCCGGGGGGGCCGCATGCGGCCCTTTGGGAGTTCTTTGGCGGCTCCCCTCACTCCTCCACTTGTGGCACCTGAACCTTACCTGACACAAAATGTGCATATCCCTACTACAGTGTTCCAAAATGCTTGAAGTATCATTTAAAACAAGTTTTGTTATTAAAAAAATAAAAATAATGTCTTCTAGCTCTGCCTGCTGTCATTGTTTCATAAAAAAATGCTTATACAAGTCAGTATAGAGTGAAAATGTTATGTGCGGCCCTTTAGTGATGCCGAGGGCCCCACTTGTGGCCCTCCATATCTACTCAGTTGCCCACCACTGCCCTATAAGCTGTGGGGGATTCAAGTTTCCACTCACTTCAGGAAGCGAACATGTGGTATAGCAACACACTTCCAATTTCATAGTTTGCCATAAAAAATTCAATTCAATCAGTTCACCTTGCTTGCAAGTAGATGTGTGATGCATATTGTGTATGATCATTTCACTAGACGGAGATGAACAAAACACACATGGAGTAAAATACACAGATCTACATTGATCAAATATGATATCCATTTCCTCAACTTAAAATATCAAAGTTCTATGTAGAATTAAACTTTTTTTTGTAAAAGAGAATATATGCAGTCTGTATAATGATTTATACAATCACATTATCCCAAACTGATACAGAAAGAATAATCTGAAATCATTACTAATGGTGTTTTATTAACAGTACATTTACAGCAAATTTGATGATTCAAGGTGGAAAATAACTATAACTTAGTTAGCTTCTGTGTGCAGTGACCACCGAAATAAAATTTACATACAAAAAAACGTACGGTACAATGTAAATGCTGTCCTAATACAATATAGTTGGCTTATACTGGAGTATGTATGGTACTTGACCATTTTGCCACCTTTTTTCACATTATTGCTGATGATTTCCTCACTTCCCTGCATTACATTTCATAGGGTGGATATTCAGTGCATAAGTGTGTTGAAAAGGACACTTGTATTCTCTGCTGCAACAAGGATGACAAAGCAGGAGCAGACTTATGAGAAGAGGATAGAGGCTTGTCACCTCTTTTTATGAGGAAGATCATTTATAAGTTGCAGATTTTAACCATTGAGAATATAATTTTGAAATGTAATGTGTTTAAAGGTTATATGCTGTTTGAGTGGTTTGCAGTAGACAATAGTAAACCCTATTCTTTGCATTCTAGTTGAGAATAATTTGATACAGAAATGCAAACCTATACACAATCCACTATTCTGCTTAGCAGCTCTCTCCTACCTAGCGGTAGAAAATGTTAACAGGGATTTATATTTCTCTTGGATTTCCGAGTAGTTGCTTCAGAGGCATTTGTCATTATTTTTTTTTCTTCATGACCTACTGCTCAGCCATGTCCTGAATGCTGAGAAACAACTGTTGTCTCCTCCTGACTATATGTCAATTTGCAGTCTGCCAAGATTTGAAGAAGATTTAACCTTCCTTGCATCAGGCCGCAGGATTACACGACTTTAATTTATTTCCTATAAATCCTAAACCAAGACCTTCTTTTTGACAGTTGTTTCTTTGGTACTTTGCCTGGAAGTATAATGTTCATCTGTGGCTAGGATGGATCTGTCATTCATTTACATTTGCAATGTTTCAGGGAATGTTTTTATTCCTCTAATTAGCACTTTCTTCCTTGCACTGATACCCAGACTGATGAATGGGGGTCAGACGTACATGGATGTGCAAATGCTGTCACAACACTGATTAACTCCACTCTGGGATGTGTGCTGTTAGCAATACTAAACATTTGTCCCCTTGGTCTTGTTTGTCTTTCAGAACCAAGTGGAAGAATTTATGCAACTTAAAAATGCTTTGAATAAAGTTTCAAGCCTTCGACAGTCAGAGAAAAGCACACAAACTACAATCCCCAGAGTGGTCCCATCAGTGTCCTCAATACAAGGACATTTAGCTGTACAGGAATCTGCAGTACATAGTAAACTCACACAGGTAAGTTTTGCTCAATACGTTTGTTAGAACTATGAGAGGGGCACAGCTTGTATTTTGTTATTGAGATATATTGTGAAACCCAGTGGAGGAAGAGAAGTTGCTGCATCACCTGATTGATAGGAATTCTTCATGGTATACAGCTTGGGTTAGAGAGGACCAGTATGGAGGATGGCATACGATGGTTAGGTCAACTAAGAAGAGGGGTAGTTGGGCTCTACATCTATAATAAATGCTGTTGGTGTGCTGATACTTGAATCCCTTAAAATATGTTATTATTTTACTAATCATTTAGCAACAGATTGATGAATGTATGCATTATGCAAATTACAATGTAATTCTCCAAAGGTATCCAGCACCTTCCCTTAAAACCCATAAAACTATTCTATTATATTCACTTATGTACAGATATGGTTGTTTTATTTTCTGCAAATTAATGTTCATGCATGTGATCATTTTGTCCCTCAGACAAATATCCAGACCCAGCAAGACCATGAACATGAAAATATAGTCACACCTACCAAGAAAGTTCATGAAGAGACTGAACATCAGGATGCAGACAAGCTTGAACTTCCCAGGGGAGATGAGGACACTGAACCACCACAGGAAGATGGGCCAGCCACTGAGCATCCTGTAGAGGTAGAAGAAGAGAATAAAAAAGAGTTTGCAGAAGAAGAGATGGAACAGGTAGGGAAGCCAGAAAGATTGGTGGAAGACCAAGATCAAATTCAGGAGGAGCAGGAGCAGCAAAGGCATTCTGAAGAGGAGCACATGGCAGCAGTAAATGAAGAGGAAGAAAGAGAGGAAGAGACTAACATGTTGCAAGAACATGAGAAGGTGAGGAACACTTTTGGGGTCTTGGCCAGGTTTATACTGGCTTTGGTAGTACAACTTTAAAGAACCTAGGTATGGATAAGTAGGGGTTTTGTAAAGATATTGCTATCTGAAATGTTTGATTTATGGCACCAGTTCCTGTGACAATGGGTTCTTCATATAGACCGTTATATACATTGATAAACTATTTTAGTAAAATAGACTTATGTACACCAGCAAGTTGGCAGCTGTACAGGTTTTCCAATCCATAATATTTTTTTTATTAAAGATTTTATATTGTCTTGTGCATTTAGGCGACATTTTATTTGTTGCTCTTCAACAACAGACAGTGATGGGTGTACGCTAAGAGTCTGTTCTAATCCTAGCTTCTTGTAAGGACTCTGCATATTAACAAATTTCTGTTCTTCTATTTATAGGACAGTTTTGCTGTATTTTCCACCATTCTTTTTTTCTCTTACAGAGGGATCAGACTTTAAAACCTGACATCAGGTTTAAGTCTGCCTATGAGGAGCAACTAGAGCAGCAGAAGTTAGCAGCCCAACAAGAAGAGCATGCTAGGTATTTGAAACAGCATCAGGACTCATTGCACCACCACATCCTGCATCAGCCGCACATGCAAAATAATGACTTGGAAGTGGAGAGGCAGGATAAACTGAGAGAGACTGAAGAAAGGTATTGAATATTTTATACGTCTGATATTGTAAAACTGTTTTGTTCTGTTGTTAGAAGAGACGGCTTGATGATGAGACTTATTTTTCTACTTTACCAAGTTACAATAAACAAAACAATGTCAGTCAGTGGTAGAGTGAATAACATTTGTTTTAATTTTTCCTTTCTGATTCCATTGTGGGGTTTTTTTTGGGGGGGGGATTTATATTTTTTATGAATTTTCTCAACAAACAAAACAGCAATAACCGTGTCAACAACACATCAAGGCATAATTATACCACTATTACAGTGAATCAGAAATTTTGACAAAGGAAAAAAAGAAAAGGCAAAAAACAATAATAACCAAATACAAAAAAATAAGTTAAAACAAGGCAAACGAGATCGGTACAAACATGACATATCATATGAAGCCCAATAACCTAAGCATGTGCAGTGTCTTTAATCCAACATTGTCAAATTTTGTCAGTTGACTCCTATTAGTGGCCTGATACAGATGGAGGAAAGAATTTATCAAAACCTTCCAAGCAACAATAGTTGAAAGGTCTTTATGTGTCCAATGCAGCACTATAACTTTCTTTGTCTAGTAAATGGCCAAAGTCAGGAATGTCCGAGTTGCCCTGGAAGATACCAGACCCCTCACTATCCTCAATAGACCGATCCTAATATGTACATGAATAATAATGAACATATGGGTGGTTAGATCTGACCAGTATGCAACACTAAAGTGGTAAATACAAAAAAAAAATTGTCAGTGCCAGCACTGAGAGACCAGTAGATTCTGTATAGTTGAGCAGGAGTAAAATATACACAGTATAAAGGCCCCCATACACGTGTCAGATTCGCACCGGATTCCGGCACGATCGATTCCGGGCGCGTGCACGCCAAACGATCATGCTGGAATCGCATGCAGCCCACCTGGTCCGATCGATCACGTCCGATTGATCAGGGGCTCAGAATCGGATCCGACAGAGAACCAACATGTTGGTCTTTCTCATGCGATTCTGTCCGGATCAGGGGGAGTTGCCAGTTGTGAGGTGGACAATCGGACACGGATCCGTCCCGGAATCCGTTGGACAAGGTGGTATGCTGCGATGGATACTCTTAATTGGCCGATTGATCACACCTGCGATTCCCGGCAGAATCGCCGGAATCGATCAGATGATGAATCGATCGGACATGGAATCCGACACGTGTATTGCTAGCTTAAGACTTTAAATTGATTCAACCCTTCCCTTGCCGAACCCAATGGAGTGATATATCCTCCCAGTCATCATTATTAAAGGTGTCCAGATCACCCTGCCATATGTCCTTGCATCTATCAAACAACACAGTTGGGCATGAGGAGAGCCCACTATATGGGAAAGGGGTCTGATTTCGTGCTGTTTGATGCTAAATCAATTGCATAGTGTTGTCTATACATGGCTCTGAGGCAAGGAAATACAAGTCACTTATATAGCATGAATAGATTGGTCCATGTGAATTGTGAATGGCCAGGTAATTTTTACAGGACCCTAACTGAAAACTTTTGTCATTTTAGGGAACATGCACAATTTGATAACCTAGACCAGGATATTGTTCAAGGAGAAGAGGAGCAGCATTTCCAGGAAGAAGGGGGAGGTATGTTTTTTAATCTCTTTTTTATATATATATATATATATATATATATATATATATATATTATACAGACTGATCTAAGAATCTGGTAGTTTAGTGTCTGTTTACATAGTTTAGTAAAATAGTGACACTGTTCACTTTGAATATGCAAAAAATATTTTAGGCAAATAAAAAGACTGTTAATAGACAAAACACAGCTTAATTTTGCCAAGTGCTTTGCTACCTATTTTATTCAACCCCGCAGGGTCTCTTAACCTTCCTAGCGCACCGCCCATATTGCGCCGTTTACAACGGCGCGATACGGGCGATCGAGGCAGTGTACAGAGTACACTGCCTGTCGTTTTGAGCTCTACTCGCAGCTGTTGTCATTACTGACGACAGCTGCGTGTGAGAGAAAGCCGGCGCTCCTCCATTAACATGGAGGTCTATGGCGCCGCCCCCTTCCGCATCGCCGTGACGCGATCGGGGCGGTGCCGCCAACCCGGAAATGTTGCAGCGATGAAGACAATCGCTGCAGCTTTCCGGGGAGGCATAGGGTCTCCCCGCCGCCGGCTTCCCCGGCGGTTGAGAGGACCCTGTTCACCGAACGAACAGGGTTCGTCTCAACCGCTAGGGAGGTTAATTGGAAAGTTCTTTAAGTGGGCAATGCTTTAAAAGCATCCAAAGCTCCACCTTCCTTTGTTGATGTAGCTGTATAGATTACGCTGTACAGTAGATATAGAGTAGATATGAGTATATATATATTTGTATCCACGTCTGCTAATTGTTTTGTATTTGTTGTATTAGTTCTCTGCGTTTGGTAGGCTCACAGATCAGTCCTTGTCTACCACAGACAGCTGGTTGTAAAAACTGTTCCTTGTGTATTGGAACTGTTTTGTTTTTTTTTTGTTTTTTTTAATTATTGACCATGAAACATTTGTTGTCTGGTTACAAATGTAACTTCACTGCAGTGCGGATAGGATAGGATAGCCTGTGTTTAATCTTCACAGTGCAGCACAACAGAATCTCCGAAAGAGAGATTGTCTCACCTAATATTCTATATCCAGCAAAGAAAGAAATGGAAATAAAATGATGTTGTGCTGCCTGTATGGTGTAGTCATCTATGTCCCGAGCAAAATAGTTTGCAAACAGACTGAGATCTTGGTGTGGGGGTAAATGGAGCCACAACTAAATTGATAGACTTAAGTACAAGGCAATGCAGAACAGAAATTGAATGACTGTCTGATAATATTTCTCTTCGGATCCTCATGGGGAGTTGCCCTTTCACTTGGATGGATATTTATGCAGGGCTTCTGTGTTTTATTGCAGTATGTTGTTTATGGAAAGTTTAAAAAGACCTAAGGAGTGTTTTATGATGCCTGAGCCTTCCAATCTATAGTGCTACCAATCAAACGCCATTAAAGAATAGATTTTAAATGACCTTAATAAGCTATTTCTAGGATATTCCTTAATTTTTTTCTGCTATTCAACCATAACTGGCATGTCCTGAGAAGTCCAGGTAAAACTAGGTGAAATGCAGAGATAATTGAATGTTGTTGCGCTAAGCGAATTCCTTGATGGGGACGTCGACCCATCCATGAACTTTTCTACCGCATCGCTTGTTTCCACAGTGTTGAGCTGGTCCACTGTTCAGAAGGTTATGGTAGTGCAGTACATCAACCTCCGGACAGTGGACTCGCTTACCGTCGTGGAAACAGCCGGTGCGGTAGGAAAGTACATGGATGGCCTCCGCCGACCTATATCCTGTATATTCATGTTTTAATTAAAGTATAAATATCATTCCTGTTGACCGGAACTCTTTAAGAACCCAGATTCACCTTTAAAGTCCACTAGGGGCAGGCCACCCCTCTTTGGGGTTTGTTCCCCCCATAAAAACCTTCATTTTACCAAATAGGATGTGGTGAATTGGCAACCGGTTGGTCCCCTAACATATCTGTTTGATCAGGCCTCCGCCGACGTCCCCGTCAAGGAATGTGCTTAGCGCAGGGGGTGTTGACAGAGCCCGTAACACTGTGGAAACATACCCTAAGGGCAGCAACGATAGAAAATGAATAACACCATGGAAAAAATAGCCTGAGACACATAATGAACATAGTGTTGAAAACCTTGTTTTGGCAAACATCCTCATGAATCCATTTGAATGTTGGATGTTTGGCTAAATTTAAGGTTTTTATGTAGCCTCAGTTGGGAAGATTTTCTCTTATTGCTTATTGCAAAAAAGTGGTTGTCACCACAACAAGAAGTCATAAATACAGGAGACAACTATTTCCAAAAAATTTTAGTTTTTGGAAAGATGTCAGTAGCATGAACTTATACTGCAATATGACTTTCATTTGCTTACCACTGTCCTCAGCTGGACTTATAAGTACCCCATAGGCTAACCATCACTGACAGAAAGGCATTGTGCATTGTTGCTTGTCTGGAGAAAGTCCCTGAACCAAGCAAAACCTGCACATTGCTATGCTGTAAAACTTCAGTCTTTACAATGTATCATAATCTTCATGCACTATTGTTGTCATATAATATATATCTAATGTCATGGCATTGCATTGCAGCATATGAAAGAGAAAATCATCAAGATGAAGCTGAAGAAGCTAAGATTGCAAACGAGGAGGAAGCTATGGATCAGCAGCCTATCAGCAGAGAACGGCCGGCTGTAAGTGGGATATATGGACACAACTTAAGTAAAAGCCATGATGACATGTTGCATATAAGTAAACCTATTTCTATGTCCAGACACTACCCATAAATAGCTCTGGAGAAAAAGGTATAATCTATAAAACAGATGAGCTTCGTCACCCTCCCTCAAGTGTAGTTTACAGTACTTTAATAGAGGTCTCCATACATTTGTACTGATATCTTTCTTATTGCTTTGCATTAGAAAATTTAACTTGATTTCTGGAAGCTATTGGAAGCTTCTCATGTTTACCTGAAATCACATATTTCGTGACAAATTAAAAAAAAGTTTAATGAGTGATACAGTTTAGCCTACTCGTTGCACATACAAAACTACAGTATTGCAGGGCAAATGCAGCCCATACTGACATTGTCATTGCACTAAGCGTCAATGGCATAGATGTATTAACGCATCCATTGAAACACAATCTCTCTGCTGTTGTGATTTCTAGATGATGATGCCCTGAAACAGACCATGTAAAGGAAGATTTAGATTATTGGGACTCCAATACATATCCAAACATGGCGTAATTGGACAGTGGGAACTACGCATTCCCAATTGACATACTGAATAGAGCTAAAAAAATCCTCTTTATTTTAAGGCATCTGCAGTTTTACATTATTGTGTACATTCATCATTTTATTTCTTTTATTGTTAGACATTGATGTAGTATTTCTGTTAATGTACCTGGTATTTCACTTTAGAGTATCTGAGATAGGACATCTGTGAATGAATCTGATTTTGTGTGCATGCAATTTATAATGAACCTGTCTTGACTCAAAAGATAGATGATTGTTTCTGTAACTATAATATAAAATCTAAAGCATTACTGTATGAGATAAATTGTTCTTAATTATGGTTTGGGGTTTTTTTCGATGAGAATTTTTAGCAGCTCAGAAATTCAATAAAAGTTTTGCTTGTTTATCTCAAACTTTAATGTAATTAAAGCTCTGTATTCTATTTGGTATAAACCAGGATAATCTCCTTTGTATAACACAGGAAACATAGTCATGGGAGACAACAGACATTACTCTAGTGTAACAAATTCAATTGCAGTGTTATGGTAACATGATTTATGCACGTACATTAGGCTGCCGCGGACGATGTGAACCCCGCAGATGATCCCAATAACCAAGGGGAAGATGAATTTGAAGAGGCTGAACAAGAGCGAGAAGAAAACCTGCCTGATGAGAACGAGGAGCAGAGGCAGCAGCAAGAGCAGCCAGAGAAACAAGAGCATTTAGTGGTAAGCGGTTTTGCTGTGGCTACATAAAGTGCCAGTTAGAGTCACTTGGAGGCAGAAGAACTCCACAAGTCAGAAAGTGAAGAGTAAGTCAGAAAGCTGATAACCCACAGACCTTGTGCTTATAGAAACCTCTTTTTTTTTTTTTTATGCTTCACTTGGATAGCAAATGGCTATGATGTCTTTTTGTTCTACTAGATAGTAATTATTTTGAATGAATATTTCTTTTCTCTGAATCAAAATACAGCAATGACAAATAATTTTAGCATATTGCTTTAACAGCACGAAATCTAGCTGAAGTTCAAAGGACTGGGTTTTTGTGTTCTATTAAGTGTGCACATTCAAAATAAAGTTAAAAGCCTTAGGCCATTGATATTGGCAGTGGTAAGTGCAGTCTCCCCTCCTAGGATTGTCCTTTCATTAATATGAGCACATATGCCGCATAGTCACCTGTAGAAATCATTGCAGCTTACTTTGCCTGTATTGGGTACTGCATGTCCGTGCGCACTAAAGGCCCTTTCACGTTATATGCGTTATTTAAAGACATGCATGTTTTAAAGGTGTACGCTAATGCATATCCCAAAAATGCATGAGTTTTGCACATAACACATCTGTGTTTGCACTTGCATTTGTGTTTTTGAACAATGCAGCAGGGCATTATAGAAAATGCATATGCTAATACATGCAGTATAAATGGTAACATTAGTCTTCTATGAGAAAACGCAGTGCTGTAAAAACACACTCTTTTACAAAAACATGACGCAGCGTGTCAACTGTCAAAGGGCCCAGGTCCCACAACCAGTGATCAGGCTGCAGAAGAATCTACTCTAGAAAAGTCAGCAAGGTTAAGCTACATTAACAGATTGTTGTTTCTTGCTTTTAAAGATGGCTGGGAATCCTGACCAGCAGGAAGATAATGTTGATGAACAATATCAGGAAGAAGGAGAAGAGGAGGTACGTGTTCAAACTTGTTCTTTTATGAACATGACATTATTAATTGGCAGCTAAAATAAATAACGCTTGCTGCAGGGAGACCCTTATTGGATCAGCAATCGAGACACCTGATCTTTGTGAGAGTACGATAAGCAGTCTGTAAGTCCAGTGACTGCCGCTTATTTTACGACTGGCAGAGTCACACATGGTTTATTTAAGGTTACTGCGGACAAGTGGATTGATGACTTGAGAGATTAACGTTCTGGTCTTGTATTCCATCTAGAATACACATTGTTTTTTTTTTATCCCAACAAGATATTACTCTTTATACATGCTGTTCAAGCTATATTTTTCTCAGACTAGAAACCCATCACATTTTATTTATGGTTCTCTCCATCCATTTATCTTTTATATTAGTCATAGTGGAATTTTTACTAGGAAGCTGACTTGTATTAAAGAATGTAGCCAAGTATATAACCTGTATCTTTTATAATTGATTGAATATTTAACTGCTGTTAGTTTGTAAAGTGCTTTATGATCTGAAATGGGTTTGTACAGATATATTTTGTACCAAATACAGCAGGCAAAAGTTGAGGGAAGTAGTGTTGTTCATACATATAGGTAACATGGATGTGGTTAATCTTAGTCACAACTCCATGCATTAAAAAAAATTCACATTTAAAACCAAACAGTTTTTCCTAATAAATTGAATAAATATTTTTTAGGTACAGGAAGACCTCACCGAGGAGAGAAAACGAGAACAAAATGGAGAAGAGCCATATGGTGAAAATGAAGAAAATGTAAGTGCTTTACAGTGAGGGAAATAGGTATTGGTCCCCTGCTGATTTTGTGTGTTTGCCCTCTGACAAAGACATGCCCAGTCTGTAATTGTAATGGTATGTAATTGTGATTGTAGCTGCATGACACAGAATAAACAAAAAACCCTGAAAAACCCAGTGCACTAAATTCAGGGATTGATGTGCATTGTAATGAGAGGTTGATGCATTATTTTTGTATGCATGTCAGAGAGGAATTTTGTCCATTTCTTTGCACATGCTCTTAAAGTCAGTAAGGCTTCGAGGCCACTAAAGGACCTAAATAGGCTGCTTCTTAGGCCACTGTTGTTTGAATAAAACATGTGTTTAATGTCATTGTTATGTTGGAATACTCGTCCAGGACACATTTTAATGTCCTGGCTGAAGAAAGGAGGTGCTTGATTGTCCTTTCAAAGCAGTGAAGGTGTTCTGTCCCCTTAATAGGAAAACACCCCAATAGCATAATGTGTCCACCTCCATGTTTGACATTGAGGTTGGTGTTCTTGTGGTCATAGGTAGCATTCCTCAACATTACGAGTTGAGTTAATGCCAAAAAGCTTGATTTTGGTCTCATCTGACAACTATTTCATATTCATTGGCAAACTGTGGATGGGCCTGTACATGTGCTTCCTTGTGCTGGGGAAACTTGCATTTGCTTCAGTCCATCATGGTATTGTGTGTTACCAATTGTTTTCTTGGTGACTATAGTCCCAGCAGCCCTTAGATCATGGAATTTCAAAGAATGGAATTTTACGGTTCCATTAAAGGACACAAAACCCTTTGGCTTTGAGATATCCAAAAGAAGCAACTGTCCAACACACAAAGTCTGCCTTAAGATTCAAAAATTCATAGACAGGATAGTAATCATCCAAAAGTTGAATAAACAATACCTACTCTAACAAAGGACAGAGGAGGGATTGTAGACATCCAGAGCATACACAAAACACCCTAGAATGAGCCACCTGGACCATGAAGGGAGAGTTCCATCTAAATTAAGGGAATTCACATACGATCACCTGCTTATTTTGTACATTTGCCCTCTGACAAATAAATTACCTTCAAGGACAGTAAAGAGAATAAAGGGCAAGGAGAGGGATAGGTCTCCTTCAGCTGGAGTTTTTTAATAAGAGGAAAGAAGAGGAGACCAACCAAGAAAGTCTAGAACCTGGATGACCTAATCCAGTGTCATCAGTAGACTCCAAACTTTATCAAATAAAGACATTTTTTATTCAGTTTAGTGAAAAGTCAGTATGAACCAAGCCAACAAAGAATTTGAAAGTAGTCACTTTATTCTGAATTTCCAAGTTTGGAAGATGTACTGTTAAACTAATGTCTTTTCATGTCTAATATATGGAGAAGACCTGTCCGTGAAAATGCATATGCTAAATGTGTAGATCTATCACTATAGACAAGTTTGAGAAGTGTACAGTCCCAGTGTCCGAATATAAACTTCTCTACAGAGATAAATATTTCTTGCAAACAAAGTCAGGAATATGGACAAACAGTTGTAGCATGTTCAGACTGAAGGTCTGAAACATCAGAGCATAAAGGCTATCTACTCTAGGAGTAACAGTCTAGCAAAACCAGCTATCTGGTTCTTAACCCCTGCTAGGCTGAACTGTTATTTAATTAGTAAGGCCTTTAAAATGCACAAGAATAGGAACCATCTAGGAAGACCCAGCATCAGAACAACCCTGAAACAACCCAGAAAAACAGAAAAACCAATTATCCTCAAACTTCTTGATGTTTGATGAAGCTCAGTATCCAGTCTATTTATTGTGGCAACAACGTTTAGAGGAGAATTCCAGCAAGTGGACAGACCCTTTTCAATGATAATCTGAACAAACCAGTATGGATGTCATAAATACACAGCAAACTGGAATCAAGACCAAGTCAACCCCCAAGGTTCAATGTCCTATGGGTAAAGACCACAAGAGTAGCAACTTGTTACCCAGTCCACCTCTGGTGCAGTAGTTCTATAAAAAAAAACTGTGAGCCAATAGGAGTCACAGAAATAGGTAATGCCCCATAAAATAGCTCCATGGCCATATCTATGGTCAGCAATGGAGATTAAGGCAAACTTGGCACTTGTAGGACCTGGTTGGTAAGACTTGGGAAAAAGGTCACTAATGGTCTGCATAAAAGTTGATCAGCTATGGGTCTGAAGGCCAAGAACAATAAACCACTGCAAAATATTTGGAATTAAACCATTACCATTTTACCAAGTTACTAAAGCTAGCCATTAACAGGTCGATCTATTCATGATCAATTTTAGATTCAATCGTCGATTTTATGATCATGTTCCAGTCCAACATCGATCGACTGTACCACCACACAATTTAAACAAGTTAAACAATCGATTTGGGGTCGTACTACAGAGCGCATGCATAGTACATTCACAATGGCAATCATAAAAAAAAAATACCTAGAAAAAACATGCATTATTTGTATCATCAAGCTAAATTTCTAACAGTGTATGGCCATCTTAACCTGTGTGATAGCGCAAGAGAACAATTAGGAGATATGTACAGAAATTTTCACCATATCATGGGCCGTTACCTGTGATTTGTTTTGTTACCTGAACATAAAATATAAAACGAAATGTTAGTAAATTGACATTCATAAGCTGTTTTGTTTGTTGGATTTATCTTCAATGAGATAATGTTATAACAAGTATGAAAAAGTACAAACCTCATTTACAAGTAATTATACATCAGTCTTAGTATATTTGCAGTTATTTTTATCATTATTCTCCAACACTTCAGTGTTCTATATCCACTGAAAGTGAATGCCGTAGTCTGGCCATGGCTGCCTAGAACTGCTTGACAAGATACAGGAGATGAATCCCATTGGGGTTATTGGGGGCTGTACAACAGTGATAGGTATGTGGTAGCGGAATGGTAACAAAAAGCTTGCTTGAAACCCTTCAAATCTAGGCAAGTACAGCTCTGTGGAGGGGATGGATGGTTAGTTTCAAGTGGGAGAGAAAAGAATAACTACACACTATGGAAAAGAACACTTTTATTCTTTGGTCAAAATATAGCGAAAACTTTTTATAGCACTTCAGAGCAGAAATAGCACTGGCAAGTATGGCTGCCATTTTTGGTAGAAAATAGGACTAAACTAAAGTTTGTTTTATTTTTTACATAAATTTTCAGCTTAACAAAAATGAATACTATACATTTCTGTTAATCCCTTTTTCCACGTTTGGCAGGTTATGGGTAAGCATATTGGAGCAGAAAGGGAGCATAACGCAATGCAAGAAGAACCAAAAGAAAATCACGATGACAATTATGAAGAAGACGAAGAGGAGGATGGAGGAGATGGAGCAAAAAACAAACGCAGAGCAGAAATGTGACGTTAATAACTCCCGCTCCTATGTGTGTTTGTTAAACAAACCCAAGCTGGCCTTTTTGTATCCTGTTATCCTAGATGTACTTTTTGTACACATGATTTTTTTTTTATAAAAACTGTATTTTATCATATGATGCTTTTTATTAACATTAGGCTTTATCTGATATTTCTGACTGGTAAGGCTGGTAAAAATCAGTCAGTAGGATTCTTTTTTGTTTTCTTTGAAATATATAAAAATGGGAATTTGTAGGGGATTGAGCTTTCCTACATGTTACAATGCAGTATATGGTAGTACCAAGTATTGCCATACTTATGACCATGAAAAGAACCCTTAATTAGGGCAGTAGTTTCAATGATTGTGCCTTATGTCTCTTATTATAAGAGAAAGATCAGGCATTCACCTTGTATATTTATTGTTTGTAATATATCCAGCATTCAAGGTCATTTCTGGAATAATTTCCTTGTTTCTTGTATTATGCAATGGTAATATGAAATAATCCTTAAGGGGTGTGAAGGTCGTCCGCAGGAATAACTTTATTACAAATTATGTAAACTTAATGCAGAAATGTAATGTGATGTGTCATTGTGTATCCTTAGGGCCCTTGTAACTGCTATTTCTAAAGCGCAAATAGCATTTTGTGCTGAAAAGCAGATTGTTGTATGCAAGGTTCATACAATGTTATTGTATTCTGTTTTCTCCTCTCCTCGAGGTAATATATAGGTGTATCTGTGTATACCTCGTATTACTTTACTTTTCTCTGGAAATATTCACAATACGTGAACATTTATTGCGCTTTCTTTGTTGTTTGTTTTGTTCTTTCTTTTGTACAGGAACTGTTTTTGTTACATACAGATCTCTCTTTTTAATGTCTTTTAAACCAAGGGTGTGTCACAAGCTTCAAATATCTCTGTCAGTTTCTCTGTTATCAGATGTGATGAGGTTTATACCAAAGAATGCAGACTTTTAAGGTGAACAGTCACTGACATTTCAATGTCTCACCTCAAAGACGTGGGGGGTACAGAAGATCGCATTTTACGGGGGAGATTGAATCAAAGACATTCCATGGAGTTTTTTAGGCCTTTTTCAGAAAATTAAGCTAGCCACACATGGTTCAATTGAATG
>CM070035.1:53036626-53060146 GCA_036250615.1 Ptychadena robeensis | reverse complement strand
GCAGGGACTTGATTGGGAGCTGCCCTGCTCATGATTTGGTAGATACTTTCATTTATTTGTCCAAACCACAGGCTCAGTTATAATATGTGCCAGGGCTCTGATTACAATATGCACAATCTCAGTTGAAGAACAGAGGTTCATTAGAAGAATGCAAAAGTCACTATATTAGTGGCAGATAAGTCACCTTTTTAGTATTGGTGCTCTTTGAAAACTTTTGTTTTAGTCACGTTTATCTTTAATATAATTCAAACTGCAATTATAGAGCAAGCAGAACTATTGACATTGGTGCTCTGATCCATCCACTGGTTTTGAATATTATTTGGAAACTGCAGCAAAAGCTCACAGTCTACTTTTTGGAAGGCTTCCACTCCAGATACAGTAATGCACAGTGCTAAGTAGCTGATTGAACTAAGTGGAAGGCTTGGATTGACCAAGGAATCACTCCACCAATGTCCCCAACAAATAGTCCTGGATGATTTAATCCCCCACACTCTGCTCTGAACCCAAACTCTGGTTTTATATGGAAAGCTGAATTGGAAAGCCATGTGGAGAACCTGGGAATCCAAGTTTGGTGGATAGACCTAAAGTACTTAATAATACTCCCATGTCCAATGTTCTGTTCAAGTTTCATGTAAGCTATGCAGATTGTCCTTCTTTATGATTGTATTGCCTTTCCTTATGGTTGGCTCATGACTTGTTATGACAGAAGACTGAAATTGTATCTTTAGGTAATGCTGTTACATAGGAATCTCTCCACTTACCTACACATTGCCAATACAATGAACAAGTGTGTTTTTAATGTATATTATGTATATATACCTATTTCAGAATACAGAAATAATTTTGATGTGTTTGTATTTTTATTGACATTTTGGCAGTAAAATATTTCTGTGGTCCAACACAAAAAAATTCCAAAAGCAATGAATTCATTTTCCACAATAAATATCTCCATGGTACTATGAATATGGTGGGTCTGTGTCTTATTTCATGTTTATGTAGCTCAGCAAACCAAGTTTTGGGTAGAGAACAGAGGGGGGGGGGTTCCACTTCATTCTGTTAAGCACAGTGCTTGACTGGCGTCCCGATGGATCACATTTACTTAAGCTGGCCGATGGATGCTATGTTCAGACATCCGCCGATGAAGGGGTTAACATACTGGACTGTGTTAACCCCTGCATCGGCGGAATGGCTCAACACCGTGAGAACACAGCATCCGCTGAGCAGGGAAAGTGTATGTGCTCCATCAGGACCTCCCGCCAAGCACTGCGCAGGGTCCCGACAGATGTGGAAACACACCCTAAATCTTATCTTATATTGTAGCTTGCCAGCTATTAGATGTAATATTTGCATTAGTTTTCTCTTTCTTTTTAAGTTTCTTCTTGCTGGTCCACATCCTGTTTTAGCAGTTAATGTTTTTTCCCAACCAATAAGTTGAGAACTGTCTGGCAGGCCATGATGACAACATGGATCAGGGGCAAGAGAAAGAAGCCAGAGACACCGAAGATGGGCGCTGGGCAAAAGTGAGTAAACCTTTTGTTTACATTGTGACTGCCCCAAGTCCAGCTCAAGCTGACCACTTGCAGCATGTTTTTTTAACTGCCCAGGAGGTTAAGGTTGCGTTTTAGGGTTATCAAGTTATCGGTACTCACCATATCCAAATGACAAAATTCTAATCCAGAGGTCATTCACACTAGCAGCACCGTAGCTGCATTGCGGTTCAGTGGTACTTCAGTACTTTCCATAGGAAATCTGTCTACCTTACACTAACACCTCGCTTGCATTTCCGGTAACATGCAAAGCTGCACATTATCAAAAATGCCCTGCTGTGCGCAGCTCAAGTGTCTTCCATACATTTGTAAACCACATCGTTTTCACACCAATCATATAAAAATATTTACATAGAGACACACAATACACTCCTCCAGAGACACAAATCATTTACATAGAGACAACCATATAAAAACACATACTCTACTTACTGTCTGCAGCTAGTTACTCCATGGTTGGCATCCTGCTGTCCCTCCCTCAGTACTCTAGCTGCGCCTCCCCCCTTCTAGAATACCCCCAGTGTTGAAACCATTGTCTTAGATTATAGTAGATAGGTTTCCTTTCCATTGCAATTCCAGTGCATTTCCCAGTTAAGAATGGCTGTAATATAGATCTGTGGAACAAGAAGATAGTAAACATGAGGATTTCAAGAACTCCTTTTACCTTTGCCTTTATCATGGGGCTGAACTATGATACATAATCTGTACTGACCTCTTCCAGGGGCATAGACTGGTGACTACCAATGCTTGAGAGAATGTAAAATGTCTGACTCTGATGTTAAGCTTATGTCATGATAATGATTGGAAAAGAGTGGACAGCAGCTTCTTCTAACATAAGTCTATATATATATATATATTTCCTATAAAGAATTACAGAAGATAATGGTCATAATGAGATACTGCTTGAAATCTATTTAACATCCATAATGTAGAGTAGCAAGCTGCATGAAAAGAATCACTCAACTGTGTTCTTTTAGTGTATATATTTGTCTTCCATGTCCAGAGCTAGAAAGTAAAGATTTTCTATATAATAAAAGAATCTACAGACCTAAATAATACATAAACAGTAGTCTATAAAAATATCACACATCATTCTCCTTAGAAATATTCCCCTTGCGCTTGCAGGCATGCATACAAGCATGTGGGACCCATCTAGTCCTCTGTTTGTATTTTCATCGAATGGCATTGCACCCTTTTGCACATTTCAGTAAGGATTTCCAGCATATTTCTCATTTAGATTTAAAATGTTTTCAAAATTTCCCTTTTTTCAGCAGTATATATGGAACAGAAGTGTGTCACTTAGTTGGAAATAGGCAATGTTGACAATTTAAGCCAATCATATTCTATTATCTTGCGAAGTGCTGTCAGTCTTCCACAAGGAATATGCTTAGTGGAGATCGGGGACAGCCTCATTACTGTGCGGAAGCTCTCAGTTAAACGATCAAGACATCATTTTTCTTGTAATGGAGAAACAGTGTCAGCTTTGTACAGTTATGTTCAGAATAATAGCATGCTTGTACTATTGTATGTAATAGGGCAGTAAAAACCTGACTAAACCTAAGCTAAACTTCCAAACCTGGCTGAACTGAATCACAGATGTCTGACAGATCCGAATTTTCGTTTCAAAGAGTTTAGCTTTAATTGGTTCAGTAAAGTTTACATCTTACACTATAGCATGGATTTCTGGATTTCCATGTATTTTGTAAACATAGCGTAAATGACATAAACAGCTTCCTTGTTTATACCACAATTACCAAGAAATGTCAATTGACGTGAAAACCGTAGAGGTGCTTTATTTCAGCGGCATGGCCAATATATATATATACACATCGACTTTCTTTATACACCTTACATTAACTCATGGAGGAGTATAGACACATCATTTATTTAAAAGTAGTCAAGCCTGATTCCCAGTTTGTAAGAAAATCCTTCCAGCCTGATCAGATTAGGTATTCTAGAAGACTGAAGAAAGGAAACCCAGACAACAAAGTTACACTGTATATTATTAGAATATAAAACAAAGATGGCTAAAAAATTTCATTCTTTTACAACATCTGATATAAAATATAATATTAACATCAACTTTATGGGGTATCTTCAATCACACATCTGATCTTTATTACCCCCCCATAAAGTGTTGTGAAAGGGTGCACCCTATATATATACTTTGTTTGTTGTACAGGTGAACCATGCATCAGGCGTGTCTTACACCTTATGGGGGTATGTACCATTCTTAGAAAATTGGGGTTCGGACTTTAAATCCAATATCACCATCAGATCACAATTCAAGATACCAGCTGAATGATTTTGTTTTTCAATGTTGTGATTTATTTGTAAAAGGTGACCAGTTAATAGAGATGGTAAAATTTTTCCATAATTGCGAGAGATGTAGAGAATGCTTGTGAGAATATTTGATAAAAAAAATTTGCTCTAGCATGTGTAGTTTTGCATAAATTAAAGTCGAAATTTTGATTTTCAAAATTTTGACTTGACTTTGAAAAAAAAAGTTTTTACAAAAACTATTTGTGTAAGAGCAATGCTTGTTTTTTTGTAGTATACCCCCAACCCTTCTCTACGTTTTGTGATGATACCATCCTCGGGGGCTTTGCAATTAACTCGAAATGGTCGAATTAAAAAAAAAATTCGACCATCTGATGATAAATTGTGTCTGTCTGTGTGAACCTTTCCTGAGGAAGCCCACCCAGGGCGAAACATTGCAGAATGCATAAGAACGGACATACATGTGCCTAATTTGGTGATATTACGTGCAGTCCTTGTATGCTTTTATTGTGTTTTTTTATGTCAATTTTTAGGACAGAGGTGTCAGTCAAATTCTTAGATCAACAATAAAGACAGTTTTTTTACTCAATTATGTTTGATTGATTGTATATATTAACCTCCTAGACGTTATGGGCTTTTCGCGCCCCCTCCATTAACATGGAGGTCTATGGCGTCTCCCCCCTGCCCCCTTTGGTGTCACCGATGACGGCGAAGATACAGGCGAGTAAGGCTCCGTGTGCCTGCAGCTCTGTAGTAATGCTGCAGGCTCATGGAGACGCGGTGGTTGTGCCCGATCCCAGCACGGGCGCAGTTTGATTTACAATCAAACTGTGCCCCTAATGGCTGTGGGGGTAACGCTAAGGAGGTTAATGCCTTAAAAGCTATATAGTTTTTCAAAATATTTGGTTGTTTATGTTGTACAGGTGTCCACATTTCTAAGTTGTTAAAGTAAATTATAAACTTTTGCTTTTAGCTTTTGATTTTTGCATTGCTACATACTGACTTCAATCTCTGTATAAAGCATAGTCAAAATATAAGCCTAAGGGCTTGTTTCCATTATACGTCGGGACCCCTCTGCTAAGCGTATACGTTAAGCAGGGGTCCTGATGTATCCCACAGACATTGCCTGCTCGGCGGATGGTCTGTTTACACATCTGCCAGTGCAGAGACTGAACGTAATCTACTACGTTCAGCCTTTCATCGGCGGATCGGCTCATCGCAATGAAGACGGACCCTCCGCCAAACAGGTAAGTTTATCTGCTATGTTGGGACCTCCCGCTTAGCGTATACGCTTCGCAGAGGGCTCCCAACATAATGCAAACAAAGCCTTACTCCAAAAAAAGGCCTAGCTACATTTCCTAAAAATAGATAATTTGAAATAGGCTTAATAGGCTGCCATATACCTGTATGTGGAAAGAAGTCACCCCCCAAAGACCCCACAAGACCCACAACAACCTGGAACACCAAGGGAGCTTAATTCAGCATGTGGTATGTTATGATGATATTTTAGGATGTGATCACATGATTATATTTGTTCAAGAATAAATGTAGATTGTTGTTCATGGAAATAACAAGCCCTAAGGCATCTTTTGCAGCAAAAAATAAAATATAACCCTGTGCTATTTTGTGAGAAACATGGTATTTCCAAAACACACACATCTTGTAGGAAGTCTTCAGCTTAGAAGTCATTTTAAATGCAATGCCAACTGATATGGATACCCCAAAAACTCACATAGGTGTGTAGTTGTTAGGTTTACCAATTTGTTGTGTGTATGTATATATATATATGTAATTGGTGTTCTGATGGATTACGTTTCTGTGTTGGGTTTCATGGTTTGTAATTCTTGTGCACATATTTTTAGCTTCCTTGTTTATTGTTCAATAATTGCCTCCATCTATACACAAACACAGATCTTGTAGATACCAGTGTTGAAGAAATGATGTGAGTCAGAACTGTAGAAACTAAGGAAAATTTAGATATGTCATCCACTCCCTTTGGTTAACTTCTCAGCAGAGACCTTACAAGTGTCTTCTAGTTTTACCTGGCACAAATCAGGAGCTTTTTTTGTACTTGAGTCAAGGAGCAGCAAGACCTGAAGGATTTCATTGTCATGTAAGTTGTCATTTTCTATCTCTTATTGTAAAATCCTTAACTTTAGGTTTGCATTACAACTAATCGTATCTCATCCAAAAATTATGCCAGGGATATGTTTAATGGTATCTATTAGAACAAGCTTTACTTTTCACTAATGTTAAAATGTGTGCAATGTTTTATAGACCACACATAAAATCAATTAACATATGCAAATGAAATATCTTTCCCATTGCCACATAATCGAGGATATATAAACTTTAGCTTCAGAGCCAGTACCAATATGTGTATTAAAACATCAAGATAGATTTCAGGCGCCTAATGTGAACAGCCTGGAGGAAATGAGACAAGGGGGGACATGACTGAAACCTTCAAATATGTTAATTGTTTTGTGAATTTTTGTCCCCATAGGAGGGCAATTAATTACGTCACACTACTTAAATAGGTATTTCTCTACAGCTTCATGCTTCTACTTAATTCCAACATTTAATTAAAAGTCCAAACAGGATTACCCTACAGTTTGTGGAGACACAAACCCCTTACAGTGTATTTGGGTGAAATTGAAAGGCCCACCCAGTTCCTTCCCTCTCATTCCAGAGTCCATGACCCTGTAACCAAACCTACTGTTGGTTTCCAATACTATCCCAGACTGCATACAGCATACACCACATGATGGGACTACAGCCAGACTGTAGGGGAAATATGCTTGTCTGGTAGGAGCCGTTCCAGCAGTACTGTACAGGATAAATGCTATCCACAAAGGCAGCTTCTATGAAGCTACATTTACAAACACTGGGACATGACTAGCTGAAAAAAAGTTCAGCACCAACCTTTGAAAAAATAGGGAATGCATGGAATGGACTACCAGCAGAGGTAGTAAAACAGTGAGTGCATTTAGGTGAGATTTATGAAAGCTAAATGAATGCTAAGATGGATGTTTGTTTCTGGTTTTATTTATTGTTAGTTTTATGTTCAATTCAAAATGTATTCTTCTTAAAATACCGATATCTTCTTACCTTTTAAGATTCATTCAACCCATACAAGTATCTGCCCTAATGCATTTAGTTTTAAGCAGTGTAACCAGTGAGTGTTGAGATTTTCAGCCATATGGTAGGAAATAACAAGATTACTGAATTGAGCTTAATGCAGAGTTCATGGGTCTATATTATAATGTGATAGGGTCCCCATACACCTTTAGATTTCTTTAGATCTCCTTTTATTTTACCAAAACCATGTAATATGAGGGACTCACTAAACAATCAAGTCTACCTGTGTTTAATCGCAGAGGACCCGGCACTACATATTTGTTGGTAGATCTAAAGGATATCTGACAGAGTGATCTAAAGGTGTATGACCAGCTATTGCAATTAAAATACTTAGATTGTAATAATGTTAAAGCAAGTCATCAGAAATTGATGGGGCAGAATCATTCGGGAGGCCATTACTTTTTTAAATGACCAATCAACATTTATTATCATGAATTAGATACTGTAATGTTGGCCATACGGTATACAGTTTAGTAAATAATTTAGAGCTGTAACAGTGATATAATGCTCAGCGCTGACCAAAATAGAAGCTCTTCCCTTTCTCCGAATCATTTTGGCTCTCCCTATGACATCAAACCCAATAGTATTGTTCTGCTGTTTTCCTGAAAGGCTGAATAATGCTTTTCCCCTCTCAGCATTTACTATAACAGTGATTTATGATAGCTGCTAACAACATAAAAATAACATTATCTTAAGCAGCTTCCAGCGAGCGCTCCACACTGTTCCAGTTTACCCCAGTGCATTAGTGTGTCTAAAAAGAGCATTTATGGAACCTGTACTCCGCCGGGCCGACAAACCATCACAGCAGGATGACCTGCCTTTCAGGAACATATATTATATCAAAATGACCTTGTACTGAGAGGCACATAAGAGGAGTGGACAAGTAGATTTCCAATATCACAAGCCTTTAAAAGTGTCATTTTTTTTATTGTGCTCATAAAACAATAAAATTATAATTTACAGGTAAAAAGTAAAAATTTTACCAAAAGCACCACATGCACCAAAATGTATTTAAAGGGTCAAAAGACTAATCGCTAGTGCAGGGTTTTTGAGTCTTGTCACCTAATCTACCAGCAGTAAAAGAATAAAAATCTACACCTTGTATCCTGAAAAAGTGTAAAGCATGCATGCCACAAAACGCTCTTCGTTTTCTTTCTTTTTTTTTTTTTTTAGCATTCAGGGTTCAGCTTATAAATGCTTCTCTGACACCTCTGGATCTTTGTTTACAACCATGCACTTTGCCATCAGTTCTGGTTGTATGTCAAGACTTTTGTTGCACGTTAATACTGGTATTGAGTGGCATATGGTATTGTCAAGTTCGTGTAATTTTGCGAATATATAAAGGAAAATTCGAAATTCGATTCAACTGCATTCTATTGCCTTACATCGCACGTGGCTGTTTGCAATTATTCACAAAGATTCGCAAACCAGCTTTACAGCTTCCCTTCTTTGTTCTGTGATCTTAGCCAGTATAAGCACTGTGCATATTGCGCTTATCCATTCGAAATGCACACAAATATGCACGATGTATGCCGGTAAGCAATGTTGAAGCATTATATGACAAATATCCGCCATTGTGAATATCTGAGCGCACATTCGCGAAATATTGTGAATTCTCAAATGTCAAATATTCGTCAAATATATTCAAATTTCTAGTATTCTCGCGCAACGCTAGTGCACGACCACACAAAAATTCAGCTATGAAGCACATGTTATTATTGGACTCTAGAAAATACATTTCACACTTATGAGCAGGTAAAGAACGAGGAAACATAAATAAAAGAAATCCAATGCTAGTCTATAATTCCTGCTCATATCCTTTGTTTTACGTACTAGGTGATAAATATGAGCCCTGTGCTCATGGATAAAGACCATCATTGCTCTGGTTCCGGCTTGTTTGTTCATTGATCTGACTGACTTGTGATATATTGGGTGATATGATACAGAATGTTAATGTACAGAAGATGACACATTGGAGGAACAAATAACATGCATAAGAATTCATGTTTTCAGCTCAGCAATCACATCACCAATTGCCACACAGTAAAATGTCTAACAGAATGTTCCTGGTAATAAGTAAAAAAGTTAAAAAATAAAAAAAAATGTATTATCATACAATTTTACAGTAGTGGGGGTTTTAACAAAAAAAGAAAGTACTCCAGAAAGCATGGACCAAACTACATATCTTTAATTGCTGAATGCAGATCAAGAGATACAGTCAATGCTTTTTTATTACACTGAAGTACAAGCAGGGTAAAGTGTAATAGGTGCTGTGGCAGCTTCTTCTACATCGTTAATACAGAGGGGAGGGCTTGAAAGGGGGGCAGGGAGGCAGTTGCCCCCCCCCCCCCCCCCCCCCGGCTGCCCCCAGGCCACCCTTAACCAGCGCTGGACAAGCCACTATTACCGGCACTGGCTGTTGGGCGGCTCAGATGCCTCTATGCAGGCCTGCCCCAACTGTAATCCATCACCACCTCACCCCGGCCCCACAGAGCTTCTTCAAGTCAGGAAGTGGAAACGGAAGGAGGGAGGGACTTACTGTACATGCCCTCTTCATCCCACTCCCAGTGACAGCTTCTGTTCATCTTCACCATGCGTATGAGATGAGAATGAATGACTAAGAGGTTGGGGGCTGCTGGGGGTGATGGAGAGAGGCTGAGGCTGCTGGGGGGAGAAGGAGAGAGGCTGCTGGGGGCTGATTGTATCAAAGTATCCGTTATAAAACAAGGAAAAGGGGGGCGTGGATGGTGAGCTGATTTGGTGGTGCAATGGGCCACTTGACTGGATTTGCCCCCCAGGACTAAGGCTGCCAGGCTCACCTGCAGCCTCATCAGATATTTGTCGAAGTTTTCAAAGGTACTAAGAAAAATGTTCATACTTATATTTATATGGAAATCTTGATGTATGGTACCTATCATAATTTCATACTATTATTATCATTATTTCTCTAGGGATAGAGTGATCTTATTTCAGGCTGCAGCATCTAATGACTGCTTAACAATGAAGACTCTCCTACAAAGGGAAGATATTGATCCTGCTGTAAGAGGTGATGTAAATTGCTAACTGTGTTGTCATAGTAAATAGCTAGATAGCATTTTCATTTAAATATCAATAAATCAATAAATGCATTATTTTAAAAACTAACAAGAAAAAAATTGATGAAATGATGCCGGCCAATCTGGTTAATTTTTATTTTTATCTTAAATTGGACTACAGATCTGATCCTATTATTTTGGTATCAGTATTTACATAAGATCCCATTCACACCTATGCCAAACACATGGTAACACATGAAACACACTGATGGACCACTTCACACCTGTGCATTGACATGTGTTAAAATATGAAAAACATTTTGGTATGCATTATTTTTTGTCTGGTTAAACACATAAGCCAACTGTCATGTCAATGGTAACACATTAAATCACATATAACTATGAGTTTCATTGTGCTTTAGCACATGACACCTAGCATATCCCCTTACAACCACTACTCAGTACTCTAAGTTAATTGGCTGAGTTAAAGGAGTCAAACCAACGCACAATGTATGCAGAACACATGAAAAACACATGATACTTGTGAACTAAGGCTTAACATAGGGCAGTGGTTCTCAAACTGGGGGGGGGGGGGCGCGAAGGTATTCCAGGGGGACGCGGGTCCTCATTCTTAACATGCATTTAAATAGGTAGGGGGCCCTGCAAGTAAAGTTTGGGAACCACTGATATAGGGTAACTGAACACTTCATACTTCCCTGTCCTAAAGCCAATCCTCTCTCAAAGCAAAGCAAATATCTTAACATCCAACACACTTCTAAATACATCAGATGTTTTTTGATCCTCTTGTTACCTCCACATCTCTTGACATGTGACATGGAGAGGTGAGAAGCCATTACAGTAGGAATCCAATGCCCATAAAAGTTTTAGAAGTAAAACTGTTGGTGTCTTTTCTTGGCAACAAACTAAAATTCAAAGAATCAGCGATGGTTAAAGCAACAGTAAAAAAAAAAAAATCTATTACCTTTACTTTACCTAACAGCTGTCATAATGATGGAGAAGTGCCACAAAATCCTAAGACTTATATGCTTACCTGCTCTCTGCTGTGGTAGTCGCCATATTTAAACTTCTGTAGATATCTTCCGAGGGTGACAGGTGGGGGGTAAATAAATAGCAATAGTTTTAATAGTGGAAACATAGCTCCATAGGCTTGTAAAGGGGACATGTTGACATGACTGACTTGTATCTCCTATTCCATGAAGGGAGAGGAGGAGTGACATTCATTATTATCTTATTACAGGTAAGGATTTTTTATCTTCTTACAGATCCTCCCAATAATATACACTGTGTTGCAAGAGACAATTCTACCTGCTTTTATGGTTTTCCTAAAATGTTCAGTTTTCCCAGTACGTGAAAAATAAGATCTTTGTGCTAGTGGTAAAGCCTCACAGACTTTTGATATGTTCCTTTGGTTTCTATGGGTGCCGGGTATCGAGTGAATAGTTGGTATGTTCTGTAAACTGAAGAAATAAGATAAGCCTAAAATTCATTCATAAAGTCTAAACTAGAACAGATACATGTTGGCCCATTTAGTATTTCTGTTTCAGGAGCAGGAACCCAGGTCACTAAAAGATGAACTTTGGTTTCTATGGTTAATAGAACTAAATGTAATGACTCTGGGTACCATTCCACTCTCGCTGATCTCAAGTGTGATGGGAGTATTAATGCAAACATCTGATTAGGGATGAGCAAATGTTTGAAAACACATTTCCGTCACTTACTGGGTGTTAATACTTTCTGAACATCGTTGCTCTCTGCACATTTTATTAAGCCTGTTTGAGTTTATAACCCTTCTGAGTATTCCACAAAATAATGTGGATTATTATACATTCCCATCTCATCAAATGTATGCATTTAATGAGCTAAATCACTGTGATCTATTTCTTCTTTAAAAGATTTAATGGATTTTAAATACATAAAATTGCTGTTTATATCTAAAATTAATTCCTGTTTGGCCAAAGCGAATGTTCCCTAATTAGATCCTTAACTGATGCCAAAACATTTTATTCACTTTTATATTGCATAAATTGTGAACTGCTACTTCAGCCTTCTGTGGTGTAAAGCAATTTATTACTTTTAAATGATGTGCTAAGGTTTTTGAAGCATTAAATTATGATTTATTTTAAAATAATTAAAGTAAGCTTAGGCAGCAGAATGCGACCCTTCTCTCCGGCATCATATACATAGCTGGATGAATGTCTGCCTGAAAATGGGCAACAAATGCCTTGTGGCTGGCTGCTCAAGGAAAAACACAAAATATATGACAAAGCAAAATGTTCTATTTAACCTTTTAGCCTCCAATTTATTTAGTGGCTCCTGGCTTATTTATTTTAACAAATTTTGTTTTTTCTTATTTGTGATATTTCCTTGCTACTAATAATTATTATTATTATTATTATTATTAACATTTCATCTGTTTATGTATTAAACAAAGTGGGGGAAGCATGTTCTGGAACTTTGAAAAAAGGGTTGTACACACATCACCACATTACATTTGGTACACATATCTACAGTCTCTCCTCTCCAATTGTATTTTGCTGCAGACACAGCATAGTCATGTTTGATTTTCCTGCTTGCCTGTTATTTGATTGGCCTAAAACAATGTATTTAGGGAGAATGCTGCTTTCAAGGCCATTGCTATAATGCTCACTTGTCAATAGAAGGCAGTGTGAGACAAGGTAGTTTTGTTTTATACCAGAGCAGTCAGCTGACTGCTTCATCCTCTGCCAGCATGGAATGGTCGAAGCACTCAGCGTATAACTGGCTAAGGGCCCTTTCACACTAGCACTGTGGCCATGGTTTTTACCAGCAACACTTTACATTTACATAATGTATATCCACAAGCACTGAAGTTCCGCACACCAGATAGAATCTTAGTTTCAGCTTAATTAAATCCAAAAGTTTTCAATCAAACATATGCGTACACAAAGATGCATCAAATCACCCTCGGGGGGTCACCACGACCCAGGAGACGAGGTCATTATAGGGAGCTCCTTCACCTGGAGGATTCAGCTGGATTACAAAACTATAAACTCCGCTAGAGAGGGAATTGGTGTATGATCTACATTGCGGAACACGTTGAGTGCGGACCCATACAAACCTGTATGTATATACATTTACATTACCCACAAATGTGTTCATTGCCAGTAAAAATACATGCGCTTATGCACTGTGCTGTGCTTGGCATCTCCCATACAAGTGCCGCAACACAAAAATGTGTTGCAGGTTTCCTATGGTTAAAGTGGAATTACAGTCTGGGACTCCGTACTGCCTGTATAGATATCTCACTTTGTCCTAAATTAATGTAATCTGTGTTAATACACTATACCTCTATTGTGTTGTACAATGAATACAGAAAGTATACATCATGCCTGGTTAGGTCATATCTTGTACAGATACATGTTAGATAAAAGCAGCAGTCTGATATTATAAACTACGCAGCTGTCATGCAGAAGTCCTACTTTGTTTAGGAAATATTTCTCTTCTGCTCTCCGAACATCAAACTAAAATCTTACAGCTGAGAGTGGTTTCAGTTTATGTTTCTAACCATTTCAATATAATGACAAAACTATAAGAGGTAACATTTTACCTGTCATTTCACTTTAACGAAATTGAAAGCATACAACTCTATTAGCAGACTACACTTCTTCCATATGTGTAGCTCCACAGGGAACCCAATATTGCCAACAATTTGACTTTGAAGTGAGTAATATCGAATGTCCACAGTGGTATGGAAACTTTACAGTGCAGGGATAAATTTCAGGGTGAAATTCCATCATGTGATAAAGTTACAGATAAACTTAAAAAAGAAGAACATTTATTCAATGCCAGGCAAGTAAAACAAGATGTCCTCCATCCAGCTGCTGGTAAATAGCCTGCCAAACGAAAGTTTTCTAAAATAAAGTTCCCTGTGTTATCAAGCTCATATGCATTGCTTTTTGGCACTCAACCCCTGTGCGTGAGGGCGTGATACTACAGCCCATATATGTTAGAATTGTGAACAATAATTTTACATATCAGGCCCCAAAATCCTCCAATCTTCAAAAGGTCTAAAATTGGGTAAAATAATCCTAAATCCTAGCATATAGCATAGTATACCATGTTGTTATTTTTTCTAAGTTAAAATGGCGAATCAGTGAGTGATTAAATTGGTAAGTAAGTGGTTAACCCCTTACTACTTTGAATTGGCGAAAGTAGTAGTCAATATATTTACAATATTTTGGGGGGTTGGACTTGCCTTAATCTCACTATGTCCATTTTATATATATTTTTTTATTATTATTTGAATTTACCTTTTATGTAGACTGAAAAATCACAGATTACTCTATGGCATGGTTTCCTTCAACAAAGGTGCTCAGTAACAAGAAGCATCATCATTATGCGCTCTAGTCAGTGTCGCCCGTTCTTCAGAGGCACAAAGGGTGGTCAGGTTAGTATGTGCATCTGTTCAGTGTTCTAATAATACCAGCAGAGATCTGACTTCTTACTGCAGATCTTAGCAAATGTGTATTTTCGACTGATTCTGTGTTAATGCTTGGGAATTCTCAGCTGTATTTGTGCTGGTTCCGCTCTGTTTTCTTACCTAACATAAAATAAAACAGCAGTCAATGAATGTCTGCTAGAGGGCAAAATATCTTCTTTGCACAGCCAGTATATATTTCATGGCAGGGTTAACTCACTGAAGTGGAGCTGGACTCAGGCTGGTGAAACGTAAGATGGCTCGCTTAGATGGCAGCACCATCTTTTGGAAATTGTACAAATTATTTATAGAGATGGTGGAATTTATTTTTGAAAAAGTTAAAAAGTTCAAAGCCCCATGGTATCATCCTTACAATTGCTGAAGATATATGGAAGGATTGTGTGCATGCAGGTTAGGAGGGAGGGGATTTTACCCCAGAATGGGAGCGATAGCCTGGCTTGTCTTGAGCTAGCCATACACGTGTCGGATTTCATGGCCAGTCGATCACCCATCCGATTGATTCCGGCGATTCTGCCGGGAATCGCAGGTGTGATCAATTGGCCAATTAAGAGTATCCATCGCTGCATACCACCTTGTCCAACGGATTCCGGGACGATTCCGTGTCCGATTGTCCACCTCACAAATGGCAACTCCCCCTGATCTGTGCAGAATCGGATCAAAAAGACCAACATGTTGGTTCTCTGTCGGATCCGATTCTGGGCCCCCGAACGATCGGAACTGATCGATCGGACAAGGTGGGCTGCACGCGATTCCGGCACGATCGTTTCGCGTGCACGCGCCCGGAATCGATCGTGCCGGAATCCGGTGGGAATCCGACATGTGTATGGGGGCCTTAAGACACAGATAAGAGGGGGCCTTCTGAAAAAAGTTTGCCTTAACCTTCCTAGGGGTTTGCCCAAACCGAGTTCATGCAGAGGTTGTTTACAAAACAAACTTGCCCCGAGCTGAGGTCGGGCATACATACCTATGCTCGGCCAGCCCACAGCAATTCTGAATCACTGCAGACCTGCTGATCAATTCCGGCACCACCAGGCAGGGGCGGCGCAATACAAATCCATGTTATGGAGTCGGCAACAGTTTCCAAGCCCACATGTAAAGGGGAGAAAGTAAGGGAAAACAAGCAGAGTACTGTGTACTCTGCACAATCACCCGTACCATGTTGTTGAAACAGGTGCAATATGGGCAAACCGCTAGGGAGGTTAAGGTATCCATAAACATAAATGATTTGTATGAAGCACAGATCAAAACTTTTAAAAGATCCAGAAATATAATACATGGATCTAAACTCATTCTGTAAAAGTATCAATTTATACTTCCCCAGTTCCAAGGTTTGCTTAGGAGGCTAAACAGGGCCAAGCAAAACTTTACCTTAACAGTTACATAAATCATTCGTTGTCTACAAGTCTCAATAAAAAAATTGGTTATTTCTAAAAATAATAATCTCTGCTTTTGTATTTTATAATTATATACCTTATATCTGTATAATATTAATACTTATTATATATAATAAAAACCTAATTTGCCAGATTTATGACACACTTACATTTTATAGACAGCCGTCTACTTTATTGGCAAACATTATACCTTTCATCCCTACATTTCTTTTAACGACCAATAATTGCCGGAATAAACGAGGAGGGAACTACTAACCACCCCCTATCTGCACTCTTTTGAGAACCTAATAAAAATGTGTGCTTAATACTTAACAAGCCTATATATATATATATATATATATATATATATATAAAAATTTAATCAATTCTACATAAAAATATATTTTTATACATGTATTATTATGATGTCTATAAGACAAAAGAGTATCATTTTTATTTTTTGATTATGATTCTATACACCACTATACTTATATTTTTCTATTTATACATTTAACCAAAACCAGTAGCCTTTGTAACTGTATGTATCTATTTATTCATTGCTTATAATTATTCATTTGTATACTTTTATAAATTTTACCCATCTAACAAGACCTTATAAGTACACTGAACAAAAATTTTAACACAAGACTTTTGGTTTTGCTCCCTTTTTGCATGAGCCGAACTCTGAAACATTTTCCACATACACAAAACACCCATTACTCTCAAAAAAATTTCAGAAATCTGTCTAAATCTGTGTCAGTGAGCACTTCTCCTTTGCCGAGATAATCCCTCCCACCTCACAGGTGTGACATATCAAGGTGCTGATTAAACAAGATGAATACTGCACAGGTGTGACTTAGACTACCCACAATAAAAGGCCAATCTGAAATGTGCAGTTTGATCACACAGCACAATGCCACAGATGCCGCAATGTTTGAGGAAGTGTGCAATTGGCATGCCGACTGCAGAAATGTCTCATGCAAAATGGGAGCAAAACAAAGTATTGCATTTTTGTTCAGTGTATATATACACTAAATACATTCAAACATATTTATATATAGTTTATCATTCTTATTTAACAGACCATTGCCACTCTTTTGATCCTTAAGAAGTGACTCCCGCGTCACTAAATGTGCCGATCTCTGTAAAATATGGCGACTTATGTGAATAAAGTATTTCTAAATAGGGGTGCCTCTCCTGAAGCCTTTATTTGGATAACCTTGACATAACCAATACATTGTTAAACGTGATTTGTATGAACCTTTTAAAGAAGAATTTTTATAATATTAAAAAATGTACATATTACTATGAATGCGGTTTAAGTCCCATTTATTCTCTAGATACAGTGAATTCTAGGAAAATTGATCACATTTAAAAAAAAAAAAAATGTTTCTCAACAGTAAGCCAGATCGGGCAGGGTCCTCTACTCCTCCTGTGGCATAACCTGTACCTGTGTGTTATACTGTGTTGCATCTCAAGCACTGCGTAATATGTAATATTATATAAATAAATGATAATAATAATAATTGCTGGGTTACATTTATATATAATACTGGAAACTTGATGTAGAAATTGTATGAAATACATTCTTGTGCCACATATACACTGAAATGTATTTAATTAGTATGGTCACTTTAACCCTCTTATCTTGTTTAGGTAGTTTGGGAGAAACAATTTTACATACTGCCATATTAAACAATCAGACAGAGGTTTTGAAGGTCATATTGGATTATGCACCATTGTTACTCAATGAGCCAACGCTGTTGAACCATTGCAAAGGTATGGATTTAACTGCAAAACATCTGGCCTTGCTCTGTGCAAAATAAAATATAGACCAACTACATCTGTTTCTTTCTCCTCTTCCACTCTTCCTTTTGCACCCCTACCTTTCCTTTGCCAGTTTCTTAAATAAATGTGAGAGGAAGGATAAGGAGTATAAGGAGAATTGGGGGTAATGGTCTAGCCACCATAGTTTCCCCTGAAACCCATGTTTTATATGGTGATCATTGGGCTTTTATACACATCAAATTTTTTGTTGAAAACTGGGTTTTGTTACGACCAAACACTCAAACGCATTAAAAATGTCTTTATTGTTATTGGTTGATCTATATACTGAAAGTCAATAGAACCATATCAAAATTACATCCATAAACATACAGTATTACAAAGTTCTAATATATGTGGTGCCTTAAAACAAATGTATAAAAAGTACCTTAAAAACATGGTTTTGAACAAAAATTGTGTTTCCAACTTTATCGAGTTGTGGCACTAACATGTGTTGGTTCAAATTATTTCCAGTGCAGTATGGTGCTTTTCTATACAGTTTTATTTACATAGATATTCTTTACATCAAAACTGAATATTTACCTCTACACGTTAGATTGATACAGTATACAAAACGAAAAACACCTAGAGCATCTAAAACTCATCTGCATAGTTGCGCTGGAAATTGTGTTGCTCACTTGCATAAGCTCTGTATCACAGGATTATGCAAATTCTTGTAAAATAACTTTTCCTTTCCTCTATTATACCTCTAGACATTTGAACACAGTGTTTAACAACCTTAGACATATAAAAAGTCTGAAAAATAAATGATGTGGGTTATGCAGAGGTGAAGGGCAACAAAACCAGGTTATTAAATTGTTTTACAAAACAGGCAATTATGTTATTGTCAGTTATCCCCCCCCCCCCAAACTTTGTCATCATTACCTCTATCCCATAAGAAAGGTTGTGATCTGTAAGATAAATAAAGTAAAATTAAGGTTCAAAGGAAGGTCAAAAAATGTCACCTAAAGGTAAAAGATAAACATATAGGCACTGTGTATGTGTCTGCTTTACTACATTTCTGACATTAGCTTTTTGAAAAAAATATTTAAAGTGGACCTACCACCAGAAATCTATGTTTATCTAATGAGCAATTTAACAAGATTACCACACAGCTCCCCTCACTTCCTGGTTCGCTGAAGGCAACACATGGAACTGGGGGTGCAATATCGCAGG
Source organism: Ptychadena robeensis (assembly GCA_036250615.1). Lineage (NCBI taxonomy): Eukaryota > Metazoa > Chordata > Amphibia > Anura > Ptychadenidae > Ptychadena > Ptychadena robeensis. The sequence goes on along the minus strand of CM070035.1, from coordinate 53,041,275 downwards.
TGGCCACTGGGGGGCGTTCAGTGATCTTCTATGGGAATTTTCAAAGCAGATCACTGCTTCCTGTGACATACTGCCTATTCTGCCTAATATGAACCAGGAAGTGAGAAGAGCTGTTGAATTATCTTCTTAAATTGCTCATTACAGGTATGTTTTTGGGTTTTTTCACTGCATTCCTCCCTATTATTGGCACTTCTAGTGCCATTCATGAAAACATAGATTCCTGGTGGTAGGTCCGCTTTAAGTTAGAAAGTTTGGTACAAAATATCATCAGCCACAGCTATATTTGTTAAAAGAAACCGGAGGACCCCATCCATTGAAATGCATTTTTTTGTGGAACAGGCCTATTGGATATAATGTCCACCGTTAAGACGTGCATCAACATGCATTGTCCAATGCAAAGTAAAATTGATACAGTGGGGGGGGGGGGGGGGGGGGGGGGAGGAGAGTTAATCAGCCACCAATTATGCAAGTTCTCCCACTTAAAAAGATGAGAAAGACCTGTTATTTTCAACATAGGTACACCTCAACTTTGAGAGACAGTATGGGGGGAAAGAATCAAGGAAATCACATTGTAAGTTTTTTAAAGAATTTATTTGCAAATTATGGTGGAAAAAAAGTATTTGGTCAATATCAAAAGTTCATCTCAATACTCATCTTATATCCCCTTTGTTAGCAATGACAGAGGTCAGACGTTTTCTGTAAGTCTGTACACGGATTTCACACACCGTTGCTGTGAAGAAATTAAAATTAAAAAGTTAAAAATTTGAAAATGGAAGACATTCAAGACCACGGATAATCTCCCTTGATCTGGGGTTCCACGCAAGATCTCACCCTGTGGGGTCAAAATGATCACAAGAACAGTGAGCAAAAATCCCAGAACCACACAGAAGGACCTAGTGAATGACCTAGCTACCATCAGTAACACACTTCACCACCATATACTCAAATCAGTGCCAGACGTGTCCCCTTGCTTAAACCAGTACATGTCCCATCTGAAGTTTGCTAAAGAGCATTTGGATGATTCAGAAGAGGATTGGAAGAATGTCATATGGTCAGATGAAACCAAAATAGAAAGCTGAACACATCGTGTTTGGAGAAAAAGAATGCTGAGTTGCATCCAAAGAACATCATACCTACTGTGAAGCATGGGGGTGGAAACATCATGCTTTGGGGCTGTTTTCCTGCAAAGAGACGACCAGGTCAACTGATCTGTGTAAAAGAAAGAATGAATGGGGTCATGTATCGTGAGATTTTAAGTGAAAACCTCCTTCCAACAGTGAGGTCATTGAAGATTAAACATGGCTGGGTCTTTCAGCATGACAATGATGCCAAACACACCGCCCGGGCAAAGATGGAATGGCTATGTAAGAAACATTTCAAGGTCCTGGAATGGCCAAGCCAGTCTCCAGATCTCATCCCCATAGAAAACCTTTGGAGGGAGTTGAAAGTCTATGTTGCCCAGCGACAGCCCCCAAACATCACTGTTTTTGAGGAGATCTGCATGGAGGAATGGGCCATAATACCAGCAACAGTGTGTGAAAACCTTGTGACGACTTACAGAAAACGTCTGACCTCTGCCAACAAAGGGTATTAAAATGAAGTATTGAGATGAACTTTTCCTATTGACCAAATACTTATTTTCCACCATAATGTGCAAATAAATTCTTGGGAAGTGGGAGAACTTGCACAATTGGTGGCTGACTATATACTTTTTTTCCCCACTGTAGGTATAGACCAGGCCTATTATATTAAAACTATTCGGAATATCATTTAAAAAATATTCTTCCAAATATCTACCTGCAGGTTAAAGCGGACCTACCACCAGAAATCTATGTTTTTATGAATGGCACTAGAAGTGCCAATAATAGGGAGGAATGCAGTGGAAAAAAAAACCAAAACTTACCTGTAATGACCAATTTAAGAAGATAACCCCACAGCTCCCCTCACTTGCTGGTTCGCTGAAGGCAACACATGAAACTGGGAGTGCAATATCGCGGGTGGCCACTGGGTTCAGTGATCTTCTATGGGAATTTTCAAAGAAGATCACTGAGAAAACAAAGATCCCTGTGACGTGCTGCCTTTCTCTGCCTAAAGTGAAACAGGAAGTGAGAAGAGCTGTGGGATTATCTTCCTAAATTGGTCATTAAAGGTAAGTTTTTTTTTCACTGCATTCTTCCCTATTATTGGCACTTCTAGTGCCATTCATGAAAACATAGATTCCTGGAGGTAGGTCCACTTTAAGATGGTTGCTAAATTTCCAGAATTCAAGAAAGTTTAGAGAATTAATTTCAAAGCCCCAAAGCAAGGTATTATCACGAAACATGACAGAGATATAGAGTAGGGTTGTGGGCAGATATAGTTTTTGTATAAATTTAGAGTTAATAGTGAATAAGTTCAAAGTTATGCTGAAATTTCAACTCAAAGGATTCTAACTTGACTTTCGAATTATCTCACAAATCAGATATTCAAAACTTCATGACATTTTTGACGATCTCAGGATTCTCTGCTTGTATGTCTGTAACGCCTTTCCAACAGATTTTAGATTTTGTGACATCATTTGAAATATTTTTTCCACATCAGTGACCGAAAAATGAATGAAGCCAGGGAGCCAGCAACTATTCAGATATTTTGTCTCTTAATACAAGACTTATTTACATTGCGAAAATATCAGAAACAACAATGATATTTTGCTTTGTATTTTAGGCAAAGTCCCTGCAAACAGTTCTTCTCGTCTTTCAGGTAGAATTACTCTTCATATGACAACACTGAAGCAAGACCTGGAAATTATAAAGCTGATGCTGAAAAATGGAGTAGGATGTTGCAATTGCCGAAGCTCCTGTTGCTGTGATGTTCCAGAAATAGAATGCGGCTTCTACTTTGGTAAGAAGGTTTTATAACACAGAAGTGAATTATGAAAAATATTTGAAGTGGCCTAACAAGGATGAACGTGCCAGGTTTAACTGCTCTCTGGGGCTCCACTTTGGAAAATGATGCTTACTCACAATACTGGGTAGGGATGGTCGAAAAATTCCCAGTGCAAATTTTTAAGTAGAAATTTCGACTTTATCGCCGAAAATTCGCATACTCGAATTTTGATGGGGTAATTTCGACTTTTCGCCGAAAAAGTCGAAAATCAGCCTGATATTTCGACTGAAAAATTTCAACTTAAAAAATAACTTTGCTTTTGATTTGCTGTGCCTCTATTTCGCGTGCGAATATCGCCATTTTATTTTAAATTTTCGCATGCGGGAGTGATTGGAAAAATCGCATTGGCGAAAATTTGCATGGTGCTAGCTAACTTTGTCAGCTTATTGCAAAGCCCCTGAAAATGGTATCCTCACAAAAATTGCTGGAGTTGTAGTGAAGGGTTGGGGGGACATTGCTGGAGTTGTAGAGAAGGGTTGGGGAAACATTTGAAAACAATAAGTTTTGCTCTAACATGTCAAGTTTGTGTATAAATTGGGTTTAAATCTCAGCTCTCATTGACTCTTGTGAGTGAGGCGCCAGTGCCAGCCACGCTAAGGAGGATGGGAATGGGATAATGCTGATGATGTCATCAGCCTGGCTCCACCATTACAGAGAGAGACGTGGAGTCCCGGCAAGATTCCCTGAGTTCCTCCCAGGCAGACAGCCAGCTATCATCACCAGATTTCTCAAAACCCGAAGGTTAGCTGGCAAATTGTCGATGCACACAAGCACATTAAGTGTATAAATGCAAGGGGTTGGGGGTTTTGGTGTGGGGGGGGGGATTTCTGCAGCTTCTAGTACACACTAGTGACTATGAGTGTGCAGTCATTTCACTACTGGGACGAGACCTGTGCAATTGTGCAAAGCTGGAGTTCAGCTATAATCGAAGTGCCTTCGTTTGCAATTTTACCATCATCTGTTAAGCTAGGCATAGACGTCTCATTTTCAAAACCGATTTATCGGCAGGTCCACCATCATGCCTGGTCGGTAGTGATGGCCGAACCTCGGCCAGGTCCGTCCGCGAAGGGACGGATCGGACTTTTAAAAAAGTCAGCCGTCCGCCGGTTCGCGGGCTCGTAAACCCGGATGTGACGTCACATCCAGGTGTACGAGCCGGCTGTTCACTAGAAGACCAGCTTCATACCCGGTCTTCTACTGAACAGATTCTTCCTCCGGCGGGATCTCACTGCTTCTGAATAGAATAGAGAGCTCCTTCTCGCCGGCAAACAGCGCGGGTTGAACATCTGTACTGCTTGCCAGCTAGAAAGAGGTCAAACATGCATGTGAACTGTCTGCCTTGCGGGCAGTTTGGCCATCACTAATGGCCGGTCGTGATGAGAATCAGCTGTGCACCCTTTGTGTGCTGGCAATTTCTTGGGATGGGATCCAAAGAAATGAGATTGACCTAAAACTTACAGACATGTCTGTTATTTGGCAGATTGATTTATGGCTCGATTTAAGATGGGCTTGTTAGATTTGTGGCCGACTTCGCGGCAGATCAATCGTTGATCTGTGACAAAATCTGTCATAAATCTAACCATCTATGCCCAGCTTCAGACATATAATGATAAACTATAAATTATACACTATTCCCAACCTAGAAATAGGTTAAGACTGTTAGATTGGGAGGGTGGGAACTACACCCAAGGGGTGGCCGACCCCCATATGGACTTTTAAGGTGA
>CM070035.1:53008983-53036526 GCA_036250615.1 Ptychadena robeensis | reverse complement strand
AAGAGGATGATGTGGTCAAAATACTCATTTGCTTAATAATTCTGCACTCCCTGTATTGTGGTTTGTTAAAGAGTAACTTATTGGGGTTGACAGTGTTCTTCAGTTGAAATATAGAATCATGTTCACTGGAATTGTGATATAATTCATATTATATATATATGTTTTATTTTGTTCAGTGGGCAGTGCTAGAATCAGTCCTCTCCTTCTGCTCCTCCCGAACAAAGTTATGGAGCCGGGGGGGGGCGATTGTTAGCAGACATGAGCTGTCTGCTAACAATCGCCCCCCCCCCCCCCCCCCCCCCCCCCGGCTCCATAACTTCTGTGGAATTGCAGGTCCGGAAGCCCGGAAACATTGCCCCCTTTCCCCTCCTGATGGTGGTTCTGACTGTAATAAAGGGTTAAGAATAGGTATTTTGGTAACTACTGTGGGATTGTTTTGACATACCGGATTGGAAGATGGGTTTTGATAAGGAGGGACTTCAAGAGGTCAAATTGGGTGTGGCCAGTAACCAGATTAGTTGCAGCGGGTTCGGTGAAGAGAGAGAGACATTGCACTGTGGGTTTTCGGGTCTTTGAAGATGGACAGTAGTGTGAAAACTATTGGTGGGGAGCCATTGATATGATGGTATTTCTGGTAATTAGGATCATATTAAACTGACCAAGTGTGTGGTGATCTTAATGGGCATGTAACAGCCTTCAAATACCTGGAAACTGTAAAATGTTATATGAGTCATTTCAAAGGCGTTATGGCCATTTAAATCCAAGTGGGCGTTGCATTGTTAAAGAGTATGGATTAAGGGATGGGTGGATTTACAGTACATGGTCATTATAAGGATGAATCTTAGCTATCCAGGTCATGATTTTCTGGATACAGATATAAGCAATGTAAAGATTGTAAAGAGCAGTCTTCATAAATGAGATAGTTGTATGCAGAAGAGGGATGCAGTTCAGTTCTACACTTACTGCCATATATAGAGCAATATTTACTGCCAATAAACTCTTCAATGTCTTTTCAGTACTTGTTACTAATGACTTTAGTAATCATGTCTCATTTTCCCGCCACCATAAATATTCATACCAATGTGCCTTCTGTCTCTCCTGTATTGGTGCCAAGTTCATGAGTTGCTTTTAGTGGAATGACAGTGTATAATGTTTTTTTACCATTCAGATCACAGCTCCATAGGTACTCAGCAATCAGCTGGCACATTACTTGTCCAAATGATTGTTCATTAGTGTGTAGAATATCTACTCCATCATTGGAGCATTTACGGGTTCAAAAGCTGCAGCTATAGTTAAACCAGAGGTATATTTTCTGTGACAGAAGTGTGGGCGCAGTTATGTCTGCAATGGGCTGAGATTCAAGAATCATTTTCTGTTTCTCTGTTTTCAAGCTGTGCTAATTTTATAACGGGATGGTAAAATCCTTCAACCAAAATCTGGATTTATTCACTGTAATAATACCATATGACAACACCTGCACTCGGCATACTCTACTGCACGAGCCACTAGTCAGGTCACCTTGAGGCATATATGCCACTGCCTGCCTACATCTTTTATTCTCTTCTATCAATTGCATTAGAAGGATTACTGTTTTCTGTCAATTTTTATGTAAAACTTTTTGCTTAAGTTTCCAGAAAAGTTGGGATTTAATAACCCGACTATACAGATATTTTAAGATCTGTGAATATGGTAGAATTAGGGGTAGGAACACACAAAATTAACAATAAAATTATAGATTAAGGGGAGTATACACAATCTCTGATAAAGTAAGGTGGTCTATATGTCCTGGAACCTGCTACAATTTATATCTACCAACAACTGTGTAGTATAGTGTCCTCCCTGATAGAATACATAGTGATTGGAAGGTTTAGAAAGATCCTCATATTACATGGTTTGGGTAGAGCAAAAGTTGATTGTACAGAAATTGTATGGAAAGATTGTAAGGTGCATGGGGCCATTTAGAAACAAACAGAAAACAAACGCAGCATGAAACCAGATCCAGTTATCAGTTTAACTCAATCCCTACTGCCTGTTCTGTTTATGATCTACTACCTAAGTGCCCAACCTGCGGCCCGGGGGCAGCATGCGGCCCTTTGGGTGTTCTTTGGCGGCCCCCCTTAGTTCTCTACTTGCAGCCCCTGAAATCTAACTGTTCATGCATAGGGCATAGGAACTCATTGCATCACATAACCTCTGAATCAAAATGTGCATCACCATACTACAGTGTTACCCAATGCTTGTAATAATGAAAAATAATGTCTTCCATCTATGTCTGTTGTCATTTCCACATTATAAAATGCTTATACTAGTCAGTATAGATTGAAAAAGTTATGTGCTGCCCTTAAGTGGTGCCGATGGCCGCACTTGTGGCCCTCCGTATCAACTCATTTGCCCACCACTGGTCTACTAGCTCTAATATTTAGTGGAAGAGCCTCATATTAGTTTTCTCTCCTCTCTTCTTAAATGATTTATGTAGTAAGGACAATAAAATGTCCACTGACTGACAGCTGTGAATATGCATATTAAACATCTTTTAGAGATGTAATTGTGTATGATGTATGTATATTTCCCCTCCAGGTGAATATCCGCTGTCTTTTGCTGCCTGCACAGGAAATGAAGAAATATTAAAACTTCTGCTGCTTGATTATGGAGCATCGCTTAATACACAAGATTCACTGGGTAACTTTTACATAAATTTGGAATAACAAGAATTCTTTATAAGATATTATGTAGATATTATTATAAGAAATTAATATGTAAGACAGGAAAGGATTGCAGTGTTATAACAATGACTGTCGGGTCTAAAAACATTTCACTGTTGTCTTTGCTTATGGGATACACCAGGGATGCCAAAATCCATCCCTTTAGGGCAACATACAGGCACCTAAGTGTCCTTGGCAACAAGCTGCATTGGCACCAAAAAAAGGCTGATGTGCTCACCCTGAAATTCTTTAAGTGATAAAAATAAACATGTACTGGCACGTTGCACCACATCTGGTGGGCCTGCCGAAAATAAGACGCTTTTGGACAGGGGTGTACCAGCTCATTTACATGGTATTGGGCCACAGTATACGTAAAGACCCCTTTGAGGCCCTCTTGACGCTCAAGCCCAGGGAATGCACGTACACCCAACTAAAACTACTCACCTTTATTTTTTACGGCCGCTAAGCTGGCCGAGTTTGAAAAAGTTTGGGACCCGTGGGTGGAATATTACCATGACTGGAGCCTAGATGCCCGTCTTCTGACTATCTAGCCTACTGGGCACCCTACTGTGAGGGTTTGTTGACTGCTCCGCCCCGGACCTCCCCCCGAGTACCTACTCTGCCCCCCCCCCCCCGCTCTTTCCTCTCACCCCTTGTCTCTCTTTCCTTTCTTTCTTTTTCTTTCTCTTATTTGAATGTTGATTATGGCCTGGCACGTATTGTACTGAACGGGGCGCACTATGTAAATTGAATGTATAGTAGGTTTTACCTCCTGAGGCCTTGACCTCTTTGCTATGTAACTAAGGAGTCTGTTGAACCTGCTACTGTTCACACTTCTTATGCTTATGCATTTATTGTGTAATTGTTTGAAAACCGTAATAAAAATCTATTGAAACGAAAAAAATAAACATGTATTAAGGGAAAAGGTATTTCAAAGAACTTAACCTAAACCATAACTGGTGGGCAGTATTTGATCAGGAATAGAGCAATAGTACAATACCTGCAATAACATCTAGCAGAGTGGTGCTCAACCCTTTTAGATCCATGACCTCCGGAAGTGATGTTGCAAAGTGTCACTTCTTGTATTTGGAATGCAGAAGTCCTGGTGCATAGTGTCACTTCCACGTTCCAAACACTGGAAATGACACTTCACGACGCCACTTCTGGCTCGATCAGGTAAGTGTATTGTCCCCTCCCTTATCGTTTGTGCAAGCGGGGTGGGAATTTAGAAGGTAGAGTAACTCTCCATCCCTCCTAAGTTACTTAGTCCTAAGTTCCCATCCCGTTTGTGGGCATCAGCTCTGGTGCTTTCAGTGTACTTGGTGACCCCTGTAAAATTGTTGTTCGACCCCCAAGGGTGTCCCAACCCACAGGTTGAGAAACACTGATCTAGCGCATTGAATACATGAAGTACTCCTCTAACCCCTAATACTGACCAGCAAGATCTTGGAGTAGATCCAGTGGGAGGATAGCACTGAGCTGAGGATGTTCAGCATATACATCCTTGTTGCATGATCTTCTTATACACCCAGAGAATGAGCAGCTGTGGGTCAGGTAGTGGTCTCTTTTATGCTTATGTTGTTGTGATCATCTTTTGTAAACTGCACCTTGCTTTACTCAGAAATTCTTGCTTGTGATATAAAATATGTAATAAAATCCAACTGTAATAGTGATGATCCCCTATTCTGAATTTACAGGCTCAGAAACTTACCAGCAGAAGTCCTAAGAGGGCGGTGGTTTACCTCGCTACCATCTACCCCCCAAAAATAAATAAACATAAGATTAAGTGGACTAAAATTTCAGTAAACATCTTATCGTCATATATATATATATATATATATATATATATATATATATATATATATATATATATATATAATTATAATTTTTCTTACTAAAATTATAGGGGCCCTGTAATTGTTCTAAATTCATTACCTTTCCGGATGTCTGTATCATCATACACCACTCCAAACCTTGAAAACCATCCGCTGAAGTGTCTTCTAACCCTCACAGCTCTCATTGCGTTGCTCATTACAGGGTATAGCATTGGGGGACCAGTGACTGTGGAGGACCCAGGAGATCCATTTTCCTAGAAGCGTCACAAGTTGTCTCAAAACCGGTAATAGAGAGGACATTTTCCATTGGGGCATCTGAATTGATGACACCTGTCTAAGAAGGGAATTTGCCTTACTTCAAATACATTCTGCTAACTTAATGTTGACAGGATATTACAGAAAATCTTGACGATGGTAGCCAATATTACCCTGAAAGGGGTTTAACCCTTTACTTCTCTACCTTAGATTAAAAATGTAATAGCTTTAATTCTCATTGGAAAAGTTATCCCATAAAAGCACAATGGAAGAGCACATACACATATAGATAGAGATAGATAGATAGATAGATAGATAGATAGATAGATAGATAGATAGATAGATAGATAGATAGATAGATAGATAGATAGATAGATAGATAGATAGATAGATAGATAGATAGATAGATAGATAGATAGATAGATAGATAGATAGATAGATAGACGTAGAGACATGAAATCACTCTTTTATATAAGTTGCATACATGCATATCCGTGTTTCATTTCTGCCATTAAGACCTTATATTACCAATATAAGACTCAATTGAAGTATGTCAATGAAATATTTTATGTAAAGGTGATCTTTTGAAATAAATGTATTGTCTGACATAAACTTATTTGTTTTAGGAAACACAGTGTTTCACATCCTGGTCCTGCAGCAGAATAAAGAAATGGCCTGTCACATCTACAACTTGATCTTGGACCTGGTGCCACTCAAAGATTCTCAATGTGCCGAAAGCCTAGAAAATAATGATGGCTTTACTCCATTAAAGTTGGCAGCCAATGAGGGAAACATCGAAGTAAGTCACTAAGGCTTTCAATTATTCATCTTATCCTCAGTTCAAACTCTAAGTATTGGCTGTCTTCCTACTTTGTTAAGTTTCTAAAATCCAATTTTCTTGTGAAACCATAAATAATGCAGCGTGCCACCACATGTGAGCGATGTGTGCAAGTTGTTTGGAAAGAGAATGATCTTGACACGGAAGATCATTTAAAAATATTTATTTCTGTTCGAGAAATTGTCATTCTTCATGTCTCTGTTTCTGAAATATGTAACATAAGTAAAGCAAAAGCATTTTTCAGTGTGATGAAAGGGAATAGTGTACAATTTAACAACTGCTGTATTGTAAAGCTATTAAGGAGTAAACCTGCAATTGCAGGATTAAGAACGCACATAGACTTATGTAGCTCCGAGGTGTGTAAGCACAAGGGAACCCATCATTATAAAACTATAAGTCTTGTCAAGTCCCGAAACCACTATAATTTTGGTTCCCAGATTCTAGAAAAGTTTCTGAAATACAAAATGATGATGTCATGTAAATTCAGGCCTCTGTATTTTTCCTCCTTTAACAATCATGTTGTAAAATTAGTAATTGACCCCGAACACAATGCATACGCTGTTAAAAGAAAAACTATGGGCTAGCACAAAAATCGATATACCTAGGTGTTAGTCAAGTGCACCCAGATGAATTGGCACACAAGCCTGACATTCAGGCAAATCCAGACCATTTTTCAGACTGTAAGACACAATTTTTGTGGGGTGGGGCAAATGTGTGCTTCTTATATTATAAATGTCAACAGACAAATATGGTCACAGGTGGCCGCGCCTTTGCATTCCCTCTGAGCTAAGCACTGATCCTTGCAGAGGCAGGGAAGCTGTCAGAGGGAAGATACATCTATGGCAGCTTCTTGCTTCTCACATACACAGAGCAGAGCCAGACGGAAGATCAACCTGCCAGCATATTGTGCCACTGCCTGTGTATGTGAGCAGCTCCGCAGAGTGGGACCAGGAGGCCCACCTACTTTAACTCCCACTCTGCCAGTTGGAGCACGGAGCTCTGACCGGCAAAGCAGCAGTTCACTGGTATTTTTCTAGGATCAGACACTCCGCTGTTTAGGGTGCGTCTTATACAGTCGATTAACCAGTGGACTGACAGATACGTTCATATAATTTCTATGGGACTGGTTTCAATACAGTATATTTGTTGACAATGCCTATTGTTGGTAATGAAAGATGAATGTGATTAGGGAGAAGGAAAGATTAGCTATAATTTTGCCTTCCTTTGTCTTAATCAACAAGCTAAATAATTATTTTTAAAAAAAATTGTGACGCCTTGACAGTTGTGATTAAACATAGGCAAACAATTTGGACAACATGCCTGAAAATGTATGGATTTTTGGGACATAAAAATAGACTATAAATAGGTAATAAGAACAATATTTAGAAAACATATAACACAGGGCTTTCAACTAGAGTTCATCAATAGCACCACGTCCCAATTTAGTCATAATACCAAGAACTAGAATCCTAACTGCTGTTTATTACCTACATAATAAGCAGAAGCAGTTACTATAGCCCAGTATGTGTTTCATCTCCCTATCTTTACATCATGCCTTCAAACTGTATAATGCTGGGAGATACTAGAAAAGCATAGTCCACACCATGTCACAGCTCCCCTCCTCTTCTGCGCTGTTGGAGCCAATAAATGATTCTGTATTAATGTTTACATATCACTAATTTCCAAAGTCTATAAATTTGCTCAATTATTTATTTATATATATTTTTGCTATTAATGTTTGTGGAGTGGGCTGTGTGTTGGATTGTAATATGACATCTGTTTCAATATCTTTTGATGGAAATTCTAGACAGAAAGCAATTGCCAGTCGAAAAATATTCATGTTTAATAACAGTTCAAAACAGTTCCATAAAAATGATGACTATAAATATGTCTATATGACTATATAATATGTCTCTTCTATTAATCATACTGAAATTAGGTGATATATATAAGAAATAATATATTGACATCTTTATAAAATATTTCATACACCCTACCTTTGTGATATATTAGATTTTACTATCCCAGAGTCCTCAGCTTATCAACTTTTAGCACAACATTTATCAACCCCTCTGCCTCCTGGATGCCATGAGTGTCACAGCTAATTATATATCAGGCTAGAAAGGCTTTGAATAAGTCACTGTGATTTTTCATCCTATCATTGCATGTGACTGTTGTGTGTTTATTAAGAGAAATCACCTTGCAGGTCTGAGTTTTTCTAACCATCTCATCTGCAATAATTTATCCACAGGATCACTTAGCTAGGAAGTTGGTGCATAATTAATGCTTAATATACTGGCACAGGCAGAAGTCAGGACTTCCTCTAACCTTTATTCCATTATTAAATCACAGATGTTCAGCTATCTTGTTAAGCGGCAGAAGAAAATATATTGGACTATAGGGACTATCTCCTACAGCATTTATGACTTGACAAATATTGATACATGGATGGCCCAGAATTCAGTTTTGCATATTATAACTTCCAGCCAAAAGCCACAGGTAAATGAACCACATGCAATATGTGATTGTTTAGTTACTTTGAAAAATGTCAGCCTTTGTCTGTGTGTACTATATATATTTATATACATATGTATATGTTTGTACTGTTAGCATACAATAATACATTTCATTTCTTATGTTTTCTTTGCCTAACTCATACTCTAGGTCATCTCTTTAAGAGTGCCCCAGAAGGTTAAGCAAACATTTTTAGCAAAGGTTAGCTTTAAGGAGACAAATTATGAATAGAGTACTGGTGCTCAACATGTGACCCTCCAGCACATTTACTCTTAAAGCGGTTTTAACCTCAAATGAGAAAAACACACATACATTAAACAGACACAATACTCACCTGTCAGCAGTTCAGATCCTGCTTCAGAAACTGCTACACAAATAACGGAAACAACCCCTAAGATAACACTATTGTTGGTTTGGTCAGTGTCCTTACTTACAGTAAACACCCCCACACAGGAATCGGCATTAGGGAACACGGAACCCCTTTTTCGATCAGTCCTGCTTGAATAAATGTCGATCAAATAGGGAACCAACATGTTGGTAAATACCTGTTTGATCACCATTACTTTGGATGGGGACCCTGGTCCCAAAGTATCAACCGGTAATCAGTTCAAACGATCGACTCTTTTGGCTCAGGGTGTTTCCACTGTTCTTGATGATAACTCAGCATCTGGCTCTACTGTATGCATCTCTCTTGAAGCTACCATGCATACCTCTTGGACTGTTGCAGGCTACCCTTGATGTGCTCATTTTTAGGTTGACATCACATTTTCAAAATTTGCAGAAAACAAGGTGAGAGCCTAATGAAATAGACAAAACGTCCATACCCCTGTTCAGAAAGATAAGATGAAAAACATGGCAGAGATGAGACCAATTGAAACAAGGTTTGGTGAAACCATGGATAGCTTGTACTATCATACAGAGAGCTGCCATTATACCCCCTAACAATAAAACTATAAATGCTGCAGGTGGGGGGCTACCACCGTATGCCTGATGCATGAGTTGGCCTCTTCCTTATTAACTTATACCTCAAAGAAAACCCTTTCTAGCCCTAGAAGTTCTCATACAAATACAGATAAAAAGTGGGGCCTGTATTGTCAGTCTTGTCATGTAAGGACTTTTTGTATAAGCATTTCTTATGTGTTCTTTTGGTATTTAGATTCTCGTGCTATACACTCGCTCAACAGTTCACCTTCACCAGTTCACCAGCTATATAGGAAAGTATATTTATGCCTCCCGCCTTGAGGAAAACTGAAATGAGAACAATTACTCCTTCCACCAATAACACAATCTCATTAGTTCTCAGTGTTTAGTGCAGACTTTAATTTTACTTATTTTCATTTCTATTGCCTCATACTTTAATCTGGTACCCAGAGAAATGAAGGTGTGCCTTTTCTAAGCAATATCATTCTATTATTCTCTTAGAATGCCCTTTATTGAACATTATTCACCTGCTATATGTTGACATCAATGCTCAGTGCCTGCAATTCACTGCAGTTGTATTGCTTTTCACAGCTAATTGATGTTTTCCTTCCTCAAGTATCTGCACTGTGTGAACAGTTTAGGATTAAGCATTCTCCTATAAGAGGATTAGATACAGCAGTTCTACTTGATATAGTTTCTACATATTATTATTTACTGATGCTTTGGTCACCATTAATGATCACAAACTCTCAGATGAGAACCTGGGTATGGTGCGACAACACTTTTCATTTCTTAGAAACATTTATAAGAAATGCTTTATAAGTATTTTATCAGTGATGTGTTTAATGGAATACCGTAAGTTATTTCTAAACATGTATCACAATAACTATGTGTTTGGTTTGAAATTGTTCAGGTTATGACTTATGTCTGTGTCTCAGTGATAACTGCTGCCTAAATTCCCTGCCCTGTTATCACAGCACCAGGACAGGGTGTACAATCACCCCTTCATCTCTCCTGCAGAACATAAAAAAGTAGCCAGGACACGTCATAATAGTTACAGATAATTATAGCACTTACTGGTCAATGGCGTCACTAGGTCTTGTGCCACCCGGTGCCGGAAACTCATGGTGTCATAAGGTATGCTGTCAGTAATATGGGTGTCAAATATATACAGCAGTGGCAGAGAATAATCACTTACTATTAGGCTGATAATTTTATATAACTTTACTCGGCCATTTAAACACCGAAATTCCCTGCCTAGACTAAAAGGACAAACAGAAAGCCTCAAGACTTGATGCGTCTGCACTGGACTGTACCATGCACAAGGGGAGAGATGCAAGCCATAGACTGTGCTGCAGCTGTCACACTGACATTGCAACTGTTGTTCTTGAGGATGATTGGAGTCCTTGTGCTAATGGCTCTAGTTGGAAAGTTCAATAGATTTAATATATATCTTTAAAGGTTATGCACCACATAGGTTTCATCAAAGGCTTTGATGATATCTATGAGGCACATAACCTTTAATGATATATATGGGGACATATATATGGAGAATTCTATATATTATCATGTGTAGCGGTCACATGCTGGCCCAGTTTTCCTAATCACTATTGGCGCTCCTAATGACATCAGTAAAATTTTCAATGGTGATCAGAAAAACCAGGTCTACATATGGCCGCTGCACCCAGGGGGCAGTCCTAGGCTACACGGTGCCCTGGGCAAGAAGCCTGAAGCAGAATCTTCTAGTGACAAATGACAATGTATTCCCAAAGTTTTGTGAGTAAACCAAGGAGACCACCCAACTGTCTTTATCTTTACACAATTATTAATATAAAACACAATATGATTTGGGGATTTAGCTAGCTAATAAAATATTTATATATACTTGCTACATGTATGTCCTGATCGCAGATTGTGATGTACACTAACATCTACTCTCTCCAGGTCCGTCAACTTGTTGACGTTACACCAGTCAAAGAGTTGCTGAGTCAGAAGTGGAAGTCTTTTGGGTACAGGAGTTTTCTTGTTTGGATGTTCAGCTACCTAGCTTACATGGTTGTATTTACAACTGTCAGCCTCTACCGCCCTTTGAAACCTTATGACGTTTGTGAAAGTGACAACGTAACTGTGATGATGCCCAAACAAATTTATGTATGTTGGTTCCATACTAAATGAAGCTTATTAAAAGACGTTTTATTGGTTTCCTGAACTGATTTTTATATAAACGCATTTGACTTTTTAGGAATCATATGAAAGCAAAGAAGACCTTATGAGGCTTGCAGGAGAGCTAATTACGCTGTTTGGTGCAATCTTCATACTTTTTGCTGAGGTACATTGTAACTTCCATTATAGTGGTTAGTTGGCTATCTTCCTATGAACGCTAGTAATTCTACATATGTGACTGTGGCTTAGCTTTTACTGATTTTTTTATTTCTTCAGACTCCTCTACTTATTAAACTGGGTCCAAAAAAGTATATCGGAAACGCATCGACTGGTGGTCCTTTCTCTCTGCTAATGTACGGTAACATAAAACAGCAATGTTTGATATACCAAGCATTTATAATGTATCAAACCTGTTATCTTGAATTTGCTTTAGGTTACGTTCAGGTTTGTAGCTCCGGGGTGGTTATAAATTGTGGGTGGTGAGCTTTGCATGACCTTACCACTCTATGGGAAGATACCTGAGTCTGTGGTTCCTGGGCAATTGGGAGTGTTGACCTGCGGCTCCCAACCATCCATTTGAACTTACCCTTAGAGCAGAAGTGTCAAACTCAAACAGAGCAGTCCAAAATGAAATACTTGGATAAAGTCACGCATCAAAAACACTTGGAAACCTTTTCTTCTCATTAGATTTTTATGTACACTAACTACATGCATAGTGTCATGGACTAGAAATTACAAAGTGTTTTTTTTGGGAAAGTTTATTTTCTTGCAAGTTGCATATGTCGCAAGAACAGAAGATAAGGAGAATTCAAACATTCACAACAAGGACACTATCTGCATGAAGTTTCTTTATTTCTCATGTAAATGTGTTGGCTTTCAAACTAATTGGTCTTGCAATCTAAATGTTTTATTGATGGTTTTAGGATTTTCGGAAATAAACTCCTTAGAAGACAAGTTCAATGTTCTTGATGAATTACTGTAGAAAGTAAGAAACATTAAGTGCTAGTTCTGGAATTCATGGTGTCAATATAATACGGCACTGGCTGGAAACTCGTTTGGAAACAATTTTCCATTTGCTTACACTGCCACCTTCTTAGAGCCAAGGCTTGTTAGGTACAAACTTTTCCAGTGTAGTCCTGATTGGTAATGGATTGTTCTTTGTAGAAACGAGTTTGTTTGAACCTAGAAGACCCTTTTAAAATAAATGCCTATTTTTCTAAATTCATATCCTCCAAATGATAAGACAGTAAGTGGAGATACAAACAACCTCATTTATTTTTGCTGTCTTCTCATTGTAAAATATTTACACGTATTGGCTTCTCTGCACAGCAAGGATTAACCTTTTTTGCAGCACAAAGCAACATTTTTCTTAGAAAATGAAACCTGTCTTAAAAGCTGCTGCTACCAAGATCTTCTATAAAGAAAGAAAAGAAGACAAGAACCAAAAGTATTAAAGTATAACCATGATTAGATAAATAAATCAGAAATATTCCAGCATAAAAATAAGAAAAGTCTACAATAAAAGGCAATTACACAATTAAAGTGCACTGACCTTTTTTAGTTGGGGTGACGGGATATATTTGTGTCAACAAGACATGGTGGGGGATAATAGTGTATCAGTATAATCAGTATGGATGAGGAGGACAATTGTGCTGAGTAAGGGATCCACAAAGAATGAGGGCTTAGCAAAGGGAATGATAGTTCACAGTGGTCGAATGAAGAAACAACAGCCAGCAGAGGGTGAGAAGAACAATGGTGTCTATGGGGTGGGGTGGTTTCTCTGCTGCCTCTTTCTCCCTTTCTTATGCCTATTGCTTGGATTATACAATTTCCTTTGGCATTACTGTATCACTAGACTAAAAATACACTTGCAGGATGCTAATTTACTGGGGTGATCCAGTAGAATCTGGGACAGTTGGAGGTGTTCTTTTTCAGCCACTTCCTACCTACATAAACTTGTTGCTCCTGCCTGGTTTACAGATAGTGAGAACTCTAGAGTATATCTACAAAATGTATGCTGACATAACCACTTTTACTCAAAACGTAATAACAATGATGGAGAGCAACTGAAAAACAGGGACAGAACTTTGCTCCCCCATAACAGAACAGTCTAAATTATAATATGCATGTAAAGACCACCAGGTGTCTATAAATAAATCTTCAGATTTAAAAAATATATTAATTTTAAATCTTATATTACCAATAGTGAGGAGCAACATAAGCATTATTCGCATTCAGGAATTTGGCTAATATGCACAATTATTTTGAGAATTCATGATCTCCAGTCATGATTACCTTTATTGTGCAAATAAAAACTTATACATGCCCATATTCCAAATGCAATGCACTGTAGTTCTGGGTATTGATGTAAAAAATCTCAAATATTCACAATAACAAAGATATAGCACTATATTTGCAATAAAAATTAATGATTAGAATATTTGCGATTAACACCAATTACCAAGTGTACGTGCACTGTAACGTATTTTAGACTAGAGGTGAAGAATCCTTTACACTAGCTTTCCTCAGACTTTTAACACAGTGGAACCCTTAAGATAACATTCTGGTCTCAATGAACCACTGTTAATATTTACTACAACTACAACAACTACAGCTCACGTCAGTGGTTAGAATTATTACCTTTCACTTATTTAAAACCATCATTGGAATCCCTGCTAAAGGAAGCAATGTCATGAAGAGCACCTTGGTTTTACAGAAAACCGGTTTAGTATGTTGCTTTAGACAGAATTATAACATAAGAAGGATGCAAATAAAGATACATAGAGACGCTTAACCCTTTTGACAAAAAAATGTAAAAGTAGATTTGATACATCGTGCATTATGTTGCCCCAAACATGTTCTTGAAAGAAAACATGCACGCTGTTGTCAAACTGTCAGAGACTGGAATATTGACAGAAGGACAGTTGGTGCTACAAAATTATAATTTCCTTACAGTGATGTAATATCGATGCATAGTGCCAGCTATCCTCTGTTCTTGCTGCTTTGTTGGCTGAATTGTCAGATTTCCACATGAAATAACCACATTTCACTGATTATCAGGAAACATGTTGTCAAACAAAATGAGCAATGTTTACCATCTCCCATATGTATAGGATTTCCCTTTGTGTTACTACCCTTTCCTAACAACTAGATGAAAACCCAGCCAGCTTTTTTTTCTATAGCTCAGAGGCTGTTAACCCTAATAAAGTGCCCGCCATCTGCCAGCCTCCACATTCCACCATGTTAATCCACCTTAATGCCTTTACTTTGTTTATAAATATCATATGACGTTCTGCTTGGCACTTATTCCTGGTACAAGTTGCTGTCAGTTGATGTTAATAGACTACAAATTGACTGACTCTTTTGAATCAGCCGCACTGGGTTGCCTGGGTAACACAAAGGCCTTTTGACTGTGGCCTATTAAATTAAGTTTTTCCTATCAGTTCTGGCTTATTTTCTCAGCGTTCCTGATATCTCAGAATATACAAAAGAAGTAAAAAGCATATCAAAAACAAATCAGCTATGTAAGTCTTCACCGTCTTTTTGTTGTGCTGACTCATTTCTGGAAAACGATTTACATGCCCGCTAACGAGGTGGTGTTTTCCGTAGGGTGGGATATTCGCTGTTAATTTTCTCCGCTGCGGTACTGAGAGTTCTTGGGCACGAGGCAGAAGCAATTCCACTTTCTCTGGCTTTAATAATTGGATGGTGCAATTCAATCTACTTTGCCAGAGGATTTAAAATGCTGGGCCAATTTTCAATAATGATTCAGAAGGTAAGATGCCTGAATGTGCTTAATGGAAACAGAGCAGCATATAACTAATGTGACCACATTTATCTTCCGCTATACAAGTGGAGTACACTGTATACTTCTGGGATGCAGCTAAAGCTATAACGAGCTCCCAGGCTTTATATACTGCATGCTCCTGCTTAGCATTTACTGCTGTGTGAAGTCCTGGAAGACTAGTGACTCTGTGAATGATACATACACAGTGGGCAAAATTTTACTTGGACAACCTCTGAGATTATTGATACAGTGTCTCCAATTGAGGAGGTGTTTCCTTCTTATGATATATAACAATGAAATTCAAATGGAAACAAAGTTTTGTTGAATATAATTGAGCAACTGGATCTGGAACAAGAAATATATATATATATATATATATATATATAATTATATAATATATGCTATATAATATATAATACATGCCAAATGTCAAAAAAAATCCACACATAACTGCCAGATTTGGCCCCCTGGGACCGAATTTGACACCCCTGATATAGGCTCTATTCCGCAAGCCATGTTTCATGCTGCCTTTCTTGGGCACAGTACAATACCTGGGCACTAAAGTGATCATAGATATGTTAATACTGCATTAATAATAGCATTCAGACACTCACCCCAGGGTAAAGCTAGGCATACATGCCTCGATTTTTGTAATGATTCAAGCACAACCAATTGTTATGTGAATTTGTGGTGATTGTGCGTGACTCGATAAAAAAAATTGAGTGGCCACTGGATTCTTCGAACGGGATCAATTGATCCTGCCCTAATGAACTTGATTTAACAGGGAACCAACATGTTGGTAAACCCTGTTCCATATACATAACTTTGTATGCAGACCCTCATCGCACTGCGCTCGAGGGCATCTCAAGTGCACGGGCATCAATCCCTGAATGGGGGGGGGGGTGGTCATAACTAAGCCTATTCATTATGGCAGTGCAATTTTCTGTTTTTTTGTTCAGTTGTTTAAGGTCATCTAATAAAGCAAACCTAAACTAATCTTTGTTTCAACTGATTTCATCTCTGTTTATTAAACCTAAATACACTTGTACCAGTACAGTGTCAACTCATCTTGTAGGTCAGAGCTGCAGAACATATTAACTGTGTAATGAGAGCCGCCATCTTGCATTTCGTAAAATACTTTTCCGAACTTTTTCTCTTATAGCTTATGTATATATCTACGCTCATCCTTGGCTCAGCACATATTATATTGCATGGTATAAATTCATGTTATATGTTTATAGTATTTTTACACACACACAATCTCCTATTGGTTGGAGTTCTGCTTTTTTAATATGGTGCCAGTGGCTGCAAGCCTGAATGAGAAGTTGGAGGAGAGAGCAGAGATAGGTTGTATAAAGCAGGTATATGCAGGATAATTTACAGTAAAAATAATAGTTACATATCCCCAGACTAGAAACTGGCTAGCTTCAGTGTATGCTATGTATTGTTCTAGACCTGGATATAAACTTGAACCTTGCTGTTACATTCTAATGTCTACTGTGCTGATACAGTGATGCAGTAATAATTCCATCCATGTGATATTCTGTAGGTCTTTGGAAGTTCACCAAGTATTAGGTTATGCCGGTAAAAACTCAATAGTAAAGCACAATGGGTTGGAGAAATGCAATTATATAGTATCATAACCATATATGAGGCCTTGTATCCATATCCCTTGATGGAATAAAACATGTTTTGTCTCAAGCTAGCTATAAATCAGAGAATATTTCCAGAAAATGGCAAGTTGGGAAGCCAATAACCTGCATATGATGGGCACACCTATATCAAGGTACACCCACAAACCCCTAACTTTTTTTTAAAAAGATTGAGGGCAAGTTTTTAGCTTACAGATTTTACACTTAGGTATGGATAGGGGAAAGTTTTAAAGGATTTGATATAGCGTGCAGTACCACATGGTCATAATGTTTGCCCTGTAAATAATCTAAGCACCAGAAAAACATCACCATCCAGGGACTTTAAAGTAAATGCAATATGCAATAATGTGAAGTCACACATGTGTTTATTGTTGTAATCACTATGGTCATCACACATGACCTGTGTGGACATGAATTCAACAACATATATACAAAAACAAATCTTTAGCCCCCCATACACCTTACAATCTTACCATACCATACAATTTTTGTACAACTTTTACTCTACCAATACCATGTAATATGAGGACCTTTCTAAACCTTCCAATCACTATGTATGCTAACAGGGAGGCCACTATACTACATAGTTGTTGGTAGATCTAAAGAAAATTGTTTGGAGTGATCTAAAAGTGTATGGGGGGCTTAGAAATAGATATATGGCTGATGAGTTTTACTGAGTGGGGTGGAATCTATGATTAGTTCTCCACACCCAACTCACTTAGGGTGGAGAGCTAATCATAGATGTTGTGCTTAAATTATTTACATGATAGAATGGGATGCGGCACTGTAATAGTTTGATAATATATATATATATATATAGAGAGAGAGAGAGTGACCCATAGGAAATTATCAGAGTAAAGTTTGCCCTGTGTATTCTTCCATTCTGGTTTGACCAGTAATTAAATGTTGGAAAAGCTAAATGAATTTGCATTTATGTTCCACCATCCGCCAAGAATCCGCACCACACTACAATTCATTTAGAATTTGTGAAATTTAGTCCTAGTCCTCATTTGAATAATTAAAGATAATTTAAACGTTAAAAAGTCTTCCTTGTTTTTTACTTTGATATGTAAATCAGACATCTACAAAGTCAATGTGCATATTCAATTACTTCTTAATATCTTGAGAGTATCTGATTTATCTGTTTCCTGTTTTAACCGTCCATTAACAGTAAAATAAGGGCAATCCAAGCCAACTCTGTATTCGTGATTATTACTGCAGTTCTATCATATTTACTTCTAATGTTTCTTTTACAGATCACTAAAGCGTGGTAATATTCCCTCTTCCATTTCTCTTCCTGCAGATAATCTTCACTGATCTTTTATGCTGGTTCTGTTTAGTCTTCATAATTATAATCGGCTTTAGCTCTGGTAAGACTTTTTTTTCACAAACAAGGTGCTTTTACCATCCTACATCCTAATCAGAATGCTAGAAAGCGTTTAAGCAGCTTAGTAAATGATTATCTAATATGTAGTAACATACTTAGATATTATGAATATGTATTTATATTGTTTATACACAAATACCAGGTTTCCTGTGTGGTGTACTACTGTAAAATTGTTTTTCATTTTCATAGTTTTCCCTTTTTCGTATTTACTAATTAAAGTAAATTATTGAAAATTATTTAAAAGTATGTAAAATGATCCACCCAATGTCATCGAAAAAAGCACCATTGTTTGAGGTGACCGTTATTGAGCACCCATATGGGGCTTCAACCTGCCCAAATATATTCAATGGTCAGATATTTGGGTATAAATGTTATAAATTGGGATTTTCTAAGCACCTATAGCTCTCATTCCTAGCAGAGCTACCATATATGATATGAGGTAAAACAGTATGCAAGTTTCCCCGACCAGGGGGCAGTGCTATTGGTGGAGCTGGCTCTGCGCCCTCCCAGTGCAAGCTGCCGACGGGGGTCGGAGAGAAAAGGAACACGCCCATACGCTCCTCTTGTTCTCCTCCCTGTTCAGGGAGGGAGAGCATGATCTGTGGGCACAGGCATGTACTAGACCATAGGTATACGCAGAGTCTTCCACACACTGTTTCTCCCGCATTCAGAACAGTGGAGTCTAAACGTAAGTTAACTCCCATCTTTTTGGGGGGAAATAGTGCCTGCGTCTTATGGTCCTATGTCAGATGAGAGATGCAGCCACAGCTAGATCCCTCTTCTGTACTGTTTCTACCACCAGAGCCCCGCTGATAGAAACAGTACAGCAGAGAGACATACATGGAAGTTGCCAGTCGGCAGCTTCCATGTATGTCTGCCTGTCAGCTACGATGACCCTGCAGCTCACCTGGCAAGAAGGGAGACGAACAGTGCAGACTCCCTCGCTCTCCTGCTGCTGGAGGGTGTTGATGTCTGTCTTGGATGTAATGTCCACAACACAAAGCTGTCACTTTAGTGGTAGGCTGTAGTATTTCCCTTGTCAGCTACTTGAAAGGTCGTGGTGGGGGGGGGGGGGGGGGGGGGGGGGGGGGGGGGGGGGGATTGTGCAGATATGCTGGGTCAGCACAGACAGTACTTGAACACTTCTAAAAGTGGAGAATCATGATAGAAGAGGTAGTGCCAGTATAAGTTATAGAAAGTAAAAACGTTGCAAGGACCCATAGAGATTGATGCTCTGAACTATGTGATTATGGTCAACCTAATCTGCAACATAGAATAGGCTGTACAAAGGATAGATGATGTTGTAAAAGTGTCCATGACAGTAACAGCAAGGGTTATCCTACAGTGTCCTACAGTAATATAGGAGAAGAATACATTGGAAATTAACCTTACCATTCCTTTTCATATCTTCAGCCTTTTATGTAATGTACCAGACACTGGATCCAGAATTGAACCCCTTTGTGGATGACTTTCCGAAGACAATTTACGATGCCATAGAGATGATGATGGGATTGACTAATCTAAAGATTCCCACAGATACGTCTTTTGCACTGATATATGTGGCATACTCTGTGTATATGGTGTTTGTATGCCTGTTACTGTTAAACATGCTTATTGCCATGATGGAAAATACATACTGGAGAGTGGCACAAGAGAGGGAAGAGCTGTGGAAACTCCAGGTACATAAAAATAAACTTTTTGTGCAAGGAATTTATTAGTATGAATGTTTATTTAGATTTTGGTTCTGTGCATTACCACAATGGATTTGAAATAAAACAACTTTCAGATTTAAGTCAGTAGGTTAAAGAATAAATAGCAGAGAAATGTGAGGCACTAACACCTTTTTTTTTACGCAATCACTTTATTTCGGGGGCTCAAAAGTAATTGTACAATTGAAGGGCAGGTGTGGGCAATTTCTTTGTCATGCCAATATCAATTGATGCTGGCGGCGTGGGCTGGGAAACCAACACCCCTCCATTAACATGGAGGTCGATGGCGCGGTTCCACAACCCTGGAAATGGGGAAATTCTCTATATAACCGAAGCTTTCCGGGAGTATATCGGGTTCTTCCGATCCTTGCTTTTGTAGTGGTTGGAACTAACTCAAACAGTGGATGAACTGGGTTTATCTCAACCACTAGGGAGGTTAATCCAAATATTTAGGAACCTTACTGTGATTACACTAAAGTCATTGTTTATTTAACCTCCCTGGTGTTATGTCTGAAGCCAGTACATGCGCAGTCTGTGTCGGGTGGGGGCACCATAGACCTCCATGTTAATGGAGGTGGCGCCAATTTTCCAAGCTCACATAGCTGGCGTTTTGGTGACACCAGCCATGTGTAGAGCGGCGGGGGGAGGATGGGGAATCACTGGGGAGTACAGTGTACACCGCTGCAATTGCCCATATGGTGGCTCCTCAAAGATGTAATGAAAAAGCCTGTAATGCCCAGGAGGTTAAACATCTACAATAATGCACTTATAGAACTAAACCAGAAATGGCAACCTAAAGAAATGGCCTTAAGGCTGAGTTCACAGGAGAGTGGCTCCCAACCTATAGCGTGAATCAGGTCTTGGCCAAAACCTTTTAGAAATCCATTCGGAGATAATTTGCTTACATTGCTTACTTTTAACATAGTGTTCTATTTTAGGTTGCTGCTACAATTCTCCTCCTAGAACGTCACATTCCAAGATTTCTAAAAGTACGAACTGGAATTCCTGGGAAATCCCTGGGCTTGGCTGATAAGAAATGGTATATTGGGTAAGGTACACTGTTAAAATACATTCATTCAATAATGATTTATAATCAACAGATGTTTGGATTAGCCTTATGAAGCATACATTCCAGTTGATGTCCTCACATGTACTAGGCCTTGTACCTTGTACTTGGCTGTATAGTATCCTCATCTGCCCCATGTGCATTATTCAATCAATAGAAGACTATATTCTACATATTGATCATGTACAAACATTCCATTGCAGTAACTTTTTTTAAGATTTTGCAAGAAGCTATGCAAACCAGTTTGACCAGTTTACAAGTGTTATCACAGCGTTGTTGACCCCAAGCATACTCTTTCTATTATTTAAATTTATATAAAATCCAAGTATGTTGTATATTTGTAATGTAACATGGCTTATTTCTTTATTTTGTTTTAGGGTTGAAGAAATATTGGATGAATACATGGCAGAAAAAATAAAACCTCCAATCAGACTGAGTAAAAAGTCCACACTGTGTTGGAGCAAGATTAGAAGAAACATTTCGCTGATTATCAGCATGAAAGATGATTCGGAAATAACAGTGCTGTAAACAAGAATCTGCCACATTTAATGGATAGTATTTATACAAAGGGCTCATTTACAGAAATGAAAGGACAAGAAATGGTGGCACTGAGCACTGATATCAGCAGCGGCTTGTATAAAATGATCAGCTGGAAGAGGATTTTTGGCTACAGACGGCATCTTTGGCTTCCTTATCTATCTGTTTTACAACGTGACTGTCGTGTTATATTACAGAACATGCTTCTGCCAATATTACACTGCATGGAGAGAATGGAGATACAATGAGATACATAAGGGGTTCAAACAAAAAAAAGAAACAACATTATTTTTCTGAGCAAAAATATTCTAATAAAGAGTTAAATGTAATTATTGAGCATTCCTAGAAGTGTTAATACCTAGAGGCACATTTCTAGAGATGTTAAACACAAAAAGAGAGGATAGACCTCTCACAGGAAATTTTTTCATAAAACAAGGGACTTTAAAGGCCAGGAGTAAAAAGGTCACATATAACAGCAGTGGTGTAATAAATACATTGAAAGCAACACATATTATATTCAAAACAAGGTTACATTGTATCATCGATACTCAGACGTGCAGAAATTGTCACCTACACAAACCCCCAAAGGGGTCAGTGTAAAAATATCAAAAAGTCCAATGATGTATAATTTCAACACCAATGCTCGCTTTATTGTTAATAACTTCTTCAGGGGGTGCTTGACTACTATGTGAGCCGATTGTAGATTATGCACAAGTTCTATCGCGTATGTGATAATGTAATGTAAATATAACCACCAAGTCAGGGATTCCAGCGGGGAACGGAGAGCCAACAAGTATAGACCTCAATGCCAGTGGAGTGATGCGGCCAACTGTTACAAAGGTTATACCCCCAAGAGGTGGTGTGCACCGGTGCTGCCATTGACCTGTCCTTTGCATACTCCTTCTGATGGAGACTTTGGTGAACCCTCGGCCCTAATTGTAAGGCTCATCACTTGTGATCTTTAACCTTGAAAGGCTCATCACTGGCATACTATGACCTTTGTAACAGTTGGCCAAATAGCTTGTGGAGTTAAGTATAAGTGAGATTTTTACATTACATTAAAGAGTCCTTTGGGCTGACTTTTAAGCTACCCATACATGGTTAAATATTTCCATTCAATCGACCAAAAAGTTTTATCATTTTAAGTTGATTGACCAAAAGTAATTGAAATAGAACATGAAATAGATTGAGCAGTAATCAGACATTTAATTGTAAATGTAAATTTATGTAGATTGTTCAAGTATCTGGCAGTTTTTCTAGGTATTTTGATTGATTTGTATCTGATCATACTATGGAACATGCCCACAGATCTAAGTAAAGGAATCTATCGGTTTTAAATTGATCACACTGTGTGGTGTTACAATTGATCAATGTTAGGCTGGTGATCTATATTTAAATCACACAAGATGATCAAATCTAAAGCCCCCCATACACCTTACAATCTTACCATACAATTTCTGTACAATCAACTTTTCTTCTACCAAAAACCATGTAATATGAGGACCTTTCTGAACCTTCCAATCACTATGTATTCTATCAGGGAGGACCCGGCACTACATAGTTGTTGGTAGATCTAATGCAAATTGTATGGAGTGATTTAAAGGTGTATGGAGGGCTTAAGATCGATCATGCAAGGTTTAATTTAATTAGTGGTGGTATAACTATCCTGAGTACCCCTTTCCCTGCCACCTAGTCATAGACTGCTTTAGCAGCTTAGATTAAATATCCAGCTCATTTTGCACCCCTTTAGGGGCTAATTTACACTGGGGGTTTTCAACTTTAGCCCAATAGGGCCTCGATGGGGTTCTAATCTAGATGACCTGTAAATGCCTTCACTATTTCGCAGGTGTGGCTGCAGGAGCGCGCTGTCGCAAACTACTGTGAGAATGTACCCTTATTGAAGCACCCAAGGTGGCCACCTATAGAGTTTGTCACCCAGCCCTAAATTCAATTAACTCTTTGATAAAGTGCAGGTCATTTTTTTTCCTAACACATGCTGTGGCTCTGCATTGTTGCAAACAGGTCACTGTTAGACATTGTACATACTAATCTGTGTATTTTGCTAGCATGTAATAGAACGTATGGCATTGTGTCATAAATACAAGCCCTTTTCATGTTTTATATACTCCTTCCTATTAAAGAGTTTAATGTGTCTGCTCTTCCCTAAACTATGCTAAGTGTAATATCATTTACTGTAGTTGGTACATTTGTTAAATTATTCAAGAATAGTAAGTAAACCTGACTGGAAGTCACACAAGACCACAAAAATTACTATTTTCTACTCATCAGACACATTCTCTGCTCAATGCTGAAATTTTCTCTAAAGCTCCCCATTGCAATCAATGTGCAGCTTATATATATATATATATATATATATATATATACATTTGGGCCCATGGCAATAGGCTTCATGCTTCTGCCAATGGCATCAGTTTTATACCAATATGAGACACATCTGAGGTTATATGGAATTAACTGACTGGTGCATTTAAAAAGTCACAGTTGCTCTGTGCATTATTGGAAGCTAAGCCCAGACCTTTTGACATTGGGATTTAGTGACTCGGTAGGCATTAGGCATTGAAAAAAAGAATAATTTCTTTTTTCCTGTTGTTTTCTTGTACTGCACCCTAGCTGATGCTGTCTTATATGAGGTAAGTCATGAGAAGAGAACAATTTACATAATGTTGAGAAATTAAACTTCAGCTTTAGCCTGCACAGAATAAATTCAGTGGTTAGTCAAGATATCTTGAATGAAGGTTGAAAATGTAAATAGTTAGGCAATTATCAAGCAAAAACCATCAGCTTTCTATATTGAAAACCACAGCTATATGTATTAGCACTGAAAGTAGTGTTCAGTTACTTTACAAGTCAGTATGCAAAAAGCCATTAATGTGCTAATATTAAATCATCCTAGCTTACACTGCCTGGTCAAATCCCCCCATAAAACTTTATGAAGTAGGCACCATAAAAGACCAAATTCCCAATGACCCAGTGTAAACTATCCCCGCATAAATCATAGTTACGATTAAGACTGGGATTGGCTTAAACAAGCCAATAAGAATTATTCCTTTTTTGTGCTTACTCAATAAAGTGTTATGGGTGATTTGACAAAGCAGTGCCAGCTAGGATGATTTAATATTGTGCGCTGTTGCTTAAATAAACGTGGGTGCGTTCCAGCGGCTGAACGCAAATTATATTGTGCAGTGAACGGTCTTTAACTTTTATTAACTTGTCAGCATTTACAACCGCAGTCTCCTCTCCCCCAGATCAGACTCCAACATTGTTACATCCTACAAAGTCGAGGCGGAAGAGGGTACACCAAAACGACCAAGAAACACAGTGGATGTAGATGTTGTCCCAAAGGAGAGCTTAGAACAGTTGGGATGTCCATCTGGACTGAAAAGCATCCTCAGGGTGAGAAGCAGAATACTTTTCTGTAAGGCTGTAGTCACAGCTCTGGCCACTCTTTTTTTGTGGCCAGAAGCGGTAGAACTTTGTTTTATGGGCAATTCATTCCAAAGTTGTTTTTGTAGTTAGTTGCAAATTGATGCAAACACCTGAAAAGCATCTTGGTTGCGTAGAGATTTTTATTAAAGTCAATGAGGGTGGTTGAAAAGCCAAAAAAATTTGAAATGCAATAAATATCTACCCTATTTCCCTGAAAAAAAAGGCATCCCCCAAAAATAAGGCCCCTTACATTTTTGTCTCACACTGAAATATAAGGCACCCTCCAAAAATAAGGCACCCCAAAGATATGGTACTGTAACTCTGGACAGGGGGGATCAGAGGGGACAATTAACGTGACACAGGGGGATCAGAAGGGGTTACTAAAATTGTAATCACCCCTCTGATTCCCCCTGTGTCATTTTCATTCCCCCTCTGATCCCCCTGTGTCATTTTAAGTGATCCCCCCACCCTGATACCCCAGTGCCATATTCTCCTTCATGGAAAAATAAGACATCCCTGAAAATAAGACATAGGACATCTTTGGGAGCAAAAATTTATATAAGACACTACTGTCTTATTTTCAGGGAAACACGGTAGAAACTACACTACTTTAAAAAGGACAGTAACATTTTGTTTTTAACTGACCTCATAGGCTTGATTGACATGAACAACTTGTTATTTCCAGCATTTAAATGCTCCAAAAAAATTAAGAAAAATGACTGTGTGAATGGAGCCTAAGGCCAAATGTCCACTGCTTTTTTCCTGCACCTGACGTGCATCCAGCGTGTCCACTGTGGGGAAAAAGACGCAGGAGGACACTTCCATTTCTAATGAATGAGACAGTGTCCACTCTGCATTTTCTAAATCGCAGAATGCAGCGTCTTTATTGCGCTGCAGCCCTTATGCCGGCCATACACATGCCGAGCTGGAGCGATATCGCCCTCCGATATCGCTCCGGGAGGCTAACGTGATGACGTCATCACGTTAGCCTCCCATTGCATTCTGGGGCCCCACAATCGGCCAGGCACCCTTTGTGTGCCGGCCATAAGCAGCGATGGAGACGCCGTCTTCATTGCTGCTTATGGCATCGGCTCCCATCGGCCAGAGATTTTCCGACATGTCGGATCTCTGGCCGGCCGAGAAGTGGGGTGACAGGGATCTGTCGCCCCATGTGGGCACATGCCGATAAACGGCCGGATTTTAACCTGACCGACGGCGAGAGCGCGCATGCCAGTCGGTCAGATTAAAATCCGGCCGTTTATCGGCATGTGTATGGCCAGCATTAGGGCTTGTGTACACTGCTAAACAACGCAGGGTGACACTGGAGACATGTCCATTGAAGATCAATAGACGTGTCGAAAAAATGTGGAAAAGCAGCACCTTGTTACCTTGTTACGCTAAATGAGCATAGCAAAGCATCGGCAGGAGCGTGCCCGCGAGTTGCAGGAAATCCGCCTGCTAATCGGCAACCGCGATGGACATTTGGCCTTACTGTGCCATGATGCCAAGCACTATAAATTATGTTGTACATCAGAACTACTCTCCATTGTGGTGAGGTGACAACTCAAGTTTTTTTACACGCATGTACATAACATAAAAAAAATATTCATCCAACAGCTGAACGTTACACTTGATTACACAATGCTTCAATATTGTGTAAATAATTCTGATAACATTCTCAGGAATAGCTGTTACAAGTGGAAGTGGGTATTTTCAGTTCTTTTATTACTTTTAGTACTATTATTTGCGTGTGATTTTAGTAGCAAGTTGAATCTGACAAATACACATCTTAGAGAAACGTCAGACTGACAGGTAGGAGGACCCAAGCAGTGTGTTATATAGGATGACTTTAAATTTACAGTGGGAGTGCTTTGATGTGACACTTTTACTTTGGCTTATTTTATGCACTGTAGAATGTTTTTAAATATCTTCACATTTGTAGAGCAAATTTACATACCTCCATGGTTTTTATACTTCAGCGTCATTGACATTAATTACTCCAGTGTCATTCAGAAATCAAAGGTTGCTAAGTAGATAAATCGTGTTAAATGTCCCTTCAAATGCCCTCATAACCTCCCAGGTGTCCTCAATGTTTAAGAACAGGTTTAATCTTGTCCAAGTTCTTCATCTACGCTGCCCTGTCAATGTATGAGCTGTTTGCAGTGGCACATACATTAATCACCTCAAGGCTAGATGACTGCAGTGTGCTCAGTGTTGGGATGATCCTCTAACTCATTTGCAGGCTGCAGCCAGTACTGAATACAGAAACGAGACTCCTGCTCTGAAGAGAATTAATCAACAAGCGTCTTTCAGTAGCACAAAGCAAGCGCGGGACCGTTGGCTGCTTCGTTTAGGAATTTATATTGATTTTGTCACAAATGACATATCCACCCATTTTTGTCCTTCATCCCTTTCATAAGGCTGCCATTGGCTGTACTTGTTTTAAGTCTCTTTACCAGATGAAAGTCTTGTTTGTTGGGGTCATCAGTTTAGATCTTGCTTATTTGAAAAGGACACCTCTTCTCTTAATCTTCCAAGTAACTGGCATGTGAGCCAGCCTGGGCATATATCATCTGTCAAGATAGTGTTGCTGGGCAGACACATTGCCCACCAATGCTGCAAAAGTACGTCTGTATACATTTATTATATTAGGAAATCACAATCGTTTTTGGTAACTGTTAAGCTAGCCATACATGGTTCAATTGACATCAAATCGATCATCAATTCGAT
>CM070035.1:52991644-53008883 GCA_036250615.1 Ptychadena robeensis | reverse complement strand
TCAAATTACATTGATTGTACAGTCAATTGAACCATGTGTGGCTAGCTTTACAAGCTTACCATACAATTTCTGTACAATCCACTTTTGTTCTACCAAAACCGTGTAATATGAGGACCTTTCTAAACCTTCCAATCACTATGTATTCTACCAGGGAGGACCTGGCACTACATAGTTGGTGGTAGATCTAAAGGAAATTGTATGGAATTATCTAAAGGTGTATGGAGGGCTTAATTCTCTTTTTACTACTTATATTAACTTCCCTAGCGCTCTTATGATGTCTAGATTTCTGTACCAAAACCCAAAAAATGTTTTTTCCCTGCAATGGTCTTGTAGATATCCTGAATATAATAATGTTTGAAACACACAATTACGGTATGTAAAAATAAATTACATAATAAATTGTATTATTTGAATGATATATGTATTTATATTTGTTTTTTTGTTTATAATAAAGTTTTAATTCAATTGGAAATGTGTTTTGTGTCTTTTTTTTTGTTTGTTTTGTACTTACAATTCTTGTACAATTCCCTTTGGCACCCTTTGGAACTAGTGACATCACACCAGTGGAGAGAGGGTTAACCTCAAAGGGGCACATCTGGGGAATCACACTGAAAACAGTTTTCTTCATAGAAAACTGTTTTTGTGTGATTTACTTTTACATCTCCCACCACTGCCCCGATGTGACGTCATCACTTCACTCCACGGGGGGCAGGGGTGGAGTTATTGGCCTCTGCTGTTCAGTATCCGATCTCTGCCAGATGGACCCAGCTCGTCCAGGGCTAATCAAACTGGTCAGCACTAGACGGCCTGGGTACGGCAGGAATGCCAGGGGGGTTAAAGAGCAATAGAACACTATAAATGGAAGCAGTGGACAATTGCCTGTGGTCCTTTTTTCAGGCTTCATAAGGGATCTGAGACATCCTGCCCAAATTTCGACACTTACTTGCAAATGCATGCAAATTGTATGCAGAACGAAATCGAACAAATCAAGCACAGCATCTGTTGCATACAATTTGCATATATTTCAATGCTTATGTCAAAATGTCAGCATGTTAAACTCACAAATCCATATTTTTCACCGATCTCCTTGATGTGGTCACATAATGATAAACCAAACCTAATAAAGCTTACCAATGAATTTATTCCAATAAAAAACGTGCATAGCACCTTGAGAAAAAACATTTCTTCTTTTTATAGTGATGTCTACTTGTCTGAAGAATAGATGTCAGGCACCTATGCAGTCAGAAGGTTACAAAATTGTGCACTTGCTTGAAAAGAAATGGCTTTCTTCTGTTAACGACCAATCCTCTGCAAGTTTAGGAATTCCGTCTAATGTTTTCAGGTTTGGCAAAATAGAGAATACACTGCAAAAGTAAAGAAAAGTATATTTAAACAAATAGTTTGTATGCTTTTCATTTTGTATGAATTTGTAAAATTGTTTTAAAAACTCAGGTGTAATGTTTTTTACAACATATATTTTTCCACAAATCCCATTTGAGGCCCTTCTCGAGGCAATTAAAATGACCTTCTTAAACCTCAAATATACCCACCTATAGGAGGTGTGTGTTATCTTTCTAAGAACATATATAGCAAACATAAGTGAGTTAAGCTGGCCATACACCTTTTAGATCTCTCTGTCAGGTATCCTTTAGATCTACCAACAACTATGTAGTGCCGGGTCCTCTGCGATTGAACACAGGTAGACTTGATTGTTAGAAAGTCCCTCATATTACATGGTTTTGGTAAAACAAAAGGAGATCTAAAGGAAATCTGACAAAGAATTCTAAAGGTGTATGGGGGCCCTTAAGCTAGGCATATATGGGTAGATTCTAAATAGATTTGAGTACAATCGAATCGTAGGAAATCTAACTGAGTAGGCTAGATTGAACATGGTTCCAACGTGTTGGAAAACCCTGTTTGATGTCCATCACTTTGGAGGGAGACCACAAAGGGGGACCAACTCCATACTGATGACTATGCATTTAGTTAATATATTATATGTAAGATTGTGCACACACAAAGTTATAGCGTCCTGGTTTTTCTTTTTTAGGGCCCTTTCCCAGTATACGTGTATGCCTTAAAGCATTTATACAAAAAGCACGCGTTCTGTAATTTACACATCTGCATTTGCGCTAGCACAAGGCATGAAAAATTCGTGTGGCAAGATGCTATAAAAACACTTGCGTCAATGCTGCATTTTAAAATATGCAACGACCTTTATAAACCTTCCAATCACTATGTATCAGGGAGAACGCGGCACTACATAGTTGTTGGCAGATCTAATGGAAATTGTATGGAGTGATGTAGTATGAAGTAAAGGTGTAGGGGGGGTTTTACATAGCTATGATGTTTAGGAGCCATCTATAAATAAAGCTTGCATTTTTGAACAGGGACTTAAACGGATTAAGATAAAAGGATTGTGAAAATGAAGGTACTTACCATTGTCTATAATTCTCCAAAAATTCACACGGATTTGACTTCAGAACCAGTGATTCTAGTGGGGAATGCTTTAAGTCTGAAAGTCCACCCAATGATTCAATATTATTCTGTGCAAGTGATAAGTGCTGAATTGCAGGAAGCTTTGGCAGTTGTTTAAAGGTTGTAAGGTGGTTTTTGCTTAAATTTAATTCTTTACACCTGTAGAAAAGAGAAGCAGTCTATGGTAGCTAGAGCGCATCAATGCTGTCACACCCCCCCCCCCCCCCCCCCCCCCCCCCCCCCCGCTCCACTTTCTGTCTCTTATGTGTGATTCATAGTGTTTAGGGATGTCATGTCAGGAGTGATGAATTATTAACATTTCTAAGAAGATGTATTGTGCTTAGTACTGTCACCAAAGTGTTAGATGATGTGATCAATAATTTATTTTATGAAAACTGTAACATGAAGTATGAAATGTCTGTAAGCTGCCTATAGTCTTCTGTGTGTTCTCAGCATGTTCATTAGATATTTACATGAGAAAATGGAAGTCACATCAGAAGTGGATAAAGGAGCGTCCAAAGTGTTCACATATGTACATACTATACAAAGAATGTTGTTTCCATGTACAGAACGCTAATTCATTGTGAATATATTGGAAGATTATATGGTTAGCCATTACATATGCTGAATAAGGCTGGGTCTACACTATGCTGCACCTTAAACCACTGTTTTCAGGGGGTATAGGGTGTGGTATTCGCCATATATGCGTGCATCACATACCGCGCCCATTGGTAAACAATGGTACATGTTTCCTGTGCGCCACAAGACTCCCCCAGATCCAGAACGACTGGCCAGGCGTTCTGAATTTGTGCCCGCGCCGCCCCCAACTGCGGGCATGATGCGCCAGTATAGCCCATAGGGGATTACAGGGGGTGGCTGCACTGCACGGTTTTCCGCAGTGTAGACGAAGCCACTGAGGCAGTTTGGGAGCAGATGTGGCGTGGCATTTCAGCCGTGGCCGAACCGCTCCCATTACCCCCAGTGGTAGCCAGACTACACTGCCGCAGGTTGCCCACAGTGCAGTGCGGGCACGTAAATAAATACGCGGCTTACCATGTCCGCACTGCACCGCGGCTCAAATGCGTGCCTGCGCCAGCTCAAATGCGGGCCTGAAAGATCCGCCGCGGTTTTGTCGTGGGTTTTAGACCATTTCAGTCCATTGAGAGTCAATAGACTAAAAAATGGGGGGAAAAAACGCCGTGCAAACCGGCCGGGAAACCAGACAGAAAAACATATGCTTTCCGCATGTGTTTTTCTGTCCTCCTATGTGGAGCCTTACCCTAACAGCGCTGTGACCTACTGTGTGTGATACTATAATAACTGCAAGGAGATTGCACAAATATTTTCTACAAATGCTAAAGATTGGATTTATTGTATGAAAACATTGAATATTGATTGGAGATTGAGGAAATGCAGAGTGTCAGTTTAATTAAATATGTGCTGGAAGAAGTCATCACTAAAATTACTGGAGATCTAATGATTAAAAGTATTGTTAGAAAACGTGCATATTTTCCATGAATTAAGTTCAAAATCCGGTAAAATTATTTTGATTGGAATTTGAACTCACTTTATGCAAAATGTTCAATGGCTTTGCAATTAACTCACAGTCAGCAAGTAAAAATTTTAGCCAGACATAGCAGTCTTTTGACCATCAGAACTGGACAAAGAAGTAATGGCAAAAGTTGTCCCACTCTGATGAACAATGTTTCCAGATCACGTGGATGACTAATGAGTATGAGTGCATTGTGCATTATGATTATGTTTTCCTGAAAATGTTCTGGAAACTGATCTATGACGCTCCACCTCACAACAAAGACAATGTATATAATCTGCTATAATGGTGTCATGGTGGCAGATACTAGGGTTCCTTCCAAGGTCTAATAGATGGTTCCTTCCAAGGTCTTATGGAGTCCACATGTCTTATGGAGTCCACATCTCTCGAGCCCTAGGAGGGGTCTACGCTTTATACTTTTTTGTAATGTACCCACAACCCTTCTACATCACCAGCAATTTGGTGAGACCATGTTCAGCTGCTTTGTAATTACTTCCAAATAAATTAGTTGAACCTGTATGACCATCTCTTGTCCCTTATTTGCATGACCAGCTGCCATAGGATACTGACAAATGTTTTGGAGGCCAATATGTTTGTTATCAGACTTGTGGTTGGAAAGTTAGTGGGACATGTCATATTACATTACATGTCTAATTAGTGTTTGAACCCCACTTACATCTCTTACCTTGGCAATCGAATGGCACTCAAATCTTTCAACGAGTTATCAACTAGCCATAGTCTCTCCACTCTTATTAGTCGTCGAAGAATACGGTAAAAGTTGTTTTGTTGGTAAGGGTCCCCAAGACCCTGGTAAGACAGATTTAAGTTCTGTAAATGGAAAGGTATAAATCAGTCCCAATTTCTTCATTCTCTTTATATGACCTCTTTACCATATTCTGGGTGATCAATGTTTAAGCTCACCTTTTTCTTATGTATTGCAATTTCCCTTCCTTATAAAGATTTTATACACTAGCCATAAATAAACACGTAGGGGGAAAAATGACTCTGGGCGAAATGGAGGTTTTATTATACTACAACAAAACAGCAATATATAATTTTCATTGGAATACATTATTTCTAGGAGAAATCGGAGATTTATCATATTCCCTAACAAGCTGCTAAAAGTTCCACTTCAGCTGCTCAGAGAAAATTGGTTTTCTTTATAACAATCACGGCTCACGCTACAAGTCACTTGCACATTGTCAGCCATGGTTTGCCATTTGTTATGTATGAATTCATTTCATTGGAAGCAGGTTGCATTGAAGCTGAAGTCCTCGGAGTCCCTGGGGCAGTCTGCAACACCTTGTTGGGCAAAGCTTTGCAACCTCTGCCTCAACCATCCAAGGGAATCAGCCATCGAGGCATGTAATACCAGCTTTATTGTCTCTGATGGTTTCAGGCTTTCTGAGATGTTAGACAACCTTTTGTTTTATGTATATTTCAACAAATGTTGGATTGTGTTCAGACCAGCAAAAGCCAATTAAAGTCTCCATGGAATGTTAAAACATGACAAAGTATCACTCGGAATGCACTGGTGGTCATGTTTAGCAGACTGAAAACTTGCTAAACTTGTCATGAAACTGCGCCACGCTTGTGATTTCTTCGCACATCAGCGGACACTGTCACCCAGATCTCGGTGTTCCTAATAAAGTCTTCCCTGTGTCACAGTGTGCATGCTCTCATACGTACAGAAATCATGTAATTTAAACTTAGGAAATGTTAACACGCTGCTTTAGAATTATTGTTTCTCATTAGTGTATTAGGCTTCAGGAACAGAAAGTTGCTTAAATGTCATGCTGTGCGTAGCAAACTTAGTGCAAGGATAGTATTCCTGCTCAGTTTTCTGTTTGTTAAGGATGCAGAAATAGGAAAATAAAGGGACAAGTGTATCAATATATTATTATAAAAGCCTGAAGCGATTGATTTGCAAAAATGTAATTTAAAATTAAAGTTTAAAGCTAGCACACACGGGTAGATTCCCATGCAATAGACCCCCGATCAATCACATCGTGGTGACGTCATCACTCTGTGATTGATCGGGGATCAATTGAACGGAAATCAATGTGCACTACATGGGCATATCAATTCCCGTTCAATGGGGACCCTGGGGATCCGTTCTCCCCAGCTCGCAGCATGTGTGAATCACAAAACGGCTGCGAGCTGGGGAGAAAGGCAGCCAGCCAGCCTTACAGATTCACAGAGAGAAGTGCTGGCTCCGCACTCTTCACACTGACAGCTAGTCCAGGCTGTCCAATAGTTTGCATGGAGACTCATGTCTCTATTCAAAGTAATGGAAATTAAATGGTGTTTTCCAACATGTTGGAACCCCGTTCAATCAAGTTTCTTTGAGCGGGATCAATAGAAAGGAAGACACACACGGGTAGATTTGAAGACAGAGTTAATTGATTGTACTCAAATCTATGTACAGATCTACCCATGTGTGCATAGCTTAAGTATGATTTGTCGCTGGTGGACATTAGAGAAGCTTTTCTTACTTTTGTCCTAGCCAGTTATTATAAATATATTACAGATTTGTGAAGTGTTTGTATGAGGAGAGAACATTTACCTAGCAATTGCAGCTGTGGGTGATACTAGAAACACTGCCCAATAGGAAAATCCATGGAGGTTCAGTCATTAATATTGATGGACAAACAGATTAGAGGACAGCAGAATCTAAAACAGGTTACGTTAGCTTTCTTTGAAGAATTATTTTCAAATATTATTAGCAAGATATTTGATAAAATATAGTAATGATTTAGTTAACACAAAATACCTACCTGGCCCCGGAAACAGATTTGTAATGTTTGTTTGGCAATAAGACAGTTGATGCTTTCTCTGGGTATGTTCTAGACAATTCTGGAAATTTCCTGTACACTGGGGTATCTGCCCAGTAACAGGGGAGGTGCTGATGGGTCACAGACAGTATAAATATATATAATTGATAGGAGGGTTCTTGGTCTTCTGCTATCTGCCAACTTGTGAGACACCCTTGAATGACCCGGTGGGATTGGGCCTTTCATCCAGGCCTGAGGGACTGCAGGAATTGGATTACCATGTGTTTATTCCCTGCTGGCTTGGGATGGGAAGGAGGATTCCAACCTTAAATATAGCCTAAAGCTGGCCATACATGGCTCAATCCAGCATGTGTAGTCATTCCATTTTGCTTATAGCAAAATATTGGTAGAAGCCTGTGTATGGCATTTGTTGTACAAAAGAATCTGGTTGATCTGGGTACTAGGAGCGTAAAGCCCACAAATATTTGGGGAAAGTCTTCTACCTGCAAGTCTGATAACTCTGCAAAGGCCCCAGTCAAGGGTACACATATACTTGTTCTTATGTGTTAAGTCCCAAGAGTTGGCAAATAATTTCCAAACTAAGAAGCTATTTAGGCAAGTCGAGATTTACATTATGAAAATGTGTTAGTTTAAGGATCTAAAAATTATTTCCAAAGTATGTGAATGAAAAAAGCTGTTGGGTTTTAATCTGAGAGGCTGGCTATTTAAATACACAATGGATGTAATTCTTTCAGCATTAAAAAGGAAGAAAAAAGAAAATATCCTTTAACAAACGATGCTGTTACTTTCAGGAGTTGACAATTCTTTTTCATACATAGTGTTATATAGGTTGAAATGTTTGGTTAAACAAAATCCTAATTTAATTACTTTTTTTTTTCTACAGGAATAGAGAGTTTTTAGATAGAAATAATTAATAGATAGCTTTGCTGGAATAAAGCAACATTTAACACTTGAAGTCAGTGGGGAGTGGGGGGGGGGGGGGGGGGGGGGGGGGGGGGGGGGGGTGCTCTAAGTAGAACAGCAACATTCTTCAAACTAAATACCTGCTACTTTTGGGAAATAGACCTGAACAGTTGGGGATAAAAGATTACGCAGACTATATAATCCAACTATCATGGCTCCCAGGCACTACATTAACTGGTTTGTGTGCTCGCTCTATTTGTTCCAT
Organism: Ptychadena robeensis; assembly: GCA_036250615.1. Classification (NCBI taxonomy): domain Eukaryota; kingdom Metazoa; phylum Chordata; class Amphibia; order Anura; family Ptychadenidae; genus Ptychadena; species Ptychadena robeensis. Next base: position 53,000,890 of record CM070035.1, on the reverse strand, counting down.
AAATCCAACTGCCCATTTACTGGAAGATAGCAAAGCAAATAAAAAATATACACGCGTAGTAGTAACATCTCACATGGAGAAACTTGTTTGATTTCATAGATGGGATTTAAACATATGAATGCAAACCAATCACGTAATTTAGCACAATCATATGCAAATTGTATAGAACTATAAGCAGTGCTGAGCTTGCAGATGCAGTTTTTACACATAACAGACACAGTAGCGGTAATGCAAGTGTGGGCGTAACTGGCAAACAACACCATAAAATGTTAAAGAGCATGCCAACAGCTAAGGAGGCAGGCCGCAAAAGCAGATGGAGCTTCGTGTTCTCACCCCACGCCCAACTCTGTAGTGGGAGAGACCAGTCCCAAGCCCAGGGCTGCAATCAGATATCTGGGGGCCCCATACTTGCAAAATTTTCAGAGCCGCCTATAGGGCTCCACAGAATGCTTACCTGCTCTGTAGCCTTGGGGACCAAGGCATCTGCAGCACGTCCTGACAGCACCATCGAGGCTGCTGTCAGGAGGCAGTGAGCAGGATGGGGAACAAAGTTGCCATTCCAACACCCCAACAACAGCCGCTGGCATGGCACCGACTAGGCAGCGGTCCACCGGGCCACCTAGATGTTCGGGTCAGGAGGGCTCCCTGTGCCGGTCCTGCCCAAGCCACTGGACACCTATGCGGTCGGTAAGCTATCCAGCAGCACTGAGGGTAGGATTGTGGGTCCCTGTAGGAGGAGAGGGTGATGTCACACAAGGGGAACCCAACCACACATCACCCTCCCAGACCCACCCACATCGCACATAAATCCCTGAGACACTTTCATGGAGCAAGAGAGGGGGCGCTTTGACATGCAGAAACTCATGTTGAAGAATATAAATGGGCTATATGAGTGAGAAAGCAGGAAACGCAAAAATACTGGAAAGTAGGCCCACAGGTCCACCTTTTTATCCTGTGTGATTAGCACTAATTTGCACTAGTGTTTTGTGGGTCCAGTCTATTTTTCTTAAGTGAAAGGGGGGGGGGGCAATACGGCAGTTGCCTTTGGGATACTTCGGAGTTTTTGGTAGGAAAACATCCCCTCTCTGTGTCTTAAAATCCTGTAACCGTCTCTAGGAATAATGCTGGCCATACACTCTGAATTAAATTCAATACGATCCATAAAACCGAACCAATGAAAAGCCTTTTATCGTCCCTTAAAAACTCCGCACATGTCACATTTTACACCACCGTATAAAATAACTATCGTAATTGCCACTTTTTTTTACGGTCGTAATTTTATGACAGGTTGAAAATTTTTCAATTGGTCTTGAGACCATCGGGAAACTTCATAATCTGTTTTCTAGTGTTTACCGACCAATTACCTGTACTTGCCGGGCTCCCCTTTAAAACAAAAACCCATCACCAATCGGCCGTATCAAACGGCTATTAATTTTCGTGACATTCTCTTTCTCGTGCAAAAAAAACACAAAAACACCACACACACACAAACAAAAAAAAAACAACAAACCAACACCCACCCACAAACCCACCAACACCACACCCACCACACACCAACAAAAGCCCCGAACCAGTAACAAAAACACAACCCAACACAACACACCCCAAAACAAACCAACAAACAAAAACAACCAAAAAAAAAACAACCCCCCACAACCCCAAAACAAACCAAACCAACCACGCCACCAAACCCAAAAAAACAAAACCAACCTCACAACCAAAAACCAACCAAAAAAAAAAAAAAAAAAAAAAAAATACGATCCTAAATTGGATTTTAAATGTGGTAGCTTTTTTGCTGAATATTACGATCCAAACCGATACCGCCATCGGGATACATTGGTCTGTTTTAATGGATCGTAATTTTTATCTCGGAGTGTATGGCCAGCTTAAGTCAAACTAGGATGACTAATAGGCAATTGTATAGGGAGACATTATGTAACAGGTTTCCCTTTTCTCCAGAGACATTCATAGTCTCCTTCTTGTGATACAAAGCACACTGCATAGTTTGTACCTGGCTGAAATCACATCTGATAGAACAATAACATTGTTGGCATTGGAGAGTAGTAATGGTAGACTATTACTTCAGAGCATCTGCAAGTCTACAAAAGATGACAAGAAGATTTACATAGTCTTGCCTAGGTGGGAGATCAGGAGGGCACAATTACACAACACCCACTGGGGGTAAATGTTCTAGAATTGGGCAATCAACATTCAATGTTCAACTCTCACCACACAATTCTCCCAGTTTTCTTGCAGCCTCAGTCTCCAGATCTCTTTATCGTTGGTCTGTGTGCTTTCTAATGATAGACGTGCCTCTCCTCTTATTATAAGCTCATCATCTGGTGGCCCTGTGATTATGTAAAACATACACATATGAATGAGAAGAAAACATTTTAGATACAGCTAATAACAAGTAATAAGAAGAAAAACTTTGTCTTGGATGAAAAGTAGATAAATAGTTGTAGTGAGACGTCAAGTTTGTTACTTTACCTTCTCTCACTCTAGGAGAACGAATTTGAGTCCCTTGCACATCATGTTCTTTCAACTTGTGCCAAGTTAGATATTTGAACGCATCACATGGCAGCTTAAAATGCAGAGAAGAAAGAACGCTAATTATGTTTTGAAGTGTTTTCATGTGCATTCATGGAACACTTGAAAATGATTAAACCACAGAAGCAACACCTTCAAATCACCAAAGTCAAACAAGGACATCAGTGATTATATTTGCAACTAAATGTTTTCATTTTGAAGAAAAACTGCATCCAAGATTTGTTCTTTTTTCAATAAGGAATGATATTTGACCTAAGACATCCAGAATAAAACAACAGTTCCAAATCTAGAGATAATATCAGGTATCCAGATTGTATTGTTTATAGCCATTATATGTGGGCTGAGCATGTATGATATCATAACAACGCTGTTCAATAGTGTTATAACAGATGGAATTATATAACTTGATGATCAAACTTTGTATGACCTTTAGAATAGCATGAGCAAAGGCTAGAAATACTTATGTACATGTGATGTCTCATTTTTATTTTTGATACATTTGCATAAAGTAAACTATTTTCACGTTGTCATTATGAGGTGTTGTGTGTAGAATGCTGAGGAAAAAAATTATTTCATCCATTTTGGAATAAGGCTGCAACATAACAAAATGTAAAAAAGTTATGTGCTGTGAATTCTTTACGGATGCACTGAAAAGGGCCCCACACACGTACCGAGCAGGGGCCGACAGATGAGCGACGGAGTGCAGTGCGAAGACTTCATCACGCTGCATCCCTCCGCTCCGAGTATCGGTCCCCATTTAAACTAATGGCGTCGGCCAGAGTTTATGGACATGTCCGTTCTCTGGCTGAACGTGCCCATGTGGGCACACGTGATCTGTGGCCGAGTGCGCACGCACATCGGTCGGCGGCAAAATCATCTATGGCTTGCTAGGTGTATGGAGGCCTTAAGTCTTACATCACCAAGTGCACTGTAAAGTGTCAAATGTAGTGGTGTAAAGCACACCACCACTCGACTCTAGAGCAGTAGACAAACAATGTTGCTTATACGTCTGATATTCTGATGGATTAGTCTGGTTTTGTGGATACTTAAGGCCCCCATACACGGGTCGGATTCCGACCGGATTCCGGGACGATCGATTCCGGGCGCGTGCACACGAAACGATCGTGACGGAATCACGTGCAGCCCACCTTGTCCGATCGTTCGCGTCCGATTGATCGGGGGCTCAGAATCGGATCTGACAGAGAACCAACATGTTGGTCTTTCTGATCCAATTCTGCACACATCAGGGGGAGTTGCCATTTGGGAAGTAAGCGATCGGACACGGAATCGTCCAGGAATCCGTGGGACAAGGTGGTATGCAGCGATCGGATACTCTTAATTGGCCGATTGATCGGAGCTCCGATTCCCGCTGAGATCGCCGGAATCGATCGGATCAGTGATCAATCGGCCATGGAATCCGACACGTGTATGGCTAGCTTAAGAGAAGAGAACTTGCCTTACTGCATTCTGTCAGTTGTTTGGTGTATGGTTGTGTCACAGTGGTTGGGCTTGGTTCCAGTAAAAGAAAACTCTTAATACTTAGGGACACTTAGACATTTGGACAATGCTCTGCTCTCAACATTGTGGGAACAGTTTTGAGATGGTTCCTTTTGGTTTCAACATGACTGCACACCAGGGCACCAAACTAGGTCCATAAACACAAGGATGAGTGTGTTTGCTGTGGCTCAGGAAGAACTTAACTGACCTGTCCAAAGCCTTGACACAATCAGACAGAACACCTATGTAATGTAATAATGGAGCAGGGGGTATAATCTAGGCTCGATATTCATCTAGAACCATTGTATACATATATTCTCTTGGTAAGGAATACAGACTTGTGCCACTTATATAACTTATATATACTTATTAATATACTAATATATACTTATATCAGTGAGTTTCAGAACTTTACTCCAACATTACATGACCTTGGGACAGCTTCAAATGTGTGTACCTCTGGTTGTGTTGGGTTTTTAACCCTCGTGTCTACTGAGGCCAAGTTCTCCCTGAAAAGTTCTACTGCAAGAGAACATGTTGAACCATGTGATTTGATTTCCCTATGACCATGCAAATTTTAATTATTTTTATCTGAAACAAAAGAGGATGGCTAAATTGCTAAAAGACACAACTGTTTTGAAGACACTCCAGGGTGAATTTTTCCTCACTTTGATCTCGTATTATGGTGTATGTGCAGGACAGTAAGTCAAACAAATTGTCCTTACTAAAACAGCAGAAATGAATAAAAATCAATGGATAGGGATATTCAACTTTTCCTACACTGTGTACATTTTCACTTAAATAAGTGCCCTAACTAGGAGTCCCATAGGCACCAAGTTAAATACACTTTAGATTCCAGTTAAAAGGTCTTAAAAAATGTTGAATATTGCAATGTTAAGAATCATGTCCATACAATATACAGATACATATGTATGTACACATACACAAATAGATCAAATCTTACAAAAATAGATACAATTGATTTGTTAAAAGACTGGATACATCAACTAGTGGATGTGGGCGAAACATGTTGGAGAAAGATTCAGAACCATCTCGAACCTACATGATACCCTTAATGTGATTTTCAATTGATGTATCCAGTCTTCCAGTGATGTCTGTTTAGCTAGCCATACACGTGTCGGATTCCATGTCCAAACGATTCATCATCCGATCGATTCCGGCGATTCTGCCGGGAATCGCAGGTGTGATCAATCGGCCAATTAAGAGTATCCATCGCAGCATACCACCTTGTCCAACGGATTCCGGCACGATTCCGTGTGCGATTCCACCTCCGATTCTACCTCACAAATGGCAACTCCCCCTGATCCGGGCAGAATCGGATGAGAAATACCAACATGTTGGTTCTCCGTCGGATCCGATTCTGGGCCCCTGAACGTGCACGTGCCCGGAATCGATCGTGCCGGAATCCGGTGGGAATCCGACACGTGTATGGGGGCCTTTTGAGAAATACAGCATAACACATTATGGTTACATTGTATTTATAGTTGATGGCTAGATGTACAGTATAATACACAAGATGGCATCTTTCACACATATGATCATGTTAGTTTTCCTAAATACATGCTGAGCCAACACAGTTATACATGCTGATTGTACTATTAAATGATATAGATATACCAAGAGTGCGACATTTTCTGTACATAAGAACTCAGTTACTGTAGAAGTGAACTAAATTCTGAGAGAGACTTCTATGCTTGCATATTTGCACTGGAATGTCACTTGCCATAACTGTGTTGTACTGTAGATCTAGTCATCGTCTACTGAATCTTTTACCTGTCCCCAGTCCTCTAATTGGTTGGTGCTGATGTCATAGATGTGACAAAAAATGCAGTAAATGACTCAGTTAGGCATCAGCTACTTTGACAGGTCATGTAATAAACATCATGTGGATATATCACAAAACAATCTAGAGAGAAACGGAAAATAAGAAATACTTGGGCTTATAACATTAAGGAATCAGGGGTATCATTAGTGCCCACCACCTACCTGCTCAACTGACCAATAGAAATTTATAATAGAAACTGACAAATAGAAAAGAGAGAAGAACATGATCCAGTAGTCTGTCTGGTTTCCCAAGCTTTTCAGATTTACCACAGTTACCATTTTATACAATTTTTTTATTTTTTTGTTATGAGAGTGCCCGGATTAAATTCATTGAGACAGCCTGGCACAAATCTTTGTTGAGATGTTCAGATAAATAAGGTACGTGTTACACCAATAAAAAGGGGATGCATACACAGTTCACAATTTACATCTGGTATCTATTCTATATAATGAAATATTCAGAAAATCAGTCGTTTCCATGCCAAGTGAAGCAATTCTGCGCTAAGCAGCTTACAGCCAGGAGCAGTGCCCTAGGGCAGTGGGCTTATGTCTGCGTGTCTGACCGCTCACTTAAATCTCTGGCCATTAAGATGGCAGCAGTTCATCATTTCTAAAAGTACAGATGTTCAGTGAAAAAGTGATTTCATCTAATAATAATGTAGTATGCAAGTCATGTGCACATTGTCATTTACTCTTCTGTTTACACATACAACAATGTATTGTTTTGTACAAATTAGAAGTAAAACGATGTTCTAATGTTTTATCAACAGTATAATCTGTGTCATTCATCTGCTTACTATATTTGTTCGGGAAAAAATGCAGAAGCGCAACAATCTTCTCTCTATCTCGTGGTTTTATTCCAGGCCCTGGGGATAGATCAGTAATCATAAAAGCCAAGAGAAAAGTCAGGTAACGTTCCTAATTAGTATTTATTCCTGTATTCAAAAAACCCTGATAACACGTTTAACCTCCCTAGCGCACTGCTGAGGTCCAGATTTCTGTACCAAAGCGCACCATAGACTTCAATGGTAAATTTTTCTTTATGTTGTAGTCCTGTGACTTCCCAAAATATGCCCGTACGAGGGTCTAGTAGACATCCTGAATATAATAATGTTTAAAACACACAATTATGTTTAAAAAATTATATAAAAAAATAAATAAAAGGTATCATTTAAATGATAAAATCTCTTGAATACTTATTTGGTATGAATGATTTCAAAACAGTATGTATTCCTATTTATGTTTGTTTATAATAACATTTTTATTACAATTGGAAATGTGTTTTGTTTTACTTTGAATTGTATTGCATACAGTTATCACTGTATCCAATACAATACCCTTTGATATTGAAGAAGCCAGTATTCAGTGAAGAAGCCAGCTGAGAGGATCGGAGCCAACAGAACAGCACAGAAAAGTGACTGCCCGGGCTCTGATCTTCGCCTGACGGCTCCATCTTGTCCACTGCAATACTGACAGGAAAGCGCTGGACGAGATAGAGCCATCAGAAGCGCTAGGGGGGTTAATGTATTGTGGTTTCCTAAGTTGTTTTGTAGGTATTTTAAATGATATACACAGAAGCTTGCCATAACAGCTTAGTTTACTGGAGTCTGTGGCCTCAATTGTTAGGATCTTCTATACCGTTGAGTGCCCTGCAAGTACAATTACATAAAGTGACATAAATTTATGCCAATGCAACAAACTAATGCCAATTTGTTTATTTAATTTTCATCATTCTCATGTGTTAAGCTTCAGTGTTGATTTCTCTTGCCAGTAGGAAGTATAGTCATCCATTCATTTACAGAAAGCCAAATGTCATGTCAAATATCATTGTGAATATTAGGCTCATCTCATAGGATATTGGCTACATTCTGTAGAGAGAGTACATTTCACCTTGACTGCTTCTTACATAAATTGGAATTTTCTGTTTTATGTTAAATGTCCATGCATTAAAAGATTTCACTCTATTAGTAGCGTTAGAAAGAATGGTTATTAGAGTATATACAGTATGTGAATTAAACCACCCACTTAATTTCTTACATCTATTATTTGACCTTGTTATACTGAGAGGTAAAGACAAGGTAAGTGGGCTTCCTATTGGTAGCGAAGGGAGAAAATATTACTGAAATGTATTACCGTGTTTCCCTGAAAATAAGACAGTGTCTTATATTATTTTTGCTCCCAGAGATGCCCTACGTCTTATTTTCGGAGGATGCCTTCGTTTTTCATGAAAAAGAATACGGCACTGAGGTATCAGGGTGGGGGGATCACTTAAAATGACACAGGGCGGATCAGAGGGTGGAATCAAACTGCCACAGGAGACGCAGAGGGGTGTATTACCTTTTAAGTAACCCCTTCTGATCCTCTTGTGTCATTTTGATTGCCCCCTCTGATCCCCCCTGTCCAGTGTTACAGTACCATATCTTCGGAGGTGCCTTATTTTCATAGGGATGCCTTATATTTCAGCTGGAACACAACATTCCCAAAGGGACTACAAAGTTTGAAGCATGGAACTGACCATACTGCAGAGATCCCCGACTAAAACAAAACAAAACGATATCTGACAGCTGGAGGGGTGTCTTTTTAAGCTAGCCATACATTGTCGGATTCCATGGCCGATCGATCACCTATCCGATCGATTCCGGCGATGTCAGCGGGAATCGGAGGTCCGATCGATCGGCCAATTAAGTCTGTCCGATCGCTACATACCACCTTGGCCCACGGATTCCTGGACGATTCCGTGTCCGATCGCTAACTTCACAAATGGCAACTCCCCCTGATGTGTGCTGAATCGGATCAGAAAGACCAACATGTTGGTTCTCTGTACGATCCGATTCTGTGCCCCCGATCAATCGGACGTGATCGGACGGACAAGGTGGGCTTCACGCGATTCCGGGACGATCATTTCGCGTGCACGCGCCCGGAATCGATCGTCCCGGAATCCGATGGGAAACGGACCAGTGTATGGGGGCCTTTAGAGACAGCCCCTCCCACTGTGTTACGTCTCGCCTAGGCAGGACGTAACAAGCTTTAGGAGTTACTGGGAATTCTCTCCCATAAACCCCTGTGTCTCAGTATCACAGATGTGATGTTAGCACCACGTCTGTGAGACTTTGTGAAGAGAGGAGAGAGAAGCCTCTTTTGACACAGCTAGAAGGATCCAGCTGCTGCCTGGAGAAGATAGATCAGGAAGTGGCTTCTCTGCCCTTATTCAACATGTTACCACCATCAGATAAAACATGAAGAAGGTAAGTTATTTTATTTGTTTTTGAGTAGCAGTTTTCCAGGATCTGGACAGCTGACAGGTTAGTAATGTGCTTATTTCATGTATGTGTGTGTTTTTTTGTTTTAGTTTAA
>CM070035.1:52968062-52979863 GCA_036250615.1 Ptychadena robeensis | reverse complement strand
TTCAGCAGCGCTCAGAGGCACGTGCCTCTTCTGCCTCTGCCTTGTCCCGGCCCTGGGTATAAGTCTTGGTTATGACAAAGTGTCTGATCTGTAGGTATACACACACAGGTATACAGTGATAAGTCAGATTTCTTCTCCAATTTGGGGGAATGTGTATAATACTCCTGTTATTGACATTAAATATCAATGTCTCTGATCTAGTCGACTCATTTGGTATGAGTGGATTTTTTTATAATTGGTGTAAATAATGACTTTTCATTACTGCTGAAACCTTTTCCTACAGTATGTCCATATATTTTTGTATGCACCATTGACTCCAGCAAATTTGTATATGGGAAGGGTCTTCCTGTACCCCAAATCAGTGCACTTAAATGAATAGATGATATCCACTGCCTCTCTATTTGTGCCCATTTAGTAACTGGCTGCCACTCTGTCCATTGTTTCACATATCCTAACTGGGCAGCTAAGCAATACTTCTTGACATCTGGAATATTCAAACCCCCTACTCCTTCGGGTAAATATAAAATATCTGTTGCTAATCTATGTGTGTATGCCCAAATCTAATCTAACAGTTTTTGTTGTATCTTTTTCAATATATATTCAGCAACATATTGTATATATTGTACAAAGATTTTCCAGTTAGGTTGAAAGATGTATCGTAGCCTCAAGGCTTATGCAGAAGATTTTTGGTATCATAGTTGGAGTACTTAAAATATCCAGGATAAAGCACTTTGCTTGGAACAATTGTAAAGCCATGGTTCAGAGGACAAAGAATAGTATTTTTTTAGAAGTAAATTATATTTGAAGGATATTGAATATTGAAATGAGATGCATTGCTAACTGTGATGATCTAGGTCCAGGGGTGCACATAACTTTTTTAGTGAGCTCCTCAGATGAGTACCAGGAGATGGTGTTTGGTACTTACCCCATATGTAGGGTGGTCTTCCTCACTGTCTCCCTCACTGTCCTCTGCATCAGCCTCCTGCATGGTAGATTCTGCTGCAGATAGACCTCCCTGTTCCTGAGCCTCTGATTAGCTGTCTCCATCCACAGGTCACCAACTGGCTATGGGTCAAATGTAACTCTCACAGTACAACATGTTTGAACCCCCAGATGTCATATCTCAGTAGTACAACCCTGAAATGTTCTGGCTTTGTAACTAACCCCTGAGACTACCAGCAGTCCAAATGTCATCCTTTTATAGTCATGTTCTAGCTGTCTCACAGTGCTTTTCTCTTGTCAGATTTTACTCTTACACATGCCTACTCTAACTTTCATCTCCCAGATCTCCAACACCCTTAGACGTCCAATCTTTTTTTTTTGGATTATGAATCTACACTCTAACTGCAAACTTTCATAGTTCTTCATTTCCCTGCAGTTATCCAAGTGACATAAATTGTATATATTTAACATGTACAGCTGCAGCTGCCCAGACACGGAGTGCCTCCAAGTTGTTAGTAGGCATATGAGCTTTGTAACAATAATGCAGGTACGCATAGCTAGTTTGTGGACCCTTTTGAGTACCAGAGTACCACTTATTTGCACTCCTGGCTATGTCAATGTTTCTGTTAAGCAGCTTGCATAGTTTTCTATCACTTGTAGTCGACTGATATCTCCTTTCAGTTTGAATGGTCATCTATTTCTGGTCCATACCCCTTTTTATGCTCCTGAAAAATTATTTGTGATTGTTACAACTAGAAGGATAAGAGAAGCAGTATGTAGTAAGGTTCCAGCATATGGAGCTCACTTACCAAAATAAAGCATAATTGGTGAAACAATCTGAAAAATAAATAGTTTTAAGCTGAAATATATCAGATTGTAAAAAAAAACAACAATCTGCAGTCAGACTGTGCTGTTCCAATAACAGCTTTAAAGTACACTTGTACCCAGATCATGTACACTCATTGATATCTATTTCCATGGGGAATTTCCAGAATTTCATTTTCAACAATATATATTTTTTCTACTGACAGCAGGTCTTGGAAAAGCTGACAGACATCAATGGTAACGGTAGATTCTCAAACGGCTGATTGCAGCATGATGACGCCATCACGCTGCTGGCAGTTGCCGGCAAAACAAACAGGAATCACGATGTGCACCACTGACAAGTGACAACCCCTGCAGAAATCCATAGTGTAGACGCCGCCTTAGATAGCACTGCAGCCTGTGCCAGTATTTTATTGTTACATCTTTTTTGGAATATTTTGCTATGCAAATATTTAAGAGGACAAGGTGACAAATTACCTAGAGCCAGAGAGCTATAGATGAAAGATAAGGAATATATCACTGGATTCCATGTGGTGTTTGCACTTGTCAATTCATAAAGCAATTTAGTGCAAATAACTTTAAAAGCGAACACTGAGCTGTGATTCACGTCCTCAAAATGACATTCAGTTGGTTCTACAAGCCCTGAGGCTCAATGTCAACCAATAAGAAAACAGTTGAATCACTTTATTTTGGCAACTGTTTGAAAGTCAGACAGTCATAAGAAAAATAGTCAGATGGTTAAATGTACTGGGACAAATTCCTCATACACTATGTATGTATTTACTGTACACCGCTTATAGAAAGGCTGCAGGATATGTATCTAGTTGACACAATTTACTCCCCGAGGACATGCCAATGGTTTTTGGAGACAGAGAAGAACATACCATTTTAGTGGAAAGCAATGAAAAGCAACCAATGGCTAAATTTCGGATATGCAACAACTTTTGGCAGATGGCTCCTGGAAAAAGTATAATCACCCTACACAATCAGGAAGACACATACAAGGGGTAAGTCTTATCTTTACAACATATTGCTAAAAGCATCAGCTCAATACTGATAAATATGCATATTATGGCACCAGCCATGTACTGCTGAATTCTGTAGAAATAGTATAGAGCAATACAAAATGTCATTTAAGTGTTTATCTTCAGAGTATGTTGAGGATTAAAGTCAACATGCTAATGCGCTTAAGGGTGCACTCACTTTAGTTGCCAGAGGTTTAGACATTAATGGCTGTGTGTTGAGTTATTTTGAGGGGACAGCAAACTGTCACTGTTATACAAGCTGGACACGGAACACTGTATTCAAGTGTTATATCTTCAGTGTTGGCCGTTAAAAGATTTCATAAGCTAACTACCACAATGTCAGGGGTGTACTTACTTGTGATATATTGTGCTAATGTATAACTTTCTCAAGTCACATTGTTTTATAGTGAGTAGTATGTAATTGCACAAAGATTAGCAAGATCTTCACAGTTTCCATACCACAATGTGTTTATAGGTCACCTTTCTCTCTTTGTGGCTTTTGTACAGCTTCCAGCATAATAGATCCACAATCACAAAACACTGAATTTAGAGGTAGCTTCGAATGAATACATATATTCTTTATTCCTTGGATTCTCATCTATAAGTACTATGGATATCATGTGACATTGCAGTCTACATATAGAATAAAACACACTGACCAGGTGATCACCAATGCCTTAATTGGTGTTTGATCACATGTTTTTTGTTTATTAACAAAACCAGGTTGCCAAGGATCTGTGTTTATTACTGATGTAATTATGTAAGTTGTGTTTTTTTTATTTACTTGTGATTTGTAAATTTTTTTGCACAGATTTTTTTTGTATTGCAAGTTGTTGCTTTTTTATTAAAGATGAATGCCAGGTTCTCCGCAATTTATAACACTTAGTGGAACTAGCACTGTGTTTCAGGGGATGTCTTATTTTTCCATGAATAAGAAAATGGCACTGGAGTATCAGGGGGGGGGGATCAGAGAGTGGAATCAAAATGGCACAGGAGACTCAGAGGGGGGATTACCATTTTGTAACCCATTCCGATCCTCCTGTGTCATTTTTATTGCCCCCTCTTATCCCCCCTCTCCAGAGTTACAGTATTCGTATCGGGGGGGGGGGGGGTTATTTTCAGGGGTATGCCTTATATTTCAGCGTGAGGCAAAAATGTAAGGGCACCTTATTTTCAGGGAAACAGGGTAGCATTGAACTAATCAGTGGCCATGTTGACTTATTTCCTCCACCAACAAATTTCATATTGAATAAAGGCCCCATTCATGATTCTTCATCCAATCAACTTATGTCAAAATATTTTTGGGTTGATAGATTGAAAATCTATGGCAGCCCACATGGTTAGATCAACATAAAACAATTTAAATTTGGTTGGCAAACATACGGTACAATCAATCACCAGTTTCCTGACCCAAAAAAATTTATCTTTTTAAGTAACAGAAAATCTAGACGTGTATGGGGGGCTTAACTCTGAAATATTGTATAAAATATAAAGACTTAAAGCGGACCTACCACCAGGAATCTATGTTTTCATGAATGGCACTAGAAGTGCCAATAATAGGGAGGAATGCAGTGAAAAAACCCCAAAACTTACCTGTAATGAGCAATTTAAGAAGATAATTTGGCAGCTCTTCTCACTTCCTGGTTCATTGTAGGCAGAAATCGGCAGGACGTCACAGGAAGCAGTGATCTGCTTTGAAAATACCATCACTGAACGCCCCCCAGTGGCCACCCGCGATGTTGCACCCCCAGTTCCATGTGTTGCCTTCAGCGAACCAGGAAGTGAGGGGAGCTGTGTGGTAATCTTGTTAAATTGCTCATTACAGGAACGTTTTTGAGTTTTTTTTACTGAATTCCTCCCTATTATTGGCACCTCTAGTGCCATTCATAAAAACATAGATTTCTGGTGGTAGGTCCACTTTAATGGGTGTGTTGTATAACCCTGCAAATAATATTTATTTGTAATTGGCAGAAAAGAAAACATTTTCTTCAAAGCTGCAAAAGAAAATAATGTGAAAGTTCTAAAAAGGCTAATTGGAGAGGATATGAATCCATCCCTGAAAGGTATGCCAGTAACTCTTGGTTGTTTGTTCTGTGCTATTAAACAAGCCAGTCAGTTGTTCAGCCATGCAGAATGACCCGGCTTAGTTACCAACATGCGTCCTTCTTGGAGATGTATTCCTGTGCCTGGCTGACATTTCTAAACAAAGTTTATCAAGCAGTAGCATACATATCTACCACACATTGGGGTGCACTCAGTGGCGGTGCCAGAGGGGTGCTTGGGTGTGCTTAGCACCCCCAAAATCCTCGTCCAGCACCCATGTTGTACATGGAAATCAAATTTTTTGGGAGGGCAAGCTCTCCTAGCACCCAGGTAGCACCTTCAAAAAAAAATGGCTGGAGCCACCCCTGGGTGCACTGCAAAACATTTGTGTAAGTATTGGGTAAATCAGTTGGGATGCCATTGAAGATGACACATGTATGCTTCCCAGCAATGGCATAATGATTTGCATTAGGCAGGGTACAGGCGGCTCAATAATACATGCTGCTGTCAGATATCGGAGGAGCCTGGGAGACAGCTCTGCTCTCTCCCCAGCTTAGCCGATGCTTTGCATGGAGACCTGCGGTAAAATGTAAAGCAACGGACATCTGCTGTATTTACGGTCATGTTGGATATGGCTGTTTTTGAGTGGGATTGATTGGTCCTGTTCAAAAGCAACGACGGTCGCATATTATGGGGACCCATAAGCTGGGCATAAACAGGTAGATTCCTGTTCGATTGACCGGCGATCAATGGTGAACAATGATCGCCGGTCAATCGAACGATAATCAATGTGCACCACATGGACACATTAATTTCCATTTGATAGGGATCCAGTTTCCCTGTGGTCCTATGGGTCTCTGCTTTTCCTCAGCCGGTCACTGTGAGAGAGTCAGCCAGCCTGACCGCCCCCCTCCCCTCGCAAAGAGACGTGCTGGCCCTGCCAAGGATAGAGCGTCATTGTATAGCAGGAAATCACCACATGGCATCTTCATGGCAAAGTCACCAGGTGTTATTGAAATTAAAGTTGCAAACTAAAAATATGAACATTACATTTAAAAACATTATTTACATGTATTTAGGGTTATATGAGATTTTTGTAGTGTGTTGTACATAAACCTACCGTGTCAAGTTCAGGTAGGAAGGAGGTAAACATAGAAATGTCCTGCATTAGGTTCAGTCAATCTGGCCTGAAAATCCAAAGTTAATGCAAAGCAGCATATTCCCTGGCCATACTATAGCTGACGCACCTTCAGCCTTGGATGGCAAGGAATCCATGTCCTTGCTGTGTTACTACATATGTTTCTGTGAGCAGGGGTCTTTGTAAAGCTGATCATAGATACAACTCCAATCAAACTGCCCTTGGGCATGTATGCCCGTCAGCATCTCTTAACTCAGATGACTGCCTCAGGCAACTGTACTTGTTATGAGAGGAGGGAGAGGCGCTCTGCAGGCATCTATAGGGTTAGCTTTTCATAGGTAAAAACAGCAATAGCTATAAGGTCCTTCAATCTGTGTTACTCTCTCTTCACATAATCTTCAAATATACATGGCTCATAGAGATCATCATCAACCCAGCCAACATAAATGTACGAAATATATGTTAGGTAACACCCAATGCAGCTCTTGAATCCATGCTCATGGATCCATAAATATTGGGACATTACACAATTCTAAAATTTTTGGCTTTATACACCACCAAAATGGATTTAGAATGAAACAATATGCTTTAACTGTAGACTGTCAGCTTTAATTTGAGGGTATCTACATCCAAATCAGGTAAACAGTGTCGGAATTACAACAGTTTGCATATGTACCTTCCACTTGTTAAGGGACCGAATGGGACAGAATAATCATCCTAAATGAAACTTTCCATTTTTAATACTTGTTGCAAATCCTTTGCTGTCAATTACAGTCTGAAGTCTGGAACGCAGACATCACCAGAAGGTGGGCTTCATCTCTGGTGATGCTCTGCCAGGCCTCTACTGCAACAAGTCTTCAGTTCCTGCTTGTTCTTGGGACATTTTCCCTTCAGTTTTCCTTTCACCAAGTGAAATGCATGCTCAATTCAGGTCAGTTCATGTCAGGTGATTGATGTCCCAATATTTTTGGACCTGACTTTATCTATTGCCATTGCTGCATCTAAACCCCAAACAGCATTATCAAACCTACCTGCTGAATTACAGAACTCTACCTATGCCCGCCCACTGTTTCCATGACACAGACATACAAAATGGAAACAATGCTGATGTGATCTAGAGGGGGCGAGGGAGGACTGGAGGTAAACTTTGGTAATGATTGGACATACACAAGAAGATTTTTTATTACTAGGATGACCTGTGTAAGGGACACTCCGCAACCTCATACCCAGTACGATCAGGTAAGTATAATGTCTCCTCCCTCCTTTTTTACCACCCTGCTTCTGCAAATGATGTTTGGGATTGGAAGTTAGAAGGGGGGGGGCATTACTCTTCCTCCTTACCTCCCACCCCGCTTGTGGGCATCACACTGCTGATAGTTAGCAGCAGCTCTGATGCTTTCAGTGAATGCTTGTTGTGACCCACAGGTTGAGAACCAGTGTTCAAAAGGTAGCCATACACCGGCCAATTTTCACCCGATTGATCGTTGTGCACTTTCCCACCACTCGGCTGAAAATTTGATGCGCCCACCTGGAGAGATCGAATAGGAATCCACCGCATGACCTATCACACGGTGATCCGTCATGTTGGTAGATTCCCATCCAATCCTATTTCTGCTTTCCCCATCCAAAGTAATGTCCGGCACACAAAGGGTGCTGGCCGATCCTCTGTAGGGCCGGCTGCAGCGTGATGAGGGAAAATGCAAACGTGTATGGAATGAGGGCAAATCCCTCCATGCAGGGGCGTAGCTATAAATCACTGGGCCCCATAGCAAAACATTTTATGCCCCCTCCCATCCCAACCTGTCACTCCAATCCCTTCCCTTCTAGTAGGGGTGGGTGCCCTTGTGAATATGGGCCCCATAGTACTGTTTTGGCTGCTATAGTGGTTCCTCTGCTGGCTACCTTTAGTGCTTTGACTGGTCAGTTTCCTGTACTGTGTCAGATACAATTGGACATTTGGATGAGTATTGAATAGTGGAAAGTTTTTCCGTGGTTGGATCACATTCTGCTGTTGTCCATGCTTAATGTGCAACATTGCTGTATTTTATTCTACGTCTATATGGTGTTGTTCTGATTATATTTCTTTGTGTTTCCATATAGGCGCCATGGGAGAGAATGTGTTACATGTTGCGGCGTTATATAACAATATGGAAGCACTATGTGTGTTACTGGATGTTTTCCCTTTTCTAATCAACACACCGATAGAATGTGACATTTATAAAGGTATAGAAATACAAGGAGAACACAAATCACTCATACCAGCACACATCCATGCATGAGAAACATCTCAGACAAATGTACCTATAAATGTCATGAAATTGAATCATCTATTATATATTGTCAGTGAAGGGAGAAGAGGAAACTAAGGTGACAGCGATATCCATAACAACCTTACTACAAGAGACCACATTGTAAAACATCATTATTATGTCTTGGAGATCTCTTCATAAATACAAATAACATTATCACTGTATATTTCTGTTATAGTAAAGCTCTTTGGTGTATATGGAAATGTTTTTCATTGAATGGATGATGAATGGATTGTGAAATGAAGGGGCTGCACTTTCTGGTCTTTCCTACTAATTTCCTCCTTGTGCAATGCAGAGAAAGGCTCCCATAGATGGGTCGATTTTTCACTTGATTTTTTTCACCGCGCGTGTCCACGAGATCGATCGGCGATCAATCCAGTTCTGCCCACCCTGAACGATCGACCAAACAAACCGGAATCGACTAAAAATTGGTTGGTTGTTTTGTTTTTTTTGGTCGATCTTTTGGTAATCCAAGTACGTTGGTGGACCCATAGCCCCCTATGCAGCAGCCTTTCTGATCTATGGATTTTGTGGAATTGACCATTTTGGAGATCGGCTCATGTCCAAATCAACCACAAATCGGATTCCCAAGGTGGTGTGCCATCGATCCAATCAATTGCCGATTCCACGATCGCCTAGGAATTAGGAATTGATCGGTGATCGGCCTGTGAATGGCTACCTTTAAGCTCTGTATTTTGTGAGGATGATGTCACTTCCTCAGTTTGCTGCTTGGAGTGTAAATGCCTAAATTGCAGGGAATCAAGAGAGGATTGATGTAGTGGAAGAGGAACCACTAGAAATCACATGTTCAGGTAACTAAAGCTCTGGTTTTGCAGCCTTTAGATATCACTAAGCATTTACCCATTGCGGTAGGGTGGTGCAAAGGTAGAAGTGTGTAATAATAATTATTTATTACTATTTCACAGCCAAGAAGTGGGATGTATTGGACAGCAACTGAAGAGTAAAATATTTTAGGTGATAGAACCATTTGTATTTGAGGAGCTAGACAGCTGAATCTGTGCACAATTAAAATGGCCCAGTATGCAGTTGTTAGAACTAAAGATGGTCAATAAAATGCAAAAATTTTCACAGTAGCATGTAAATAGCATTGCAGTGGTGTATCTTGGGGGGTCTTTTTTATCAGGATAATGTAACTTGCCCACTGCACTTCATATTTTCTGGCCAGTTTGAGGAAAATATTTTTAAGGTGCTTCCCATATTATATGGACATCAGCCATTGAAGCAGCTATGGGATGATACCATGGAACTTACATGTCCTTGTCATGTACATTTTGTATTCTTGTACTTCTAAGACCAAGACAGGGCACTTGGAGCCCTCTCTGTGGGCATGCGCGGTCAGTTCTCCTATTCTCTCTTCTAAATGCACACAGCGTCCCATACTCTATTCTATCCTATAAGTATGTAGAGTGTGTTTACATGTTGCATGTGAAATTCAGGTTATAATGCCATGCTGGAACTTTGAGATAAATTATTGGGTGTTGGGTTTCAGTTTGGGCACTCGGTCTCTAAAAGGTTCACCATCACTGTCCTATATATTTTACATAGCATGTACCAGAAATTTCATCATACTGGTTATGCATAGATACATGTATGTACATGTTTGTACTTATTATACTTCTATGCATGGATGTGGATTTGGGTATTGTCAATTATTGCAATGACTGGAAGGTGGGAGTAGTTTTAAGTAATAAGGTCTAGCACTGCACAATTAAGTTTGATAGCTTTCATCACTTAGATGGTGTGTGGTAGCTTAACATAATTAATCTACATTTGTGAGTTATTGTGCTCTTTTTTTATGGTCAATGCATGTATTATTTGTAAAATGTTTTTAATAGATCAATGTTCTTGGTAAAAGGCCACAAGTAAATAATGTGTCTGCATGGGGGTAAGCTCTTCTGTGCCATTGAAATGAGATCAATACCTGAGAATAAACTATCATCGCCACCTGTAGACTGAAAGAAGGAATTACAATTATCTGCAATTCCAGGATTATTATCATAATCATTTATTTATATAGCGCCAACAAATTACACAGCACTGTACAATGTACAATAAAATAGAGTTGAGATGCAACACATGATAACAAACACAGGTACATGAGGTTTAGAGGATCACTGAGAGTTCTGTGTTTTTGCATACAAGTCTTTTTTGTAAGGATTGGATTACTGTATATATTATTTATTGCTATATATATATGCTTTCTAATCTCTTAGATAAAAGTAAACAGGACAATTTGCAGCACTTGAATACTATAAATATTACCGTAATGCAGTGAAACCAGATTCTACCAATTTTAAATGGAGCTATTAATTATATCCAATAAAACTTCAGCTATTATTGCAGAGTTTGCATGAAACCATTGGCTGATTTACAAGTGATCATCTACATTTTCAAGATTCGCGTGGGTTCAGTTTTAAATATGACTTAAATGCTGTCCAGTCATTAGTCGGTGCCACCATGCTATAAATTCTGATAGAGATTGTATCTTAATGGCAAATTGTTCCCATCAAGTTCTGTATTGCCCAACTCATTGCATTTAATGCAACATTACCTCTATTAACATCACATTATGTGGCTGCACAGAATATACTGATTCAGAGATTTGGTATTACAGGAAATAATGGAGCTTAATAAATCTGGGCTTGAAGATGGACAAATATTTTACTAGTCTGATACGATATAATGTACCTGGCACATGAGAACTGTCTCATAGCATAGGCTTTAACGGTATACTTATGACTGTTATCATCCCTTGTGCCCAGGGGAGACGGCTCTACACATCGCAATCATGAATCAGAATGCAGAGATGGTTAAAGAACTGATTGACAGGAAAGCTGACATGTACAATGCTCGTGCTATGGGAACATTTTTCGCACCAAGAAAAAAAGGACATTATTATTATGGTATGTTTATGGTATGGCAGACCTAAGGTCACAACAATGAACAAAGTCCAAAGTGTTTAACTCTGTGTAGCACAACCTACTTTGTCAATTTTCTTTATTAATTGCCTTAAATACCAAGACAGTTTAAACTCGCAGCAGGATCACAGCAATAATATATTATACAGTATTAACCTCCCTAGTGCTCTTGCAAGGTCCAGATTTCTGTACCAGAAGCGCACCATAGACTCTAATGGAATTTTTTTTGTGTTGTAGGCTTGTAACTTCCAAAAATCTGTCCGTACAAGGGTCTAATAGACATCCTGAATATAATAATGTTTGAAACACACAATTATTATTGAAAAAAAGTACATAAAAAATGATAAAATATATCATTTGAATGCTTTAATCTCTAGAATACTTATTTGGTATGAAAGATTTCAAAACAGTATTTATTGATTTCAAAACAGTATTTATGTTTGTTTATAATAACATTTTTATTTTGTTTTTGTTTTGAATTGTATTGGATATATGTATCCAATACAATGGCATTTGGCAACCTCTGAAAGGGTTAACTTCAAAGATCACATCTGGAATGACAATAGGGGTGATATTCCAG
>CM070035.1:52922567-52967975 GCA_036250615.1 Ptychadena robeensis | reverse complement strand
GGGGGACACTCATTTGCAAATTAGGCTGGGAGAGAGGTGACACAGCCGGCTTGCTTTAGATATGAAGCAAGCTTCAGATCCCCGGACAGCACAGTTTGTGCAGCTGTGAGGATCTGAGCTTAGCTGGATGGCTCCATCTTGTCAGCTGCAATACTGCATAAGCAAGTGCAGGACAAGATGGTGCCGTCAGAAGCGCTAGGGAGGTTAAGAAAGATAATAAATAGTTGCCCACAAGTTTGTTGTACTGTGAGAGTTACATGTACTCAAAGCCAGCAGGGTGATCTGTGGATGGAGATAGCTAATCGGAGGATCAATCAGGAACAGGGAGGTCCATCTGCAGCAAAATCTACCATGCAGGAGGCTGACGCAGAGGACAGTGAGAAAGACCACCCTATATATGGGGTGAGTACCAAACACCATCTCCTGGTACTCATGTGAGGAGCTCACTAAAAAAAAGTTATGTGCACCCCTGTATATAACTACAGTTCAAAGTAAAACCTAAAATGTATTATGTCTTCACAGGCTTCCAAATAACATTAATTATTATTAAATTGTTATATTATTAGGTTCCTACATAGTTAACTAGTAACATAGATACAAAAACAAACTCCTGGTAAAATTCTTAGTTGCCTGGGTAATATGTCAGTTATTTCACTGACCGAGAACTAGTGTGCTGCTAAAGACAACTGACTTATGCTCTGCATACTTCTTTCAGGTCAATGACTTAACATGTAAGAGCCAGAAGGTCAGAATAACTGCTAGAAACTTCAGAAGGGGCTGTCAATGTTAGACTTGGATTTCTCTCTACATAGATTTTGTAATAATCGTTTTATTTCTGAATATGTTGATGTATATAAATACTATTTACATTTTTATTTTAGGTGAATATGTCATTTCATTTGCAGCTTGTGTGGGTAACCAGGAAATTATCCGATTATTAGTTGAAAAAGGAGCACCATTAGATGCCCAGGACAGTCAAGGTAAAGATTCACCAACATTTTAAGCACTACTTTATATAATGACAAGTGTAAGGTATTGGAATGTCTTTAGAAACTACATTCCCTAGTTGTTTAGAGCCTGAAGAGGACAAATGTAGACATTCAACACAGATTTTAGGAGTAGAGCATAGTAACCTTCAATGCAAATGTTCACATATATAAACAAGGTTAATCTAAAAGGCACCTTACATAGGCACCTTCAGTAGCCAACCATGTGTGAGACACACATACTAAAATAACTTTTTCAGATCAGACGAAATTGTCAAATACAATCCTGTAGTACTTCATTAGCATAGGATGAACATAGGTGTCTTGAATGAGATTTATGAATTCTTCCAAACATTACATTCATAGAGCACCTAAACTCAAAAGATGAACTTTGTGTCCCTCACTGGCCAACCCCTTTCTTTTGAGAAGATCTGTACAAAAAGATAAAACCCCCTTACCCCTTACCTGATACTTGCGCACTTCCCCTGTCGCTCCTCTCCTTCTGTCTGATGAATCATGGGGCAATACAAATTGACAAATGCCTCATTCTTAAACTGCAGGTCTTCACATCTCTTTCTGTTTACTTTCATCATCTCCTATTGACAGCCATTGTATATAGTATTATATAGTTAAGGTGAGCTTTAAGTTGTTTTTTAACACGCAGACAGTTTGGGGGTGTCTCAAACTCTGAAAGAGGCAACCAATGTAGGCAATATATGTCCTGTGATAGATTGGTTGCGGTGTGACTAGCTTACTGATTCATGTAAATCTATACTTAGTGGTGAAATACACTATATAGGGGTAATATATATATATATATATATATATATATATATATATATATATATATTACCCCAATAAGACATAGGCACAGTTAATAAATTAATAATATATATATATATATATATATATATATATATATATATTTAATTTTCCAAAAATAAAAGTAAAAATCAGTAATAAAAGAATAAAAGAAAATAATAACAAAAGCCACACACCCATTAACATTATGCAATTTAAATAATAGACAGCCATTCCCATGTGGATAGGTGGAAGGAAGGAAATGTATTCCTTTCCAGTTCATTTAGATTAAAGTGTGTGCGCTCCAAAATACTAAATCAGTCAAAACATCTAAAAAAAACATCAGATATCTGCACAATTGATGGAAAAAATGTTTTTTCTCTGATCACTCCCTGCTCTCCCCACCCTCCCCCTAAGTGTATTATATTACATACTACATCTATATTTTACTCTCATTACCTACTGAAATAATGTCTATATCATTTTTGTTTCTTAAAAGGTAACACTGTATTCCATATTCTCGTTCTGCATCCAAATAAGTCTATGGCCTGCAAGACATACGATTACTTGGCATCTCTCATTTCAAAAGAGCAAGCTTCCCATTTAGAAAGTATTACAAACAAAAATGGGTTGACTCCGTTAAAACTAGCAGCACAAGAAGGAGATGTATTGGTAAGATGTATTAATAAAGCAAGGAATAGTTTAAAAAAAAATAGGCTGGAGTTAACAGCTCTGGTATAACAGAACTAAAGCAAATCACCCAAGTTTCTAAGAAAATCAACATCTCTAAGCTTAAAAAAACAATTATATATCAAATGGAAGGTGGATATATATTATTAAATAAGCAATATATATATGGTATCTAAAATATATCAAATATACATGTAAATCTTTTGAAGACTATATGAAGTGATGAGTGCAAAATATTTAAAATATAGTGTATAATAATACAAACTATACACTGCACCAGAAAAAAACATGTGATGGACAACTTGATGCTAACCTTGTAATTGTACACACTGTATGTGTAAAGAGGGACTTCTCAAAAATTGCAGGAAGTAAGCGGAGAACCACTTGTGCTAAGTAGAGATGGTCGAATTTTAGAAAAAAAATTTGACCATTTCGACAGTTTCGAGTTAATTGCAAAACCCCTGAACATGGTATCATCACCAAGATTGCTGGAGATGTAGAGAAGGGTTGGGGGTATACTACAAAAAAGAAAGTATGTCTCTAACACAAATAGTTTTTTCACAAATTAACTTCAAAGTCAAGTAAGAATTTCGAAAATCGAATTTTGACTTTAACTTTGAACTTAATTTATGCAAAAACTACATGTGCTAGAGCAAAGATTTTTTTCAAATGTTCCTCCAACCCTTCTCTACATTTTCTGCAATGTTGGTGAGGATACCATTTTCAGGGGCTTTGCAATCAGCTCACAAAGTTAGCAAGTCGAAAAATTCGACCATCTCTAGTGCTAAGTCATGGGTTACAAGTAACCTGCTTACAGGATACACAACTATGATGGGAGATAACTGGGTCAAATGCTTTGTAGAGGTTTGACTCTTCAAAGAAAGTTCCTGTTTTCTGTTAAATGTTCCATTGCTACCATCAATACCACAATAAATGCAAAACTTGAGATGCTGATATCTTTCCAGGAAGAACTGTGAAGACTTACTGCATTTATCGCTATATAAGACACGCCAGACCATAAAACTGACCCAAGATTTAGGGGGGGGGGGGGGGGGGGGGGGGGGAGTCAGTCAAAGCCCTTGGGCTAAAAGGCCAGCATCTCAGGAGGCAGGACTTGGTTCCAGCTAAATGTGCAGGGCTGAACTGTATGTCAGTATACACTAAAAGTAGAGACACTCTCAGAACTCATATAAACAATAGGAGGGTCACATTTTTGGCACTGGCATTTGATAATTACACTCATTCGGGGAGTCTCTGTCAATTTATTCACAGAACTTTCCTATGCAGAATGCACATACTGAATTGAAAGTGCAGTGAATATATTATATGACTCACACTATGTCTCACCCCCTATACCATAGTGTAAGTTGGAGTTGCGTGTTGGTTGTGTTACATTCCAAAAATTTTCATGTAACTCTCTAGGAAAACACTGCATACCCTGTTGATGAAAACCAAATACCTTGCTTTCTCAGCCTTTAGATTTCACTCCAGAATAATTGAAGGAGCAATGGAAATAAAATGCTTAACTTACAAATGCATCACAAAAGATCATTTTCATTTTGCTCTGTACAAATAGCATTATTGAAATCATTCACTCTCACTAATTACTTCCCCAGGTGGAACACCTTGCTATTTCATTCAGTTCTCCCTCATTCAATCTTAATACAAATCTAAAGACTTTTTGTTCATTTATATGTAATTTTGAATGTCTTTTGCAATACAAGGTCATTTTTCAATAACTGGATTGCCGTTCTTTAAAATTGCATTACAATGGTAATGAATAATTATATCTTTCGCAGATGTTTAATTATTTCATGGAAAAGAAAAAACACGTACTCTGGTCTTTCGGCCCCCTAAAGTCCACACTGTATGATTTAACAGGAATTGACTCGTGGAATGACAAATTGTCCGTCATTGATATAATATGTACCTGTAACAATAATGCTGTAAGTACATGAACAGAACCACAAACTTCCTTTTTACATTTCTTATTGTATAATCAGAAAAAAAGAGAGAAAAATAATAAGCTGTAAAGTTGTAAAAAGATAATTAACACCATCTGGAGTGCTACTACAAAAGTATTTTGTATAAATTATACAAAATTTTATTAAATTAAATTATAGGCAATGTACTCTTTTCAGTTATTGGCCTTGGTATAGAAAGATGTGAAATAAAAATATGGAAAAACATAGAAATAGTTCTGGGTGGTTCAAACTCAATTCCCCATTGCTACTACAAAAACTGAATACAAATATTGAATGTAACACATCTAGTAGTCACTTAACGAGGATTCAAATGTTTACGTTAAAGACTAACTGCAGCCAAAAGTGTCCCTTTCACATTTGGGCAATGCAAATTAAAAGGTAGGAATGCATGTATAGATTTTTGACCATAGATTCGATCAGGATGTTCGATATTTTGATTCTGCCTATATCAAATGTGTACACTGTATTTTTGTTCGACCAAATGAAATTCTTGGACCAAATGAAGTTCTTGGATGAAATGTTGTTCGATTTTTGAACAAGAAAAAGCTTTATTCAAATTTATTAGATCGGAAAAATTTATGAAATAAAACGATGGTACGTTCAATTTACATTTGTTTTTTACAAGAGAGATGAAAATTTACCAACATGTCTAATCAGCTTTCGATAGATATTTTGTTTGATATTGTTCACTTTTGTTCAATGTTGATCGAACAAAAACTTTGTTCGGTTTTAGATTTTCATTCCAATGATTAAAAATCTATCTTTTGTAATCTATCGAACGAAAAAAATCGACCCATGTATTTCAACCTTTACACACATTCATGGCATATACATGTTAGACAATGGTGCCAGACCACATCTACTCATTGTGTTGATCAATGTTCATTTCTTGTGCTATTGATTGTGTTATCAATGTGTTATAGTGCTATATTACTTGCCCTTCTACCACCTGGAAACCAAGAATGGATAGAATATATTATTGATTATAGTATTTAATATTGTAAATATTATAAACACCAGGCCAATCTGGATGAGCAGGCAAAAGGGGAGCCAGATGGAAATTATTGCCTCCCTCTCCTATACATACCAGGCCCCTTTCAGTATAGATCTTGGTGTTTCTCCTCCACTCCTGCTCATACCAGGCTTCTCTATATATTGAGCATGACCGGACAGGAAAAAGAGGGGCAGCATACCCTCATGATTAAACTAGGTTGAGCCAATCAAACTCAGTTTCAAGCAGAGGTTCCCATGATGCCTTAAATCCTCTAATGCTCTCATAAATCTAGCAACAGTCATCTCTGAAGAGTAGACCTGGTGGACAGGTGAAGTGTGTTAAGCTGGGCAGACAAGGGTTGATACCTGTTCAATCACACTGTTATCGTCCGCAGTGTGGTGACGCCATTGTGGCATCTCCGCACTGTGCTTGAGCATTTGTTTATTAAATGCCGAATCAATGTGTACACTTTTGTGCACATTGATTTCCTTTCGATACTTTGGATCGATGATTGATCGACCCGCGATCTGTTGCCATACGATGAACGATCATTAGTTGATCGAACAGAAAATCGATCCTTGTGCAACCAATAAACTAAAGCAAACTTTATGAATTTTAGAACAAAGTGTATTTATCCTGTTTTCTTTCTAACACTTACCTTAATGAACCCACCATCAATACACAACAGCCTGTTGTACTGTTTGCATCCATCTAAGACAGGAAGTCTTCACTGTGGATGGAATATATGACTTAGATTAAGTCAATTGATGGGGGCAAACAGGATACATTTACTTTAGGGCGAATTAACAAGAAGGATGAAGTTACAGGGAAGGTTTGAGCTTTGTATACTGGGGGTACAGTACAGTAGTGTTTTAATTCCTTTTTTCAGCAGCCATTTGGCAGGGGTGAGGCGCATGGGCATTTCATCCTTATAACCACCATGGAACTCTTAAAAATTGCATTAACAACAAGCTGTGTCAGCCGTTTTAGTTACTTGGCACCAAAGTGCAGAATGTACTATACTCATCAAAGAGTTATGTTGTACTTTCATCATCTACTTTTATATATTGTCACTGGCAATGTTGTTCAGTGAGACAAGCATTGGTGATGCTGAAAAGTCAGTGCTTTTAAAGCCATTGAAAGTAGAAGCCTGTAGGTTTGCTAATAAAAGAACCCAATTTTAAGTTTTAGAGTTTTTTGATACATTACAACTTCCAAAAGTTGATGCATTAACCTCATATGCAGTCTTGTTGCTGTTTAAATAACACCTAAGCTCAAAGGTTATATTATGATTATTAATATAGAACATTGGTTGTCTGTCGTGATGTACAAAGTGAGAAATAAACACTGTTGCATAATGCATAGGAGCGAACAACATACCAGTGATGGTGACATTGTTTAAATCCAGCAATTGTAGGAAATACGGCAAATAATCTGGCAATTTAATGAAACAAGAGAGCCCTTCCATTATGAATTAAATGGATGGACAAAGGGAAGGACAAAGCAATTCACTATGCATTCAAGCTGGATTTTAGGCAATGTGGGTTTTTAGAGTTTGATCTGCAAGAGGCAGAGCGTGAACAATAGTTCAAAAACCTACAGCATGTGAGATTGTATCCTTTCCTTTTTAATTACAGGGTTCAGGGGTTGGGGTCACAAATATGAAGCACTGTTAGTTTTGATTATGAAAATTGGGTAATTTTAGTGAAAAAGGTCATAATGTAGAAGTTGTAAGTGAGGTGGTTTATGAGAATTAGTGAGATGTAAGGATCCTCTGGGTTACTGGCAGACAGTATTGAACTTAGCAGAGAGAGCACCAGATAAGGAGCAGGAACAGAGGTGGATGCGTTTACATTTTACATATTAACAAGCAGTAAATGGGCTTGAAACTGAGCTTACAATCGTCCAGGATAGTCATGGATAACTAATGGCCTAAATGGTTGAACTAGTAATACAGCCAGCACCCCAACAAAAAATTAACTGTTTTGCTTTAATACCTAAGTTCATATTTGCTCATTTGAGGAATTTGGTTTTAGTTCAATTTGGGCAAATCACAGATGAAGTCAGTTTTTGTTATTGCTTTTATTTTCTTAAATACCCACTTTGCTGCTATATATTCCAATACTGCTACAAATGTATGGACAAACAACTCGCAACATGTTCAATGTTATTCAATGGCCATGTTATAGACATTGCATCAATGTGGGGATCCAAGGAAAAATTTTACAAGATGTGGTACAGTCAATAGAAAATAATAGCCGGCTTTCGCAGCAGGAGTTTTGAGAAAATGGAGACTAGGACTTTAACAGTAACATCATTCCTATACTGTGGTAGGAGACAAACACATTCTTTATAGTTATAGATGGTGTCCTTGTGAATCCATGTGGATTTTTACTTTAAGTAAATATATAGGTGACTATCCCGGAAGACATTCTTACATAGTAATGGCAATAGAAAGATCTTATATGGTGAAAGTATTTCACTATCCAGCAATACAACCAAGTAGTACAATATCAGGTATTATCCCGTTTTATATTACTACTCGCAGAGATTGTGTTGGGTTAATAAAGGTCCTTTATTTAGATAAATAAAATTTTCAAGTTATAATCTTTATTTAATTTATTGTAGTTAAATTTCCCTTATTCTTCTGCAACAATAAGAGTAAGGTAAGCGTGAAAAGTTATTTCAAAATGAAAAGAACACTAAACACATTAAGTAAAGTTCCACCAATCCCAATCTACTAACCTGTAACTTTTCTGTTTGTTCTCCCAACTTTAGGCGTTAAATCTCTTAGCTATAACACCCTTAAAGGAGCTGGTACAGTACAAATGGTCTACATTCGGATATAAATACTTTCTGCTGTGCACTTTCCTGTACATTTTGTACACTATTATCTTGACTTTATGCTGCTTGTATCGGCCTCTAATGGAGGAGACTGCAGACGGAGAAGAAAGAAAGATGATCACCAGGCCATTTTATGTAAGTGTTCTACGTGCTTTTCATTACATTACAGGCATTCATCCTCATTGCAGAATGTCTTGAGACAGCACAATGTAGTAATGTACACATGCATCTGTCTTTTACTGGATAACCCTGGCGCTAATAAAAAGCTCCCAGGCAATATTATTCAGATTAAAACTGCATCTCCAAAACCATATATTCTAAAGCAATTTATTGTGCATGTTCTGATTATACCTTCCCTATAAAAAAAAGCAGGAAATACATTTTGAATTAGATAAAATAGATCAAAGACTCTAGTAAATGATAAAATGGTTAGATTAAATGAAAGACTACATTTTTATTACAATGTGTTTCTATGTAAACCAAAATAGGTAACCTCCTATGCAGAAACAAAATCTGAGAAATGATTGAAACATGAAGCAAAAAACAACTAAGGCAAGAACATGGATGTTTCAGTAATTGGTTGCTAGATGTGAAAGCATACCATTGATTAGTTGGAATCATTAGAACTAGGTAGAAGTTGAAGCAGGATGGTGTGCACAATACAGTTATAATGCTAAATGTATTCAACCCCTCTTTCTTTAGAGCAAGGTCATTATTCTTGCTTCTAAATGTGGAAAACATTCCTGTTTATGTACAGGTAATAGTACAGCATGAGCTGAAAAAGAACATGTCCCCCATTAAGAAGCAAGGATAAATTATAGGATATAAAAAAAAAGAGAGAGAGTAGTGCGGCAGGTACGTATTGTACTCAGCCTTTATTACATTCAGAGTGGCCTTGTTTTCTAATTTTGAAGATATATCACCCGTCATTTTAATGGCTTCGTCAATCCCAATGAGTGTCTGAGTAAACAAGCCAGTATTTATAGCCACATAATTACCACAGTCATCCTAATCCAATTACCATTGTATCATTAAATGATAGATGCGATTGTAAAATAACATTAAGCTATGTACACACTGTCCATTTTGGTCCTGATGATGATCGTTTTTCATGGTTCCCAGTGATCAGAGAACAAATCAACGCTCTACATCATGTGTGCCAACACTTTTGTTTGTATGGGAGCTACTTGACAAACAGTTTATATACCAACAATCAAAAAAGGCCTCTTCAGTTAATAAAGATGAGGGGGAAAAAAGCAGGGCTTCACAATATACTTTCAGTGCCTTTGCAATTTACCAGTAGATCGCAATCAGCGTCTTGGGCACCTTGTTGTACACATATGGCTCATTCTGTTCTAAAGAAAGCGGGTGAGGCTTTAGAGCAGGGGCGGGCAAACGTTTTAACTCATGGGCCACAATACATTCTTCAATACAACAGAGGGGCCGGACCAAGTGCCTGTAATGGCCTCCACCATAGGTTTCTGGACTCCTCACATGCCTTACTTGATGATTATGCTGGTGGTGAGGACACTGTTTTATTTTTATTATTTCCAGTATGCTTTCAACAAGAAAATCATGCTGCAAATATATATACAGTGGAGGAAATAATTATTTGACCCCTCACTGATTTTGTAAGTTTGTCCAATGACAAAGAAATGAAAAGTCTCAGAACAGTTATCATTTTCAATGCGTAGGTTTATTGTAACAGTGGCAGATAGAACATCACAAAAGGAAAATCGGAAAAAATAACTTTAAATAAAACAGATAGCAACCTGATTTGCATTTCAATTGAGTGAAAAAAAAATAAGTTTTTGAACCTCTAACAAAAAAAAGACTTAAATACTTTTTTCTGGTGAGAAAAAAAATAAAACCCTTGTTGCAAGCACAAGAGGTCAAAAAACGTTTATTGTAATTGATGACCCAAGTTTGCGCTCACATTTTAGAGGAATGTTGGTCCACTCCTCTTTGCAGACATATCTCTAAATCCCTAAGGTTTCGCAGGCTGTCTCTGTGCAACTCTTGAAGCTTGATGCTCCCTCCATAGGTTTTCTATTGGATTAAGGTCCGGAGAACTGATAGGCACTCCATGAACCTTAATGTGCTTCGTTCTTGAGCCATTCATGTTGCTTTGCTGTAGTGTTTTTTTGGGTCCATTATTGTCGTGCTGGTGGTGGAAAAAAACACCCATCCACGACCCATTTTCAGTTTCCTGGCAGAGGAAGGAGGTGTCGCTCAGGATTTCACGATACATGGCTCCATCCATTTTCCCATTAGTGCGATTAAGTTGTCCTGTGCCCTTAGCAGAAGAAACACCCCCAAAGCAATGTTTCCACCCCATGCTTGACGGTAGGGACGTGTTTTGGGGGCATGGCAGCATTTTTCTTCCTCCAAACCCAGCGAGTTGAGTTAATGCCAAAGAGCTCTATTTTGGTCTCATCAGACCCAGCACCTTCTCCAGTCACTCTCTGAATCATTCAGGTGTTCATTGGCAAACTTCAGACGGCCTGCACATGTGCTCCTGAGCGGGGGACCTTCAAGCCCTGCAGGATTTAATCCATTGTCGTTGTAATGTTTTCCAATGTTTTCTTGTGACTGTGGTCCCTGCTAATTTGAGGTCATTAACTACTCCTCCCGTGTAGTTCAGGGACGGCTTTTTAACCTTTCTCAGAACCATTGACACCACACAGGTGAGATCTTGCGTGGACCCCAGAGCGAGGTCGATTGGATGTCATTTTGTGCTCCTTCCATTTCGAACAATTCGCACCAACAGTTGTTCACTTCTCTCCCAGCTTCTTGCTAATGGTTTTGTAGCCCATTCCAGCCTTGTGCAGGTCTACAATTTTGTCTCTGACTCTTGGACAGCTCTTTGGTCTTTCCCATGTTGGAGAGTTGAGTCCTGCTTGATTGATTGATTCTGTGGACAGGTGTCTTTTATACATGTAATAGTTAAAGACGGTGTCCTTATGAGGGTGACTAATTTATGAAGTGTCTAACCACTCTGTGAAGCCAGAACTCCTTAATGGTTGGTGGGTTCAAATCTTATTTCACTCAATGAAATGCAAATCAGTTGCTATCTTTATTTAAAGTTATTTTTTCATTTTCATTTGATTTGCTATCGCCACTGTTAATACCTCCCACCATTGAAATGATACTGTTCTGAGACTTTTTCATTTCTTGGTTCATTGGACAAACTTACAACTCAGTGGAGGGGGTCAAATAATTATTTCCTCCACTGTATATATATATATATATATATATATATATATATGAGCTGGTACGATGATGGCGTAGCACTCCACAGTCCTCAAAAAATATACTTACCTGCTGTCCCTGGAATCATATGAGAGATTCCATCTTTATTTGCCAGGCTTCTGGGGGTTTACTCATCGCGAGTGGCCACTGGGAACGTTTATAATGGTTTTCTTTGAGAAAATTCATCTGTGTACATTTCAGTACAGAGCTGTGATTAGGGACTTACCGGGCTGTCACTGTGCTCAGAGTCATAAGAGCAAAAAAGTTTTTTTTTTCATGCATTTCTCCCTTACCTACCTGGAAGAACCTTTACCGCTTTAACTCCTGTAGCCATTATAAAGCAATAGAATAAAAAGGTAATTTAATATAAACAAAAGTTTATGCTCTTTTTGTGACAAAAATACAAACAAATGAGTCACAAAATATAGTTCTCAAATAAGACATTACTGATGTAAATATTTGAACATTTCTAGGATTCTTACGAATCGAACATTGATTATGTCCGCTTATTTGGTGAAATCATTGTGATCCTGGGAGGAATTTTAATTCTACTAATTGAGGTATGTACTGCATACTTGTGATGGTAAATAAATAACGCAACTCAATATATGTATAAGCTGTTATGTTATGTATAAGCTGTTTCAATATTCGACATTATAACACAACTTAATAATTTAAACCTAAGGTCTATCAATGAAATGCCAGTGTTCACAAAAAAAACCCAATACCAAGGTATTGATTTCAACAATAGAAAATATAGTTGATCCAATTTCTAACACTTTAACCAGAAAGAAGGCTTTGTATAGATTTAGAAACATAAGGGGCTGGTGCACCATGATGAGCATCTCTCAGATAGGGAGTTAAGAGTAATAACCCCAAAACATGGATAAAACTGAATAATACAGTTGGAGAAATCATATAAATATTAGGATCCTTGCATACATATAGAAAAGAAAAAAAAATGTACTTCATGCTTTAAAGGATTTTGTTGGTGTTTACTAATTTCTATACCATTGATGGTAAACCTATGGCATGTGTGCATGCACACATAGCCCTCTTGGTTGGCACGCATAGACAGACTGTATCAGCATGCCTGCAGTCTGTCTCTGCTTTGGTAACATCGTACTCTAGCTGGTAAAATGTAAACAAAACAGGCATCAGTGCCATCTTGTGACCATACTGCTAATTTACCAGGAAATTCAAGGTATTAGTCTACTTTTGCTTTATTGTCTTGTTGACTGTTAATGTTACAGAGAACTTTAATTAAAGTTTTTTATTGATGGACACTTGTGTTCCTTAACTGTGCCTGTGATGACGTCATCACAACTAGTCAACTCGACTACGACAGCATCATAAAAAGTACAGCCATGGTTTTCAAACTGACCATTATTAAAGATAGAGCAATAACACTGCCTTGGCGGAGAGGACGCCTCAAGTTCCTCTCAAGTCCTTTGGGGTTTCTGAGCTCCTTGCTTTCCCCTCATTCCTGTATCAGGGCAAAATGTTCAAATTTTACAGTGCCAATGCACACTGCCCTGCATCAAGTTTTTGGCCAATAATTATTGCACTAGTGGTAACTGGCACTAGTGGTACTGGCAATAAATCTGCATCTCCCATTGTTTAAACTAAAACCTCAGTATTCAGGTTAAATAGCCGTATTGGCACTTTAAGATAAGACAAAGCGGGTTGCGTGTTTCCATTTGGGCATTCGACCTCAAAAAGGTTCTCCATTACTGATCTATACTATACTACAACTACATTTGCCCCATTATCTATAAATCAGAGTTAGCTGTATTTAGTTTTCCACTTGATGAATATTACAGTGTCACCTAAACACATCACAAAGGATTTAGAGCAGTGGTTGCAAACCTAGGGGTTGCGAGCCCCTGAGGGGTGGAAGGTCCATTACACAGGGGTCATTGCATTCCCTGAAAACATCATAACTGATGCCCACAAGTGTGGTGGGAGAGTAACTTAAAGCGGACCTACCACCAGGAATCTATGTTTTCATGAATGGCACTAGAAGTACCAATAATAGGGAGGAATGCAGTGAAAAAACCCAAAAACTTACCTGTAAAGAGCAATTTAGGAATATAATCTGGCAGTTCTCCTCACTTCCCAGTTCATGGTCAGCAGAAATCGGCAGCACGTCACAGGAAGCTTTGATTTTTCAGTGAACTGCTTTGAAAATTCCCATAGAAGATCACTGAACGCCCCCAGTGGCCACCCGCGATATTGCACCACCATTTGTTTCATGTGTTGGCTCCACGAACCAGGAAGTGAGAGAGCTGTGTGGTAATCTTAAATTGCTCATTACAGGAACGTTTTTGAGTTTTTTTACTGCATTCCTCCCTATTATTGGCACTTCTAGTGCCATTCATGAAAACATAGATTTCTGGTGGTAGGTCCACTTTAACTTAGGAATCTTACTTCCGGTTTTTGGAACACGGACGTGACACTCTGGAACAAGTGAATTACAAGTGCAAACACATTTCAACACTCATTGAAATTTGGTAGAAATATGAATACATAGAATACATGGTTCACTTTTTTGTATTTTACATTTCAGGTTAGCCAGCTAATCAGAAAAGGACCAAAGCGTTTTTTTGGAAATACAGTGAGAGGAGGACCATTCCATATTATCATGTAAGTCCTCCATATTCATATGTACACTATACCGTTGTATGTACACTTTACAGTTGACACAGTCTTACCCCCAAAAAATCAAGATCACTTCAATATTAGTTGTGTCGGTTTGTGTATCCATGGTGAGGATGATGAGGCAGAAGAAGAACTCGAGTAGCTGTCCTATGTAGTATGCAGTAATATAGCATATGTACTTGATTGGTGGAGGTTTCTAGCGTGAATGAATCTACATTTATTTTCTAGGTCCCTATATGCCTGCTTCATCATTGCTGTAATTACAATGAGACTATTGCACCACCAAGGCGAGACAATAGTGATGTCCCTGGCACTCATAAGTGGATGGTGCAATGTGATATATTTTGCTCGTGGATTCAAATTACTTGGACCCCTGTGTATAATGATTCAAAAAGTAAGTAAAGGAATATAAATGTGCCATAGCTAACAAAGTGAAGCAAATGCATTATTATTATTTTTATCATAACTGTATAAAGTGCAAACATTATAAAGCACAAAGTATGACATGGGATGAGAAGAGGCCCCAGTCCAATCAAGCTTACCATCTAAAACGTTATGGAACAATATATACCATAGGTAGGGGAGATGGAACTGTCAGCTGGTGAAGTTAGGCAAGAGAAATAACTCTTGTTGGAGTAAAAGAAAATAACTTACAATTTTGGCTGTTAAAAAAGGGTGTATGGAAGGTCCAACTCCTGTGCCAACAACCTAGAGATGGTCAGGTTTATAGGGAAATTTTACTGTCCGTATAGGTTATCTCTCTGGTTTTGGTTGCACTTCTTTGCCTCTGGGTGACAGAGGCAATAGAATGATGTAGTCATCTGCTCCTTTGGTTTGAAACAATGATGGTGTTTTTTTGGTGGTTCCCAGGAAAAAATAAGGCTCTAGGAAGCACCTTGTTTATTACTCAACTGGCGCCTTCTAGAGCCTTATCTTTTCCTGGGAGCCACCAAAAAAAACCCATACACCCCTTACATTGTGGTAGATAGTTTATAATATCTTTTTATGGGACAACACTGAAGATATGACAGTTTGACACAATGTAGTCAGTGTACAGCTTGTAGAACAGGGCAAATTTGCAACCCCTTCAAAATAACTCAAGACACAGTCATTAATGTGTAATCCTCTGATTAATTGTCAATATGTCATGTGGCCACCGTTATTTTGCAGCACTGCCATACGTCTCTTGGGCATGGAGTTCACTAGAGCTTTACAGGAATCCACTAGAATCCTCTTTCACTCCTCCATGATGAAATCGCTGAGCTGGTGGATGTTAGAGACCTAACATTTGTATACCTTAATCATTTACCCTGGCCTTACCCTCAGTTTCTTCCCATGGCAGTGGTGGCCTTGGAGTGTTTGGTGTTATGGTCATACAAAAACATATTATAAACTTTTTACCAGGGGTATTTAACGTATAAACTCAAGTATAAGCAGACTAAATATATATCCAAGCTCCTGAATTTTATCCACAAAAACTGGGAAAACATATTGACTTGAGTATAAACCGGGGGTGGGAAATGCAAAGTCAGATAGTTTACTAAATAAAGAGAAAGCATCATTGCTCCTAGGAATTAATCAAACAGGCGAATCTCAGTGTCACACCTTCAATATACTGTAGTTAAGAGAATACAGGTTTATTATTACAGGATGGGTTTTCAAGGCACTTCTTTTGATTCAAACATGAAAATAGGTTCCCATTTTAAAAGTCTTTTTTTATTATTATTATTATTATTATTATTATTGGGACCAATACATTGAATGGAAATGGAAGCCTATTTTCATGTTTGAATCATAAGTAGTGGAGTTTTGTAACTAAAATTCCACATTCTCCAGTAAACAAAAAGTCCACTAGATGGCGCTGCCATCCAAATTTAACTGCATTTCAACAGCCGCTGTTGGGAACGTATTGGACCATTCAAAGAGGCAGCCAGTGCATGTGAACCAGCGACCACCCAGACAGGTAAGAGGGACCCCTGACTCTCACTCAAATATAAATCGAGGGGGGCTTTTTCAACACATTTTTTAGTCTGAAAAACTCTGCTTATACTCAAGTATATACGGTACTGTTTAGAGATACTGTATGCATATGCAGCACTTTTAAATTATAGCAAAATATCATGCCAACAAACTTACTTTAACATTAAAAGTGATTTAGAAAGCAGCCACAACATCTATGCAATAGTTATGGTTTTTGGATGCTCTGTAAAAAAATCTATATAAATCACATTTAGAACACTGCGCATCTAGTTCACTGATAAAGCTGATATAATGATCATTATCCTTAATGTAAAGGGATAACAGACAAGAAAATTCCATTTATGTTTTAGATGATTATGGATGACCTCATGAGATTCTGTGTGATCCTGTTTACCGTTCTCATTGGATTTGCAGCAGGTACAATATTGTTTTCTTGCTATGACTTGGTTAGATTACTTGGATGGCAATTATTCATGATACCAGGAAAATGTAAATTGAATTTACCAAACTGTGAAATTAAAGGACATGGTGTTCATTGCAGACATGTTCTACTCATAGACACTCTCAGGCTGTTCCTTTAAAATATCATGTTTTGTATAATGAACACAATTGCTTCAGGCATGTAACAGATTCTTAATGACAGTCAGAGCTATAAATACCACCATCCTGACCTTTATACACAGTTATGGGAAAAAGAAAGTACACCTCTTTTTAACTCCAAACCTTTACATATCAAGACATAATAATAATAAAAAAGCCGTAGTAGGTTCCAAAATTGGTTGAAGCTAACCTCAGCTGTGAAACAACATACAAGAGATTCCACTGTGTCAACGTTTATTTGACAAAGGATGTTACTAGAGACTTAAGAAAATTTCTATCCATCGACATATGCAGGCCTTATCCCACTTCCATCATTTCCGATCTCGTTTTTTTTTGTGTAGCCGATGTATAGTTATGTCACTGATCGGAGATTAATTGCATCTAGAAAATGGTGCACTTTTCAATCGATGTACAACTTATGATCAAAGACTCAATCGCATGTCCTGATCATATAACGGACGCTCAGATTTCTCTGAGATCGTTTTATGGCCAGCTTTAGAGTTGAAAGAGTGAATATGTTCTTTCCTATGATTAACTTGTATGTTGGTGCTTTTCTGTTTTACGGGGATGTTACTGCTTTCTGCACGTGACCTTTAATGCTTAAATGTTTTGCACTTGTGTCACAAAAAGTCTAAATTCCAATACTTGTTTTACTCATTAAAGCAGTTGTTTATTACAAAATATGAAAATCGGACAACGTATGTTTCTTTTCCAGGAATGAATGTCCACTTTCAAGCCATGAATGTTACTATATTTCCAGAATTCAGAGATTTTCCCATCACCCTCTTTACTTTGTTGCAACTAATGATGGGTTTGGATAATTTACCGGTCCCAGCAAATGTAGCAATGCCAAAGATCATCAGCACTCTCTACCTGGTTTACATGTTTTTTGCCTTTGTTTTACTTCTAAACCTTTTAATTGCACTGATGGCAGACACTCACATTCGGGTCATCAGTGAGCGCACTAGACTATGGCATGCACAGGTAAGTAGTATGGGGCTCCAATGATGTAAACCTTTTCTTCAAATAAAGTATTTTTCCCGGAACAAATTTGCATAGGAAACTCAAATGCATCTAGTATCTCAGTTTTTAAAAAAAACTTTACCCACCAAAAAGATTTATCTAGATTTGCTAACAAAATAAACACCTGTAAAGAAATACATTATATATATATATATATATAGTTATTTATTTTTGATCTTCTCCTCACTTGCTTCTGCATGAATCAGCATTTATGAAAACATGCTTTTTAGAGGATTCTGATATAACTTCTTGTAACATCAAAGCTAGAGGGCTGTTTTTTTCACCCTTTTCTTTTCATGAAAATTAGGCCCCCCATACATTTGCAACCTTACCATACAATTTCTGTACAATCAACTTTTCTTCTACTAAAACCATGTAATATGAGGAGCTTTCTAAACCTTCCAATCACTATGTATTCTATCAGGGAGGACCCTGCACTACATAGCAGTGATATATACCCTCCAATCACTATGTATTCTATCAGGGAGGACCCTGCACTACATGGTTGTTGGTAGAACTAAAGGAAATTATATGGAGTGATCTAAAGGAACCCATCTGCATTGCATTTGTAATACCTTTGTATTTGTAATGACTTATTCCAGGTCAGTAAATCAGGCTTAATTTAAGACAAAGCATTGGATTGACATCATGGGAACTAACATTTCCAGAGCACTGATGCCTATAAATTCTCACAAGAAACGCTGTTTATATGGCAGCAGTCTGTACATAACTTACAATCTATTCCAAGTTTTCACACTTCTATTGCCAAGCCAAGGTGATCAGCAATCTCCCAAAGAAAAACATTATCTTCATTCCCTAAATTTTTTTTACCAAAAATAGGAAGATATATAGATTTACCTCTTTATCACACTTATTCTATGTTCCTTCCTATGTGCCTGCGCTAAATATCCTGTCTATAATGGCTGCCATACACATGCCGATAAGCGGCCGATTTTTCACCTGACCAACGGGCATGCGCGCTCAAGCCGTCGGTTTTTCGGCCGCTAATCGGCATGTGCCCACAGATCCCTGTCGCCCCACAGATCGGCCGGCCAGAGAACGGACATGTCCAATAATCTCTGGCCGATGGAAGCCGGCGCCTTCATTGAAGCTAATGCCGGCACACAAAGGGTGCCGGCCGACTGAAGGGGCCCCATAATGCACCGGGGTGCAAACGTGATGCCATCATCACGTTTGCACTCCGGTGCATATCGGAGTAGGTCTGTCTGACCTACTCGGGCTGTGTATGGCAGCCTTAAGCTGTGCATGAATGTGTGCAATAGTGATCTGGGGATGCACAGGCAGCGGTGGCTACATTCAGGGCTATAAAGAATCCCAATAACTATGGTAGCCACCCCAACACACATGTTAAATGAACAAATTCAGGAAGTGCAAAGAAAACACATGAAAGAAATACAAGTGCATAGACATGATGATATATATTTTTTACAGGAGAGTTTAATAACTCTTTAACTAAAGCCAATGTTTGTCTACTGTGTCTGACAGATGAATAAAATTTTGGGAAGTGTACATAATCAGCAAATTAGCAGTTCTATCTAGCCCTTTAGATAAAGGTTTACTAGGAGTAGAAAGGGGCACGAGTAATGAAATTGGGGCTTTTGCTTAATAATGAAGAGAATACAGAATGACGGCTTTTACAGATCATTTTAATATATAAGTGATAGAGGTCCAGATATAGTTTCATTTTCCTTTTTGTTAGAGGTACTTATTACTGCTTACATCATTGGGGCTTAAGAAGTAGGTAATTCGATGAATACATGCTCTGTGTAGCAGTTTTGTAATGTATTAATCATCTGTCAAATGGATCTAGGTGTACTTAGCCCCTTGGTTAAATATGTACATGTGGCCAGTGATATGTGCCAAATTTTCTGTAGTTGTATGTTGAATTGTGATAAAAACCATTGCAAAAATCTTACTTGTATTAGAAATGTTTTTTGACAGTATGCTTTTATTTTTTTTTTAAAGTTATCTTTTTTATTGATTTTTTCTCTTTTACAATAATACAATACAATACAAAATAAATTCGAAGAAATCAAGGAAATCCTGAAAAGGTTGGGTACAGCCCCATGTGAACCTCTAGATGAATACATTTGTGAACAGGAGGGAGAAGCTTCTTCCTCCTTCTCCTTGATCTAAGGGGAAATGTTTTAACATGAAGAATTATCGTAATGTTTAGTTATATCCACATATATAGATTTGTCTTTCACATGGTGTCCCATAAAGACAAATGATTAATAATTCTCCATATTACAATAGATTTACCTATCATCCATTGTATACATTATTGCAGGCTTCATACATAAAACATAAAACATAGAACATGAAAAATCCTATCACAGTATGCTTTTAATGTGTGTTCCTTCCTTTCTTATAGGTTGCAGCTACAACAGTCATGCTAGAGAGAATTGTCCCTCGTAGACTATGGCCAAGAACTGGGATACCAGGGGAAATCATAGGTCTTGAGCCAGGAAAGTGGTACTTTAGGTAACAGAACATCATTTTCAGCCATTTTCTGTCTGTATACATGTGCTCCAGCATCAGCTGCTCTAAACCGCCTTCTTTATATTAGCAATAGTGGAACATGTCTGTAAAATGTTGGCATGGCTACTTTCATAATGAAAGGCTTGTCTTCATAATGGAAGCATCAAGCTTTTGTTCCCGACACTATTCAAAGGTTATCTTTATCCCGGTTGGGTTGGTTACAATTGCAAAATTCAGTCTCACCGTGTTTTAGAATACTACCACATGGTCAGAAATACGTTCGTTAGTTGTTAGTGTTATGGCAGAAAAATATTCTGTACATTGGGGCTGCTGACCACAGAAATCACATTCTTTTTTCTGCAGGAAAAATAAAATGTGTTTTTTCATAAACAGGCCTTCATACAATAAACTATGCTTTTGTTTTGACAGACCAAATATATATGGCAGAATAAGGAAACTAGTCACTTGCTTAGATAACCTTTCTATTTCTGACATACAGTATGTCTTGCACAAGTAGAAGTCCCATATGCTTAGCAGTCAGACCTTGTAGTCAGTACACATAATTTTAGTTTTCGGTTTGTACTTCCTAGAGCATTAGTACTTGGTATAGATGCAGGAGTGCTATCATTGCACTCATTGCTATCCTTTTGTGCCTAACAATCAAGGTGCCAACACGGTGCCAAAACAGAACAAAACAATGCACAGAATATGAAACCAAGTGTGCCATATGTCAATAGTTGTTGTAGAATGACTTAATGCAAATTATTACAAAATGTAAGTGAAAATAATGTGTGCCCATGTTTATTAAAGCGGATGTACATACAAAATCAAAAAAATACATATGTAAAATTTAAGTTTGACCTCTGAGCTGGTATGATGGTAGCATAGCACTCCCCAAAAAAAACACTTACTTGCTGTTGGCTGGAATCGTTGGAGACATTCCATATTGATTTGCCAGGCTTCCGGAGGTTAATTCTGGGTGCAATTGTGTGAGTGGCCACTGGGGTCGTTTATAATGGTTTTCTATGGAAAAATACGTTCCATTCAGTTTAATGGAGAGCCGAGATGAGATATTTACCCGTCTATCTCTGCGGTGAGTTCCAAAGGGCCCTGCGGCAGGTCGTCATCTAAGGGCTTGTTTCCATTGTAGCGTTCCCGTGCGGTTGCAGCCGTGTGACCGCCGCGCGGCCGCCCCCGCACACAACCGCATCCATTGGAAACTTCAATATAGTGTCCACTGGTGCGGTTGTGCGAGTTCGGGTGCGGATGCGGTTTAGGGCGCGTTTCTGAACGCTAGCTGCAGCGTTTTGAAACGCATGCGCGCCCCAACCGCATCCACATCTGCAATACAAAAAAATTGCGTTGCGGAAACGCGCGAAAACGCCCGACAACTTTAGGCATGCGTTCAGCTGCGCGGGAACGCTTCAA
Source organism: Ptychadena robeensis (assembly GCA_036250615.1). NCBI lineage: Eukaryota > Metazoa > Chordata > Amphibia > Anura > Ptychadenidae > Ptychadena > Ptychadena robeensis. The sequence continues at coordinate 52,946,229 of CM070035.1, read as the reverse complement.
TGGAAACAAAGCCAGAGCCAGAGCCAGGTAGAGAGGAGGGGCTGCAAGAGATTTTGTTAAATTACTCCTTACGGGTACTTTTTTTTCTATTCATTCCTCCCTATTATGGGCATTTCTAGTGCTATTTATGAAATTATTAATTTCTGATTGTAAGTACACTTAAAGTAAAGGTAAGATTCAGTAACAAAATATTTTTCCCTCTAGGATTGAAGGAAAAAAAGATGAGTTTCTGATTAAAGAAGAAAACAAATAACTCCTTGAGATCGTAAAAAGAAAACAATTATAACAGTAAAGGAATCTGTTAACCCTGTAGACCCAACAACCATCCTCAGTTCTTCTCACTAAATGTCTTGTTCATATCTGAAACTATATTACCTTACCTACTCAGCAATTTACACATTTTGTCTGATTTATAAATATTATATATATTCTGCGTTGGTTTGTTGCATGTTATACCATTGTAAAAATATAATAATATATATAATATATAAGTGATCCTTTCAGTTGAAGTAAAGGAGAGGATGTGTATGTTAAATGTAAAACAAAAAGTGTTTATAGTTTATAGTGTTTATAGTACAAATCTTAAGATTTTATAGTACAGATATTTATATTCTTTTAGAGATTATACAAAAAAATGTGCAGTGCCCAACATGTTATCCTGCTCCATAAAGGAACTTGCCATGAAATAAATGTATATGTTTGCCTGCATGACCGAAACTTGGAATAACAGCCGATTATGATTTGTATTAAAACCTTTTTTTTATTACAGTCTCAATATTTTACTAATTTTTAGTCCCATGAATGAGGGTATTAAACACTTGTTATTTACTACTAACACGGATAGGTAACATAAGGTGGTTACGGATCAATGGTGTACTTACACTTCTACATGTACAGAAGAGTGTTTGGAATTCCAGCTCTTTTTTTTTTAAAAAAAAAAAGCTTCGGCTCTTTTGGATCAGCTCCCTTTAAAGAGCTGGCTCTTAAAGTTTTCGAGCAGCTCTTTGTTTCAGACAGGGAACTACAAGGCGCAGCATGCTCAGAACTCCATGGTCATAGGGGGTGCGATGGTGATCAGTGTCTGCTGAGACTTGTAGTCCCCCTGTAATGTAAAAGGGGTTCCATAAAGAATGTACTGGGACCTGATCATCATTATACATTACAGTACAAATATTCTTCCTATATTCTATACAGGACACAGTCTCCACAATATACTGGACATGTCTGTGCTTCAGATAACGATAACGTATGTATCTAATAACTAGACAAAGGGGAACCTTACAAGTATATATTGAGGGGTCAGTGGAGGGTGAAAGGGGTAGGAGGACCTGAGGAGCCCTGGGATGGCCATTTTCTCTGCTCACAAAGCCCTTTCTTTAGGAAATATTGACATAAATACAAGCTTTTATTAACCTTCCTGTGTAGTATATCTGACTCGTGGTGACCAGGTTCACACACCTCAATAACCATGTAAAGGGTGCTATAAAGGACAATGCCCAGTCCTGCCAGTGTGGACAGGCAGGATCACACAGGGAAAGCCCCACCCACAAGCAGAGCTAAGGAGGAGTGGCTAAAGCATCGGCTCTGCTGGACAGGCATCGGCTCCTCTCGTTCGCTTCAAAGCATCGTTTCTTAGAGCCAGCTCGTTCGCTAACCACACATCACAAGTACAGAAGTGATTAGTAATCCAAACACTACAGCTTTTACAGTAATATGTGGTATGAGTATTCCAATAGACTCTAGTCTAGGTGACCACTGTTTCTTGGTTTTGGTTTAACATTTTACATAGTCTTTAATATCTGTTTTTCCCAATTTTATTTGAAAGGCAACGTTGTCAACATGTAATGAAATAATGAAAATACGACAATCTTAATTTTTCCAAAACACCACATTTTATAGCACAAGAAACCACAACAAATACTGCACTTAATTGACCCCCCACTTTCACATATATTAAATCAGATGTCATATACCAATGTTCCAAATGAAAAATATATTTTCACAAGTATACAACTTTAATTATCAGGCAGGCAGTCACAAGATCCACAGAACACAGAATTAAAGAAATGTAATACTGTAGGCGATATGCCTATATGAAGGGCTTCCATGTTCCTATGTATACCTAAGACAATTCCAGTGTCTTTGCCAGGAACATGTAGCTTGAAATGCCTCAGACTCACAACGGCTCTTTCAGAAACGTGCGTAAACAGAATAAATTGTCTTGCTTATGAAACCAATCCTTCATTTGCTAAGTTGCACTAGAGAAAAAAGAAAAAAACTCTCCTGCTATCTGACTGGCTGCCAAGACTCACAGTTTTGTTTGTAACGTTATAAATGAGCTTCACAAAAAAAACAAGGACTACCAAAAATATGACAATGCCAAGGTACTATAGCTGAATAACTATACTGAACCTTCAGCTAAAATCTCAGTACTCCATATAAAAACAATGGAAGCCCCACTTATAGTTCACTTACCGTGTAAAACACAAAATCCAGGAAGAAGTTTAAACATGAAAAAAAGAAAAAACAAATTATACAGCAAACATCAATGATATAATTAGGAAACAATGTGCTAATATATTATTTCCCCAAGTGTGTAAATAAAGGACTAGAGCTCTTCAGAATCGTGGCCTCCAGAATTCAATGCCTCTGGATGCATGACTCTTCCCATGAACAAGACACAGCCTAAAATAGAAGCAAAACCAGATTACAAAGGATTTGTAGGGCATGCCTTATTTCAATTTGTAAAAATGTGTCAAGCGAGAAGCTGAGAAGCGGTGATAAACATGCAAAACTGCTTTAGGAAAGGATGTCATATAATGGGATTGCACAGTCCCTTGGAGTGTGGAAGGGATGAAGTAGGCAAAATAAAGTACCCATAGGAGCGATGTATGAGGCAGTACATTGCAGAAGTGTGGGCCAACTCTAAAAACCTAATTTTTGTTTTCTGCAAGCAGTAATGATGAATACTGCCAACCTGTAATAACATTTATTTTAAATACAGAAAACTATTTTTATTTATCAGTGTTCTAATGCCCTGCTCCCATTGATCAATCCTGTGGTTATTTTTCTAGAATATTCAAATTCTTAAAATATGTCGGCCTGACCTTTTGCATAATGTCTAATGAGAATATGAGAGGATATAATATTGCCGGATCTATAGACAAAAGGTGACAGTATAATATTTTGGGTCTGCACCTCTCTACAACAGACAGGGAAAAAGTACCGGAGGCTCAAAGTACCCTCAGCCTAACTGTTAGTTCTGAAGGATGATTCTTCTGCCATTCTATCAACTATCAAGCAATCGTTTTAAGTCGATCATTTAAAAAAACAAACACTGTGATGGATTCAAAACAGATCGATTCCTTCTCAAAGCCCTGTGCACACAAATGAATCGAAATACAGTGGACCACTGACTCAATTCGCTTCGATGGGTTGGTTGTTAATCAAGTTGGATGTAAGTGAAAACCATTTTTCCCATAGGAAATAATGGAAATGGCAAAAGTATGTCCCAGACCTCTCAAATTACCACTTTCCTAACCTTTTCATAAAAATTTTTTTTTTAAGTATGTGTAGCAGAGTTTCTGGAGCAGAACACCTAGCTAATTAATAAATAATTAATTAATAACAATTTAAGACTCTTTATTCTGCTCAGTTGTAATTGCCCTCTTATTTCTCTCTCTTTTACCATCTTTCCTGTCATTTTTGGGGCCATGGTGCACTGAATCCTCCTCAGCACAGAGAGACATTTTAAGACACCTATGGGGTCCTTGCATACACCCCCATGTATGCTTATATATCTGGGTTCAGAGGCAAGTTTCTGGACACCTCTGGGGTTCTTGGGTGCAACCCCCAGGCAATAGCATTTGTACTGGTTGTATAGAAGTCTATGCTTCAAAGCGCCCTTAACTCTTACTGCCACAGGAGTGCGCCTGGAAAACAAAACAAATTTGTGTTGTAAATCAAAACTGGCCATTTGTTGTAATGAAAATTTTGCTCCTATCTCAAATTGGTTGGCTGTATCTTGAGGTCCACTGTACCTGGAAAACCCATCAGATTCTCAAACAAGTAACTGAAATTTACCAACCCATCACTACTCGGTTTTATGTTTACTTTTGGTAGATTGATTCAGGCTTTAAGTTGACTGAAGGGAAATCAAACCGTAAGCCTTAACACAGAGTCTTGGAAGGGGGTCTCTCAAATGCTCAAATCACTGCAAGGGCCATGTGCACTGGGAGAAATATTTTAACTTGCAGCATGGGGTTAGGTTTGAGACCAAGCTTTATCACTTACCTGCTGCATGAAAAGCAGTCACCAACCTAGCTATGCTGTCTGGATAAGCAGACTGAACAGAATTTCAAATCATACATTTTATAAATAGTTATTTAATGGTGTGCTTAGCGGTTAGCTTGGAGTTCTTGAAAAGTACTGTGCTGGCCTTGATGTGAATCATAAATGTGTGTAATCAGAACTTTCTACTAACCAAGGTCCGTGATTCAAATCATGTATCAGAATATGCCTTTTATAGCTTTTTAGTAACTAATACATTTCCTAACAATACATATATTCATTCTAAATTCAGTTGACACTGACCTTAGTTTAAACTAAAAGGTAATGGTTGAGAGTTAAAGTTAAAGTGACTGATTCACAACTACCATGAGTCTAGTAATTTAAGGTAAATTGAGACTTTTCAGTTCACCTTCATTTGCTCATAATGTTTGATCTGAATAATCACACAATTCATTATTTCTAGGAATCAGCTCAGACTGATGGAATATAACATTTTTATAATTTTTAAGATATACTTATCTCTAATTGCTGCACTTGTATGCCCCCTCACTGTTCTTTGCAGTGCCTCATCAAATAAGCCCAAGACCATTAATATGTAACACAAGAATTTTGGTCCTTTTACCTAAAGTTACCTTTTAAATGTAGAAAACTCCACAACATGCAGCAGCAATGGTGAGACATGCGTCACATCTGGCAGCACTACAAACACTATAGCGGAGGACAGCACAAGGTCACATGGAGATTAGCATAACACTCACCAGTCCTGCGGTTTCTGATCATGAAGAAGAATGGATGATCAAAAATAACCTGGGGGTATAGTACTGCCATTCTGCTGTTGGCAATCATTCCTATAATCACAAAACAGAAGCCATTAAACATGTGAAGGGCTGAGACCTATGCACAATATCCCTTAATTATAAAAGTTTTAGGGCTTTTAAGACAGGCAATCGATGTGTATAGTGGACATCTGCACAGAGATGTGAATCATTGTGACTATTTCCCATATCATTTATGGCAGATCTCTTAGAGCTTCTATAGACAATATACTTAGTGGCACTTCAATAACGGGAGACTGAACTGCCTGAAACATGGATATGCCATTGCTAAAAAAACAGTTAGGTGGATGGAAAAAAATCTGCATTCCTACACACTTGTCTTGCGGACAAAGCGGACCTACCACCAGGAATCTATGTTTTCATGAATGGCACTAGAAGTGCCAATAATAGGGAGAAATGCAGTGAAAAAACAAAAAAAATTACCTGTAATGAGCTATTTAAAAAGATAATTCGGCAGCTCTTCTCACTTCCTGGTTCATTGTAGGCAGAAATAGGAAGCACGTCACAGGAAGCAGTGATCTGCTTTGAAAATTCCCATAGAAGATCACTGAACACCCCCCAGTGGCCACCCGCCACCCATATTGCACCCCCAGTTTCATGTGTTGCCTTCAGCGAACCAGGAAGTGAGGGGAGCTGTGTGGTAATCTTGTTAAATTGCTCATAACAGGAAAGTTTTTAAGTTTTTTTAACTGCATTCCTCCCTATTATTGGCACTTCTAGTGCCATTCATAAAAACATAGATTTCTGGGGGTAGGTCCACTTTAAGTCAGTTAATAAAAATAGAACTAATGGCTTTGGATTAGCATTAAGGGGGTTGCATTTTCATTGGCACCACTGGCAACATTCAATATCCATTTTCTTCACACCAATTCCCTTAAATGTACCAATATAAAGTCCATTCTGCTAATCATGTTCTCCAGTCAACAGGATGAGCCACCAAGACCACTGTCATTTGTAAAGGTAGGCATACACACCTCGATTCTCAATCGATAGATGAGGGACAGACTGCAGCATCATCACGCTGCAGCCGGCCCCTCAGAAGATCGGCGGGCACCCTTTGTATGCCGGGCATGCCATCCCTAAGCAAAGTAATGGGATTGAACGGGAATCTACCAACATGGCGGATCACTGAATGATCCAACATGCAGCAAATTCCTGGTTCATCTCATCAGGTGGGCGCACTAGATTTTCAGGATTTGCGGGAACGCGCATGGCAGTTTAACGGAAAATCGGGCAGGAATCTAGCTTAAGTCAACGCTAACAGCACATGCTTAAAGATGAATTTCAGGCAAATGTTTGTATTTTGTTTTTGGCGATTAAAATTGATTTACTTACCAATCCTGCTCTCCCCTCAGTGACACCCCAACCTAGCCCCTGACTAATAGTCTTCAAGCCTTGTGCTCATCATAGTACAGGTATCAACACTCTATCAACTCTCTACTCTAACAATCTATGGCTAAGCATTTTGGAGGGAGAAAGCTGAGGGTCTTTTGATTTGACCACTGTAGAAGCACTTAAGCCCCACCCACTGCAAAGATCAATTTAAAAAAAAAACCTCAAAGGTCTGCTTTAATTCACACTCAAAATGCTAATACAGCATTTAAAAATGTCAGAAATTATTGAATTATAATTACAATTATAAAGAATGTGCACATAACATAACAGGATGACATTATCTAACAAAGTTTCCGTTCAAGTTTTCAAAAAACTTGTTAATTTTGTTAAACATTTGTAACAAAATGTTTAGCCTAAAAGACACCACGCCTGTATTTCCTGTAGTCACTAATCAGCTTGTCCTTGTTTTATACAGTAACATAAACATAACATAATAAGGCGTTTGGTTTTACTGCTACTGCTACTTCACTGTTACGTAAACGGTCAGGAGACAGATTGGAAAATGGAGATGAACAATATTTGAATCAGATTTTTATAATAAAACATAATCTAGATGGCCATCACTGCACTGCGGGACAGCCATACGATACTGTACCAGAGGTTGCAGCAGCTTCAGATCCTTCTTCATTAATCTCTAAATAAGACTTGTGAACGGCTTTGTCCACGTAAAGGTCCTTGTGTTCTGGAAATAAACACAAAAGTGAAACAGATTAGCACTTACTTGTCTCTTGTTCTGGTATTATAAAAGAAAATGGAAAGACACACTTGTGCTTAGGAAGAAGCTTTGGGTATCCCTCTTTGACTTGAATATTTTTGTTTTAATAATTTTATTTGACCAAGAAAAAGCAATCCATGAAAAAAAAAATTGGAAATTCAAAATAAATTGGACAGATGTGATTCAGGAGGCAAGAAAAAATATGGCATAAAGTTAGGGGTAACCTTAACCCCTAACCTTATACCATATTTTTTCTATGCTATTTGGGATGTTGGCCAGCCACATAGACAGGAAGCCCCTGATCGCCCCCTATATCTGAATTCAGGAGGCAAGGAAGTGGGGACAGGGATGCAACACTAACATTTCAATTGGGCTTTAATTACCCAGGATTGTGGCAGGACCAAGCCGCCGTCAGGCCATTACAGGGGACCCTTGTGTCCCAGGCTCAACCATCCAAGGGGTCTAGCTGCCCGGTCAGTGCCATGCAACCAGGTTCCCCATCCTGCGCACAGCCTCAATGCTGCTAAGAAGTGCTACAAATGTCTTCAGGCTTGAGTCCACTGCCTTATCTTCTGATGAACAGGAAAGTGTCCACTCTATGTTATTGTTGCGGCATGGTGCCGCTGGAGGCACGTCCGACGCAGAAAAGTAGCGACCTATGCAGTTTGGTCGGTTCTTTTTGGTGTCTTTGTTATGCTAAATTAATAGGACGTGCTCCCTGCCTACTATGGGGCCCTGAAATTTCTAATGTCATCCCTGGGAAGGACTGTCTGACAGCAATGGTAGCTTTTTTTTCTTTATTTGAGTGATTTTTGGAGTGATATAATTAGGATGCTTTGTACAGCAACTGAGAATATTATCTTTTCTGTTTTTTATTTCCAAATATCTTTTCTTTACATATTAAAAAAAAACCCTTCTCATGAATTATTGTTCCATGGAGCTTAGAGGAGTGACAGTAGTAACTCCTGTAATTTTGTATAATATAAACACATACAAAAAGGCCCATTTTTATTCTGTTTGTCCTGAGGCATACAGACTATATAAGACCTGTGTGGATATTACGCCATACATTATTAATGCAGAGTTATATATAATAAATAATAAAGATAAATGCAAGCTATAAAATACAATGACATATGAGAAGGAAAATGGAAGTTACAAATACCACAGCTGCATCATACCGGATATTGCAGACAGATCCGCTTTTCTTCCAAATATCTCCACAATGCCAAGTTTTGTCAGCACATCCTTCAGATTGACTGTCTCCTCAACTTTGAACCTGAAAAATAGAATTTTCCACAATCAAAAGCAGCATTCTCCCACATTCTCTTCAATCATATAGACAACTGAGAACAAATGGATTCCACCTATAATAACTCGAACTTATGAAAAGACCTATATGCTAAACTAGTGTTATAGTATAGTCCATACGCTACACTTGCCCTTGTATACAAGCGATTACGTGTGTTTTTCTGAGGTGGAAACATTGATATTATATACATGTTGTATGTAAATATCCCAGAGTTACCCAAATTACTAAACAATTAATAAAGCCCTAAAATTATTTGATCTATTAGACGAGACATCTTGAAAATTGAATAGCTCCTAATGTTAGGAGTAAAAGGCAATTCTATTTACTAGTGCTTTGACATTAGTTTGCCTTGTGGGGCATACCCCATGCCCCACAAGGCAAACTAATGACAAAGCACTACTCCATATTGCCCCACTCCATATTTTCAGAATACAGGTTTATACATGACAGGGATTAGATTTGTGGGAAGATAATGGAATTGTAAAACAAGCATTAGAGATTGTACTCTTCAGAACACTTGTTGGCACAAGATTCAGAATGGCAGAATGTTGACAAATAGACCCAAGGTCAGCTTGAAGGTCTTTCTGCAACCTGGTTCACTTTGACAAATGCGTGGAAATGTGATAACCCTTTTAAAAGTCCTGAATATAGTCAGTCATATTCTGAGTTGTTTGTCCTAAAAGCTGTTACAAAGAATTCAGTCACTCATATGATAGGTCTATCGCAGTTACAGTATGCACAAATTTTAGGAGCAACTTGTGGTTATACTACATTCATAGTAGCCGAGTTTGGCATAGATGTCAGGTCTCCCGTTTTGGTCGGGAAACTGCCGTGTTTTTATTCCTCTTTTTGACCCTCCTCCCAGATTGGTACTTTCCTGTAAATCTCTCATGAGTTGTCAGTAAGCTACGGACAGTTCATGAGATATTGCAGTTGTGTATGCAGGTGAACTGCGTCTCCATCCCCCTCTCTATCACTCCGCACAGCTGCCTCATGACACCTTACCAGTGGCCTCACCTCCTCCCAACCATGACTTCTAAACAGATAATACACTACCAATGACCCTCTAATTCTGTTATGTCAATTGAACTCATTAATACAGCAAGTTGCAGTCTGAGTTATGAAATAAGAACTCTTAAGGTTCCCATACACGCATAGATATGCGCTAGAACAATGGCTCCTTCGAACGCTGTGTGCATTCACAGCCATCTATCTACCGCTGTGAACGCGGCCACCTGTGTCTTCAGACATGATCGTAAATCAAGGTCGATGTCCATTGCTTTGGATGGGGACCATGGGTCCCCATGCAAAGCATTGGCTGAGCTCGATGACACAGCAGTGCTGCGTCCCAAGCTCAGCCAATATCGGGCTCCGCACGATGACACCATGAAGCTTGAAGGCTAATCCAGCTCACAGGCATCGACCCATGTATGGCAGCCTTTAATTGTGCAAGATCTACCCAAGTATGGAAATCTAAAGCCCACCACACACCTTTAGATCACTCCATACAATTTAGATCCTTTAGATCTACCAACAACTATGTAGTAAAGTGGCCTCCCTGATAGAATACATTGTGATTGGAAGGTTTAGAAAGGTATATTACATGGTTGTAGTAGAACAGAAGTTGATTGTACAGAAATTGTAAGGCAATATTGTAAGGTGTATGGTAACCTTGGCACATAATATCTGAAAATGATCTTCCATGCTTGCAACAAACATTTTCCTTTCAGCATGCATGCAAGTAAGACCCAATAAGCAAAGCTATGTGTACATTGTTTCAGGGCAAAGTGTGGCCTTGAAGTGTTAACAAAGACTAGGTACCCCATAGGGGAGATTCCATGACCCAAAATGCAAAAGCAATCGTTTAAGTATCACAACATCGTGGCAAATCTGAATTCTGATATACGAAGAATGGGTCAACCATACGATGGACTCATCAGACCTAAATAATATTCATTAAAAATACATTATTAGTTCACAACAGATTTTCTGCACCATCTGGCCAGAAACGAGATGAATATAAGGCATTTTCAGCACTTTGCAAAGATAATGTATGTTTCATTCATTTCATAATGTTTACAAGGATCAGCATTTATTTTTAGCATTTGTTCACATGTGGTTTCCAGATTAGCAACTGCATAAAAAAAAAACCAAAGACAACATAAGGATCTTGTTATTGTTAGATAATTAAATGTTCTTAATTAGCGAAGAGCAGCATAGGCGGTATTCGCAAAATATCGCAAATATTTCACCTAATATTCTCAATAAATGTAAGAATTCCTGATCTCCAGGCATTAATACCTTGTGCAAATCGGCACGTGCACATGTACATATTGCGAACGCAATGCATGGAACCTTCCCCAGAATCTTGAATATTTGTGATTACAAAGATATAGCACTATATTGAAGATTTTCGGAATAAAAAGAGACGAAATTTACAATATTTACACTATCGACACCATCACATGAAAACTGATTTACTACTTTCAATGTTCAAATTGGCACTTGTACAAGGGCATATTGCGCACCCATACATAATTTCAGGTCCAGATGTAAAAAATCTTGAATATTCGCGATTACAAAGACATAGCATCTCACATAAAATTTGCGTTTCGAATATTCGCTCTCATCACTATTAGAAACTGCAGATCAGAGGATCTCTAATAAATTCCCTACTGCTCACTAAAGGCCCCCCATACACGTTTCGATTTTCCCATTTAAACGGCCTAAACTGATCTAATTTATAGTCGATCGACCAAAAATCTAATCAACGTAGATCGATCAAAATTGACCAAAAGTTTGATCACAAAGTGATTGGACATGTGGGAAAATTTTGATTGAGTATACATCGAATGTTATTTTGTTGTGTTCGACCGATTTTGGTTCGATTTAAATAAAAAGCATACTTATACATCCGGTGACAAACGTTTTGGTGTGTTTACCAGACTTCTTTCTATTATGCTTTTCATCGATCAAACCAACATCGATCAAATATCGGTTGCTCCATGTGAGAGGTAGTTCAATCATACTTTGACCAATGAAACCAACGTCGAATCGGACATCGATTGTAGGGAAATTGAACCGTGTATGGGGGCCTTTAAGCAGCACAAAAGACCCAGGATTTCAAAGGGCACCCAGCCAAATTCTACTTCATTTCAAACTCTATGCCCCTGGATACATAGGCCGCATTTTACCTCCGCTTTTATCATATGCCTCCCCAAAAAAACGTTCTTTGTAATCGTCAGACTAGAATAGACTGCTATACTCATGGACAAGAATTATTGAAATAAAACAAACGGTAATATCACACATACAGCATATTGGGACTGGTGCGCTTAGCTTATAAAACACTGGCTTTATCCATCTTTATTACATCTGACAGTAAACCAGCCTAGATTCTATTAGAACAATCCTCAGTTCAGTGGCTTTCTCCAACACAAAATATTCTTTATAACACAGATACAATTTTTCCTATTGCACAGCTCATAAATGAAGGCATAAAATCGATTCGGGAGATTTACATTGGTAAGTTATTTTCGCTTCCATACAATGCACACTCTGCAGGCCTTGTTATTCTAAACTTGAAGAAATGAGTTTGCTGCTAATGTTTTCCTGACGAGGCTTAGGCAAAGGAGAACTTATCACTTTTGGTTATACTACATCGCTCTTTTGGTTTTTCATTCTCCGTGGACATTATCTGCATTCTGCACTTTGCCGAATGCCTCTTCTAGTCAGTAGATATAAATATTTATAACTGTTTATTTAATGCTTTGATAAAATTTCACACTGCTTGTGCATTTGGAATCAGAAGGCCGCTGTTAATCTCACAGCCCTAAGTAGGGAAATTACAGAATCACTACATCAAATTTCAATCTTGCCATCCTACACAATGCCATATATCAAAATGAAATAAAGCAAAAACGGAGCTGGACCTTTTCCTACCAGGGACAGGATTGATTTTTATTCAGACGTTGCTGTAAATTAGTTTCACAACCAACACCCTGATCAGAAAGGAAATATGAATTAGGCAGTGTCAGATATAAAAGATCATCTAAATGATTAAATGGGATACCCACTGGACCGAAAGCCTATTGATTGAAAACAATACTTTATTCGTCATGCTGAGCACTCAAAAAAGGATGTTTTTTGAAGCCGGTCAAATGCGTTTTTTCAACAACATTGCTCCAACCCCTGTTATACTCAAGGACAAGCACTACCTTGGGGAAGGTTCTTTCCTAAGTAAAGACTGCAAAGTGATATATTTAAAAGCTACATTCCCTAAAATAAAAATATAGTTCTTTCGATTCTCCATTGCTCATGTGTGAGTCCGGGATATAGGACAGCAACTGCAGAATGCTGAATGTTGTTAGTTAGTTTACAGGGTCCTAGACTGTGGAATGGGAGGTTAGGAACAGGGTGGGCTTTCCCAATGCACCAGGCACCAACCAAGGTTTTTCACCTGTAGGACTTCATTGAAGTAGCCAGATGTGTCCCCACATAAGGATTTAAGACCACACACACAGGGCTCCTCAGGTAAGGAAAACCATTTGTTTTAAAGTTTAAAAGTCGTTTGTATTTTCTGTAAACTTTGGTTTGTCACTGTTATTAACCCCTGCAAGGGTAATCCTGTTTGGACTTTGTTGGATATTAATAAATATGAGCAGGAGCCCTGAGGAGATACAGATTATCTGGATTTGACATCAGTAACAGCCATCCCTTTGGGGCTGAACCCCCACAGGATTTGCATGTTGTCCTATATTCCAATACAAAATTTTAGACTTAAGCTGGGCATACACACCAATTCCTGCACAATCCGATCCCCGATCCGATGCCGTGCCGGTTCCCGCATCCCTTAAGGATCAGGTCATGCAGAAATTGGAGGCTGCAACTGACGAGGATTGGGCTAAAATTGTAGCCCAATCCCATTAGTTTGGCTGGGGACGGCTGCCCCCAGCGGAACTAATGAGCTGCAAATGAAGAGTGCTGGCTGATTCTCGGCACTAGCGGGCAGGCGTGATGACGTCATCATGCCGCTCCTAGTGCAAAGAATCACATAAGGAATAGACGGTACATCGTACAGTCTATTCCCAGCATAAGACTCCACTGCATCTTTGCCAAAACGCAGCAGTCATGTTTGAGGCACCTCCATTAATTTCCATTGGGCGGGTGGTTGCGTTGCATTTTTTAGAAAATGGAGCCCCATGTACTAAAAAACACAATGCAATACAGCCATGTGCGAGGACAATACAGCCATGTGCGAGGACAATACAGCCACGTGCAAGGACAATACAGCCACGTGCAAGGACAATACAGCCACGTGCAAGGACAATACAGCCACGTGCAAGGACAATACAGCCATGTGCAAGGACAATACAGCCACGTGCCCAAATAAAAATTAATTGGGGCCCTTCAAAGACACGACCATTGCTTGTTTTTGTAAAGACGCATTACAGTCTTAGTCTGTTAATCCCAATCACCATCATCACCAGGACTGAGAACAGTGATAGAGGGGATATTCTCTAGAACTGAATCAAAAGGAATTTTGTATTTGAAAGATATTCTTTAAGTTCCTGGTTGATTTTTAGGACAAGTAATGGAAGGAAGGGTTTTATTTCTAATGGGACAGATATAAGGGCAAATTTTATTAGTTGATTGTTGCCTAGTTATATAAAATAACATATAACACTCCTGCTCTTCTGCTATGAGTAGTTTCAGTAGTAAAATTTGCACGTCTCACTAAGGATTTGCTGACGAGTTTAACCTCCCTTGTGCACTGCTGAGGTCCAGATTTCTGTGCCAAAAGTGCACCATAGACTTCAATGGTACATTTTTCTTTATGTTGTAGGCCTGTAACTTCTCAAAATATGTCCGTACAAGGGTCTAATAGACATCCTGAATATAATAAAACAATTATGTAAAAAAATACACAAAAATCAAGGCACAAAGCTATGCTGCTATGTACTAAATCTCACCCAAATAAAGTCTCTGGTGCCCCAGATGTTCCCATTTGCAGTTAACCCTCTCTAACCTGGTGTATCTGGGACACCGGGACAGCGCAAAACCGTAAGTATGCGCTGTCGGTGCCCGGATGTTCACTGGATGGCACCATCTCGTCCATTGCTATAGTAGCAGTAGCAGCACTGGACGAGATGGTGCCTTCCCGACCTCTAGGGCGGTTAAAGTAACCCTTGCAAGTAAAGCCACTGTTGTAATGTAAACATATACATTTCCTGATTGCACATAAATATCTACCCTTCCTGGTATCAGTGCTGTGTTCTGATGCCTTAAGGCAAATACAAGCACTCTATATACTTGAGTATAAGCCGACTGGAATTAAACAGGTGAATCTTAGTGCCACACCCTTTAATAAATTAGGAGAACTCAGGTTTATTGTTATTACAGGATGGATTTTCAAGGCACTTGAAAATGAGTTTCCATTTAAAAAGTGTTTTTTATAAATATCATTGGGACCAACACATGGAATGGAAATAAAACTTATTTTCATGTTTGAATCATAAGTAGTGGAGTTCCACATTCTGCAGTAAAAATTAACAAACAGTCCACTAGATGGTGCTGCCATTCAAGTTTGCTTACATTTCACCAGCCGATCTCTGGAATGCATCAGACCACTCACAGAGGCTGCCCGCACCTCGAACCAGTGACAACCCAGACAGATCAGTGGGGCCCTGACCCTGACTTGTGTATAAGCCAATGGGGCGCTTTTTCAGCAAATTTTATGCGCGGAAAAACTTGGTGTATACTTGAGTACATATGGTATGTCATGTTATTCCTAATCCAAAATGTTGTACTCTAGTTGATACCCCCAAATCCTAGACCAAAGACAAGATATAGGGCTTTAACTTTTATTCACCAGGTGAAGTTTTTTTTTATCCAGGAAAGTGGAGAGGCAAAAAGCTACAAGGGGAGCGGGACTTAACTGAACTAAAATCAATTAAAGCCTTGAATACCCTGGTTCTAGAATCCCAAGTTTTACATACTGTACATATTCGAGTATGAGCTGATCCAAATATAAGCAGAGGTACCTAATTTTAGAAAACATTCTGGAAAAACTAAATGACTATAAGCCTGGGAGGGGATGCAGCAGCTAAGGCTCAGAAACACACAGCAAATGTGCTTTTGTTAGATGTTATTATTTAATTCAGCAGATTTGTAATTGCAAAGCCCCTGAACATGATATCATCACAAAACATGCTGGAGATGTAGAGAAGGGATGTGGGAACATTGTAAAGAAAAAGTGTTGCTTTAGCCTATAGAGCTTTTGCACAAAATAAGTTCAAATTAAGTCAAGTTTAAAAACTTTGACTTGACTTTGAACCTAATTTATGCAAAAATGTTCCCACAACGCTTCTCTACATCTTCAGCAAATTTGGTGATGATAGCATGTTTGGAGGCTTTGCAATTCACTCATAAAGTCCACCTACAAAATGATGCGATTTTCATATATTGACCCGAATATAAGCCGAATTTCATTTTTTGAGCACATTTCAGGTGCTGAAAAATTCTGCTTATATTTGAGTATATACGGTAAGGGTTTGTATCCATTATACGTCGGGACCCCCTCTGCTAAGCGCATTGCTTGGTGGGGATCCTGATATAGCATATAGACATTGCCTGCTCGGCGGATGCTGTGTTTACACATCTGCCGATGCAAAAGACTCAACGTACTCGACTACGGCAGAGTGGCTTGGCACAGTAAAGACACAGCATCCGCTGAGCAGGTAAGTCTATGTGCGACGTCGGGATCCCTGCCAAGCAATACCCTTAATCAACATAGGTACGTCACATTATAATATGAATGCACTTGCATACTTTAAAAGCAAGGTCGAAATCACAATCAATAGAGAGCTATTTTAATGCAAAACTTAAAAGATTTGCATAAAAATTTCTTTTGTAGTTTGTTGACATCATCACTACTGTCTAATATTCTTCTATGTAGCTATAGGGTTATAAAGTTATACGAATCACACTTCATCTAATTCAGTGGACTAGATGTTAAAGACCTTTGCATATCTCTCTTTCCGATTTGCGTGATCAAGTAACCATATTGGCTGCAATATGCTGCACTGAGAACAATATACGGACGATAAGCTTAGGCTGATCCTGTCCTTCCCATCATCTGAAGCCTTGGTCCGTTAAAGTGACTCACAGTCTCACTGACAATAAGGAGGTGGGAATCTTTACAGGAGAGGGTAAAATTGCCTATATTTGACCCACATTTCTGTCTACTTTTCATACGTAGCTTTCATGTAAAGTAACATTTGCTTTTTTATATCAAATGCTAAGCAAAAGTTAATCACATTTGTGAAATGGTAAATCTTTCAAAAGCTATACATCAAAACTATCAAAACAAGCAAAGGTAAAAGATTCTTGCGTACAGATTATTAAATATGAATATGTTACCTACCGTGGCAAGTAAACTTCCACTTTCTGCTTTTTCACAGAATTCGCCCATTCATCGATTAGTGAGGCTTTGACTAACGGCTCAAGTGTTGCCAGAGGAACTTCCTGTCTGGAAAGCAGGAGCATAAGACTTAGTTCATCTCCTTCATATGGCATATCCAGGACTTGGTAAACTCCACCAGCCTCATTTGATCCATCAGTAAACTCTCCTGCAAATAGGAGAGAAACATCAGAAATGCTAAATGTGACAGCTACACAGAAATGGCCTTAAACATATATAAGGTACATTCATAACATAGCATAATTTAGTCTATAAGTACAGTGGGGATCCTTTAGTTACAACCAGCTTGACCTAAGACCAACTTAAGTTACATTGCACCTTTGATTTATAAACTTAATTTGTTCGGAAGGGTTAGTTGTAAGTCAAGTTGATTGTAATTCAAAACCATTTTCCCATAGGAAATAATGGAAATAATGGACCTCCCAAATTACCACTTTCCTAACCTTTTCATAATAAAAAAAGATGTGAAATATGTGTAAAATACAAGAATCACCAATATAGCAAATAAACACTTAAAAAAACAACAATTTAAGACTCTCATCTACTCAATTGTAATTGCCCTTTTATCTATCTTCTTTTTATCCATCTGTCCGTACTTTTTTGGGGCCATGATTTCTAGACATCCATAGGGCCCTTGTGTACACCCCCATGTATGCTCATATATCTGGGCTCAGAGGCCAGTTTCTGGACACCTCTGGGATCCTTAGGTGCAACCCCCAGGCAAAAGGTTGTACTGGCTGTATAGAAGTCTATGCTTTAAAGCATCAATAAAGCTTTCTGCCCCAGGAGGGAGCCTGGAAAGCATAAACAAATTTGTAAATCGAAACTTTGGTGGTATGTCGAAATTAACATTTTGGTCATATCTCTAGGGTCCACTGTACAACCATAATTATGGCTGAGATCAAAACTTTATTCCCCTTGCGTAGTGGCGTTCATGTGACAATTGTCAAAAATAAGCATGTCAACATGGACCATCTTGACTTATAAAAGTCTACAGACTCTTCCAATGAGACAAAGGAAACCAAAGAGCCTGATTTCTGATGTCCTTATGGAAAGGGAATAGCCTTTCGGTGCTGGGTGCTCGTGCATACGCCCTATAAGACGCACTCATTATAAGGCGAAAAATGCAATAATTATAAATGTATTATTTTTTGATGAAAACACCAGGGAAAACTATTGCATTTCTGGTATATTAAACATATTATACAACACTTTATTATGAAAATGTTAGGTTGCTTTGGGAGGTTCAGCACACAATATGGTTATCTTCATTTTTTGCTTATAGGAAAAATCATCAATTTGCAACCATCTTGACTTTACTACCAACACTTAGGAACTAATTAAGGGTGTGTTTACAATTTCTCCTGTATGTAACTTCTCATAGAAATGTTTGGAAACATTTGAGGTGGCAGTAAGAAAAAGAGATGGCAATAAGAAGATTTAAAAAACAACCTCAAAATTTACATAAAACAACATACATTAGATTTGGTAAATTTTACTGAAAAGATAAACACATCTTTGAATCTAGAGTTGACTGGAGTATATGTGTTGCCGTTATTTGCTAGTAACAGTGAGATGTTTGCCTATAAAAGCTCTTTATTACAAAATAGCTGAATAAAATGTAAAGAGCTTTATAACATAACAGCGGAGAAGAACATTCTTGTCATTCGTAAACCACAGAAAAGATGAGAGAAGTGAGAGGGCCCGTTTGTTGCTCATAAAACACCAGTTTGATATGCTTGCTCTAATGTCTAAAGATAAACTAAAGCTAGAAATGCATGAA
Source organism: Ptychadena robeensis (assembly GCA_036250615.1). NCBI lineage: Eukaryota > Metazoa > Chordata > Amphibia > Anura > Ptychadenidae > Ptychadena > Ptychadena robeensis. Next base: position 52,927,416 of record CM070035.1, on the reverse strand, counting down.
TCAACGTATGTTGGATCAATTTTATTTTAGACCAACTTGTACGATTTAAGTATTCACTAATCACTGAAAAAAAATTGATCGTGCTATCACACATGGTCATCGATGTACAACTGGATTGAACTAAATTGAATTATTTTAAAGTAACCTTTAAATTAAAACATATGTGTGTGTATATATATATATATATATATATATATATATATATAAACCCATCAGATATTTAAAGTCATCAGAAATTTTACAACCTACTCAATTAAGATTTGGATCCGCTTGGGTAGATTGAATTTAGAAAGAGGAACCCCTTTTACAACTGATCCCAAAAGTTTCCCAATTTATAACCAGCCTAAAACAAGTACTATGACCAGCCTAAAACAGAATGGTGCACTACAAAATCCATAATATAAATAATTTACCTGCATTAGGCTTAGGCTACACTGTACGCTGGGATCCGCACAAGGCACAGGCTCAGACCAGCGGATCCCGGGCTCTGACGGGCTGAAGAGACTCCCCTGTCAAAGCCCCATTGCCGTCAATGGTTGGACAGTGGAGCCCTAGCCTTACTGTTAAGTAGGGATGGACCGAACTGTTCGCCGGAGAACAGTTCGGCCGCGAACTTGGCATGTTCGCCGATCCTCTCGCCGGCGGACAGTACGGGTGTTCGACCCGTCCTGTTCGCCGGCCAGAAGAAGATCTAAATTCTTCCTCCGGCAGGATCAGAACCTGCGAGATCATGCCGGAGGAAGAATCTCTTCACTACAAGACCGGGCATGAAGCCGGTCTTGTAGTGAAGATTCCGGCTCAGAGTAGGAAGTGACGTCAGTGACGTCACATCCGGCTCCCGCAACCAGGAACGATGCGTTCCAGGATGCGTTCCATGGACCGGATGTGACGTCACTGACGTCGCCTAGAGGCGGGGAATTTGAATGTGTCCGCGAACAGGGCGGAGGGCGGACGGCGGACATCTTTAAAAGTTCGACCCGCCCTGTTCGCGGACACTCCGGGCTGGTGTTCGCCCATCTCTACTGTTAAGCACCCACTAACATGCATATGAAAGGAGTATGTCAAATGTAAAAGGAAGGATGTAAAATAATGAAGTAAAAGTACTCTTCACTAATCTATCTACAATACAGGTGATTTGTGAAAAAAATCATTCATAAGTTCCTGTATTTCAGTAATTATACCTTAAAAAGTTAAACTAATATATGAAATAGACTGATTACATGCAAAGCAAGTTATTTAAAGCCTTTGTTATAATTTGTATGATTATGGCGTACAAAAAACCCAGAATTAAAATTTCAGAAAATTAGAATATTAAATTAAATGAATAAAAAAAAGGATTTTAATTTGATGGGCAATGTCATTTGTTGGTCCATGGTGCTTCATAAAGTCAGAGTCAGTGCAGCTGTCTACTAGGGGATTTTGGAGCACTTCATGCTTCCTTCTACAGACGAGCTCTATGGAGATGCTGATTTTATTTTCCAGCCGGATTTGGCACCTGCACACACTGCCAAAAGTACCAAAACCTGGTTTAATGACCATGGGATTACTGTACTTGATTGTCCAGCAAACTCATCTGACCTGAACCCAATAGAGAATCTCTGGGGCATTGCCAAGAGAAACGTGATAGATAGTGATGGCCGAACTGCCGCAAGGCAGACAGTTGTACATTCGATCCACCCTGTTCACCGGTGGGAAGAAGATGACTATTCTTCTGCTGGCTAGATCCGGAGCAGACTGATCCAGCCAGTCAGAGAGAAGCCGGTCTCTCTTGAAAGAAAACCAGCTTAAACTGGAAGTGACATCAATGAGGTCATGTCCAGGTATCAAAATGTCATTTCCGTTTTTTTACGATTAAAATTCTCAACGAACAGGCGGGGAATTAGAATCTTCCCGCAAAAACAGGTGGACGGACATGGCCTAAGATCGGCCATCACTAATCATAGACATGAGACTGAACAATATAGAAGAGCTGAAGGCCGTTATTGAAGCTTCCTGGTCTTCCATAACACGCCACATTAAGGCAGTAATTGATGCAGAAGGGGCCCTGAACCAAGTGTTGAGTACAAATTATGATTATATTTTTCAAAGGTCTGACATTTTTCAAATGAAAATCTTTGATTTATTGATTTCACGTAATATTAAAATTTTCGGAGATTTTGGGGATTTCATAACCTGTAAGCCGTAATCCTCAAAATGATAAAAAATTAAAGCTTGAAATATCTTGCTTTGCATGTAATCAGTCTATTTCATATATGAGTTTCAACTTTTAGTTTGAATTACTGAAATACAGGAACTTTTGGACGATATTAAGAATTTTCGCAAATCACCTGTAAGCATATCATTATATGCGATTGTCACTTTGCAACTGTATTAAGAATTTTAAGAGCTTTACTTTATTTCATTATGACATTAAACATTTCAGGACCCATTAGTGCCAAGCTACACATTACATGTTTTAAAGTATATTTAGGACACAATTTCAATAGTTGTTTCTCTCACATTCTGTTGATGCAGTTCATCAAGAAAAACCGCAATGTGTTTGGCTGTCGAAGCCACGTTTTATAGAGCTATGTTGTCCCCTTATAAACCCAATTTGTAAGACATTTGGCTGAATAAACAAAAGCAAATCTTGTGCTAACAATCTCTACCTCAAGGATGTATCAATTCATAAGCTCCTCCAGACCTCAGTCAATTATCCCATCCATTTTCATCTAAATTTGCATGCAAATTACAGATCCAGTCATCATAAAAAACATGGAGCTCAGATTAGAAGGAAAAACAAAAATCAATCATGCTTGGATGTTTAGAAATGCTTATGCAGGTAAACAGGTAAAAATGTGCAAGATACAATTATACTTTGATAACAGGAAATGTAAGCCAGAAACTCCGCTTAACACTTAAACACACAACTGCAATTGTATGCCGGTTAATTGTTCTTTTTGTAAAAAAAAAAAACATATAAAAGCTGTTTCTCCACTGCATCACCCCAGTCTGCTTGTTTCATATTTGCCTGGTAAATTATGGAGGGCAACCAGAAAGTATTCACAGCGCATCACTGTTTTACACATTTTGTTATGTTGCAGCTTTATTCCTAAATGGATTCAATTTTTTCCTCAGAATTCTACGCACAGCACCCCATAATGACAACGTGAAAATTTTTTTACATTTTGGAAAATGTATTAAAAATCAAAACAGATAAATTAAATGTACATAAGTATTCAGTGGCAGGACTTTAGCAATGTACAGAGACATCTTGGATGAAAACCTGCTCTTGAACTCTCTGAAGCGATGGCTCATCTTTTAGCAGGACAATGACCCTAATCACACAGCCAAGATATCAAAAGAGTGGCTTCAGGACAGCCCTGTGAATGTCCTTGAGTGGCCCAGCTAGGGCGCACATTGGAATCCACATCTGAACATCTCTGGAGAGATCTTAAAATGGCTGCACTGATGCTTCCTATCCAATCTGATGGAGCTTAAGAGGTGCTGCAAAGAGGAATGGGTGAAACTGGCAAAAAAATAGGTGTGCCAAGCTTGTGGCATCATATTCAAAAATACTTGAAACTGTAATTGGTGCATCCAAAGTATCATGCTGTGAATACTTATGTAAATGTGATTTCTCAGTTTTTTTATTTTTCTTGACAAAACCTCAAGTAAACTTTTTCACATTGTCATTATGGGGTTTGTATGCAGAATCCTGAGGAAAATGTAATCCCTTTTGGAATAAGGCTGCAAAATAACAAAATGTGAAAAAGTGATACGCTGTGAGTACTTTCCGTATGCACTGTACAGTATAAAAAAATCTTGGGGTTGCTAAAACAAATTCAAGCATTCAAAGACTGACTGTATTAACTTACCATAGTAAAACTCTCCTTTCTGGTACATCATTGGTATCTGCAATTCACTCTCATCATCTTTAGTAAAAGAAAAAGTTCTGGTGTTTTCAGGTCTGAACTGGGACTTCCAGTTACCCTTAAAATAGATGGCATTGACGAGAACCAACTTTGTAAGCTCAGTGAAGTCTTCAGATGAGAAAAGGTTGTGTATGCGATCTGCCAAAAAATAAAAAAAACATTTAACAACTGCTCAGGATGAATCAACATGCAATATTCATTACATTTCTATTACTAAGATCACCAGCACACAGAAAACATGGGGAAGGCAAGGATGCAGAGTGCCTCCCAACCCTTGGCATAGCTTGTGGCAAAAAAAACAGTTGGGAGTTGAAGAATATCAAGAGAGGAGAGAGATCCAAAAATAACAAAATATAAGACAATCGAGGGCCTAGCTGAGTATAGCTACAAGAAACTAGTCCATATACCGTATTTTTCGGACTGTAAGACGCACTGGACAAAAAGACACACCCAGTTTTTAGAGCAGAAAACCAGAAAAAAATATTTAATACGTTTTCCCATCAATTAGGTTAATGCAATGGATTAAATAAATGCAATATCAAATTCAGCCAGTAGATGTCACTAGCAGCAGTACACTCACAGCACAGCACAACATCATCTTCCTCACTGACTGGGAGGAGGGGGGCCAACAGCTGCAGAGACTCTCCCTCTCCTAATCTTGCTGTTCCTGTGTCCGTGGGAGCTGCAGAGCGATTGCAGTTTCCATGGACACAGAGAGAGGGATAGATGGCAGTTCATCTATCCCTCTCTTTATTGCTTATGCCAGCAGGGCTCTGTTAGCATAAGCAATGGGAGATCTGGGCACCGGCGGGCATCTCACATCTTGACAGCACCCTGGCTAATCTCCTTGCCGGTAAGGAGGCGTGCATTCGGACCATAAGACACAGGCACTTTTTCACCCGATTTGGGGGGAAAAAACGTGCATCTTATTGTCT
>CM070035.1:52890546-52922467 GCA_036250615.1 Ptychadena robeensis | reverse complement strand
CCTATGGGTTTTTGATCACTCTGTGACCATCATTGGTCACTTTTTGATCACTCTGTGACCCTCATTGGTCCCTTTTTGATCATTCTGTGACAATCGTTTTTTGATTACTCTACGTTTAAAAACGATTAAATTCAATCGAAGTCGGGCTTTGATTGCATACTCAATGTGGTGTGTACTTCGATTCAATTACAATCGACATACGTTTTAATGATCGAAAACTTCGATCAAATTGATGATCGATTTGATGTCAATTGAACCATGTATGGCTAGCTTTATACAATTTCTGTTGCTTGGGACAGAAGTCCAGGGCGTGTCTTAGTTCCTGTACTGTTCTGAAAGAGAGATGCCTCTGTTAATGTGAATTTCCAGACAGTACTTTCATCCCTCTCCAGTCCTCTAAGCTACTTACAGGGAAAGGTGTTCTGTAATCCAAATTAGAATACTGCAGCTGCAGGATCACCAGTTAAAAAGAAAGGTCATAAAGTAACCAGAAGCTGTGACACATTGGGTTCAGTTATTCTTTCCCCAAGTAGAGATTTTATTTTGGTAACTGCAGATCCGGGCTTACTACAACTCAGCACAATTTTCCTACAATCTACTCAGTCTTGTTCACTGACCTGCATCTCCATCTTGCAAAAACACGTCAAGATCTTTTTCCTCTGGGCTTTTTGAAAGACATTTCTGTCAGCCTGACAGATAAAAGTGTTAACCAGTTCCCAGCCAATCCCTTATCTACATGTGCAATGTGGCAGAGAAGGCGCTAATCTTGCACACATGTATTCACACAGCCTGTTTGTGGTTCTCCAGTTTCCGGAGATAATATTATTATTACAAAAAAAAGTGGTGTCTAGAAGCCATGCAGAACTGGAAATCTTATAAGCCAACATGATATTATTTTAATATATAAGAAAACGATACAACCAATACTAAAAAAACATTGCTGCAGTTACACCTTAATTAATCCTTGCAGTGTAAGCACTCTGGGGTGTTAAGCATCTTCACATACATTACAATACAGTAGTATAAGGGATTGGTCGGACAGAGACATTGCACTGAGGGAGGTCTCCCTTTGGGCACCATCACCCAGTCTGTCCCCAATGGATGCCTGCTTCTCTGATGCGTACCCGAAAGGAGATGGTCTCATTGTCAGGTAGACATCAGAGGAGCAGGCACTCACTGGGGATACCCATAGAGAGTCCTCCTCTTATGTCTTTAGTCTAAAGACTATACCCCAGATGTGATATTTTGGAAGATCTGATAGGATATCATTTTTGATTGATTACCAAATCTCACTTTATCTGAGCTTATGGTTTAAATTGCAAGCACCTCTGGTGGCGTCTTCTTTTGGGAGGGTCTCCCAGCCCCATCAGCCTCACCCAGCTCGCCCTGGAATGAATGGACCCTTGACAGGTGATAAACAGGACAGTGCCTGGGTCTTCTTGAAAAAGCAATTTGTGGCCAAAAGCGTCAAAGACAAAGCTAGCACTAAATAAAAATTGATTGGATTGCATTTCTGCAAGGTCCTTCTATCACTGTAAGGGAAGTTGAACAAGGTGTTCTGGCTTATGGAACGCTCTTTCCTTCTCGACAAAAGATTTTAAAATATTTTTATCATGTGTGCTTTATAATAAAAAGATATTTTGTATTTTAATTGGGATTGTTAGACCCTGCACAGCCTAGATCTGTGTTGTCCACATAAAAGGCAAGATAAACATCTACATCACCCTTATAATTCAATTATTAAGTTTACATCTTCTAATTGCGCTCTCCCTAATTGCTGTTTCCCCCTTTCACAGATTCTGAATCTTTTATATATGTTCTATATTTATATATGTTTTCTATGTAATTTCTAGTCCTGAGCAAGTCCTGACTCAATTAGGGTGAAACATGTTGACAATGGAGGCAACAACCTGTTACCATCAAATTCTCAAAATGCTGTGAATGGTTTTAAAAGAATTATATTTTGTATCCAAAGATGTTATTTAACCTCACTAGCGCTCTTGCAAGGTCCAGATTTTTCTACCAAAAGCGCATCAGACTTAAATGGAATTATGCTGTAGACCTGTAACTTCCCAAAATATGTCTGTACAAGGGTCTAGTAGACATCCTGACTATAATAATGTTTAAAAACACAATTATGTAAAACAATTACATAAAAAAATTCATAAAATTTATCATTTAAATGATAAAATCTCTAAAATACTTGTTTGGTATGAAAGATTTCAAAACAGTATATATTCATATTCTTGTTCCCAATAGTCCCAGAAACTGGTACAGAGAAATGGGTTTTTTTAGGCACTAAGTCGTTTGTTTAATACATTTAAATTTTATTAATATAACCTATTGCACTACATATACCACTGGGGTGACATCCTCCTGTTTTGCCAACTTCATCGGTTACTCAACTGATACAAATTACGTGAATTGTACTGGTGAGTACAATTTAATATGGTATCGTGCTTTTTGTTGCGTAATCTGACTGTTTGGACATATTTTGTGCTGATCAATAGGATATCATTGAAAACGTAAATGGTAATATCTTTGATGGGGGCGTTTTAAACCAGTGTAGTTTCTATGAATGTCTCTTTTCATCTGATTTGGATATTGTGTTACAGATTCCTTCCTCCCTGAGGAAGCCCCAAGGGGGCGAAACATGTCGGAGGGAATCTGTACTTGATCAAGTAATCATGTCTGTATATCAACAATTAACCCTCAATCTGTGATTTTAAAAACCTAAAAGTGAGGGGTCACCCCAGTGTATGTTGTGGCTCTGACTCCATGGTATATGTAGTGCAATAAATTGTATGTTATTTGATTATATTAATAAAATGTTAATTTATTAAACCAACGACTTAGTGCCTAAAAAAAACCATTTCTCTGTACCAGTTTCTGGGACTATTGGGAAGAAGAATATTTATTTGCACCCATATCTTGGGTTAATTGGGTCGTTCTTCTATATGATATTCATTAGGGGTGTGGCACATGACTTTATGGGTCCGTTTCCACCTCACCCCCTTTCCAGTATGTATTCATATTTATGTTTTGTTTATAATAACACATTTTATTCAATTGGAAATGTGTTTTGTGTGTTTTTTTTTTACTTTGAATTGTCTGAATTTGAAGTCTGAGGGTTGAGTCTGCCAACTAAAAGTCCCATTTTGAGGGTAACTTTGGTTCTTTTGATTCAGATTAACGGGATGGGCACTCCAACCTCATAGATATATAGGTTGTCTATTGCCTTCCTTTCATTTTTACTTTGAATTGTATTAGATACAGTCATCACTGTATCCAGTACAATTGCCTTTGGCACCCTCTCTGCATAAGAATGCAGTCTAGAAAAAGATCACAAAAGGATTCCTTTATATGTATATAGCAATATTGAATATAGTAACATTAAAAGAAAATTGTATAGTGTATGTCTAAAGCCGGCCATAGACGTTTAGTATTTCCCTCGATATGCCGGATGATGGACAGCCAGTGGTGCTGGGAATCGGCCGGTATTTACTTTGGAGGGGTACACTTGTCCCCAACCAAAGTAATGCAATCGTTCTAAAATTGACTGACATATTGGTACATTTTTGATCGACCGATTTAGCTTTTAAGCTTCAGATTTGTGGCTAATTTCGCTGTTGGTCAGCAGACAAATCGGCCGCAAATATAACCATCTATGGCCAGCTTTATATATGACAATTCAGTTGCTGAAGCCGATTAACAGCAGGTTCACTGCATTTGATATTATTTTGAAATGAAATCTAATATAAACGGTGGGAGTGATAAATCAAAGCATCATGCACACCAGGTATACTTCTCATTTCTCCCTTAGGGGGAAATATAACAAAATATTACAAACTTTACACTGACAACTGGATGGAAATGTTGCTGTAAATTGTGTAATGAAAAAATGCCCCAAATACTCAATGAAGGCTGATAACATACTATTAGTGTGATTTTCCACCCACGCATTGATGTGATTTGCTACAGCAGAACCTTGACTGAAGTCTACATTTTCTACTTCTGCTTTGAAGTATTTTTTCATTAACTGGATGAACTTGTCACTGATATGAAATCCATTTTGTAAATATAGGGAGTTTGCAATGCTGAGCACATAATGTCTTTCTTGGGCTGTCATCATGCTGGAGAGATCTTTTAAAAGAGAAAATTCTTCACCTGCAAAAGTAAAAGAAGGCAGTTAGACTAAATTGTACAGGGACACTCGTAGATGAAACTTCAATTACATTCAAAATATATATTGGAAAACAACAATTGGTAAACAGCAGCAGAAACACCTTCAAATATCACTTTGTGACATTGAAACACGACTATCCTGGTAACATAACAAACTACAAAAGCGGGACATATGTGATCTAGCATAGACTAGAAGCTTGGGATGATAGCAGCTCTCATATCTAAAAGCTAATGAATCTCAGAGATAAGCCATTTAGGAGGAACAATATGTAATGAATTTAATGTGCCAATCCAGGAACATCGCTGATCACAGATTACCATGGAAGCAAGATGGGTCCCACCGAAGACGTGCCTCACAAAATATAAAGCAAAGTTATACTTGTATAAAAAGAAGACTAAAGACCTTCATACACCTAAAGGTGGGTTTACACGTGTACATTTTTTCCTCAATCAACTGCCAATTCGATTTTTTGTTCACTGTCGTTGTCGAACATCGTTGTTCATTTATCGAATGTAACATTAGATTTTTTGTTCGTCCATCGCCGAAATTGAATGAAAATACATTAGAAATTGCAACGATAGATAATTTTAATTTACCAACATGTTTGATGACCTTTCGAACAATTTTTTTGTTTGAGGTCATACAAAATGTATCCATCGAACAAATTGGTCATTCTAGATTTTTGTTCAATCAACCAAAAAATCGTTCGGACTTTGTTGATCGAAGAAAAAAATCTACACATGTAAACCCACCTTAACAATCTTACCATACAATCTGTACAATCAACTTTTGTTCTACCAGGTTATACATTAATGTAACCTGAGTTGGACCTCATACAAAGTACCCTCATGGTAGCACTGGAGCAAACATTCTCACATTTATGTTTATCTATTTTTTTAACATTTAATCTTTGAACTAATGTGTGCAATTGCTCTTCGCAACATACTACTGCAATGTAAGTAATGCCCTGTTTTGGATTTCTTGCAGGCATATGCTATGTTGCTGTCTCGGTCAGACCAGGAACCACTCCATAGCACAACCCAAAATTCCCCCAGTATGTGGCACAACATGGCAAGAGCAGCTGCTGAGTCCACTGCTCTACACTCCATTAGTCATGAGGACCTTTCTAAACCTTCAAATCACTATGTATTCTATCAGGGAGGACCCGGCACTACATAGTTGTTGGTAGATCTAAAGGAAATTGAATGGAGTGATCTTAATGTGTATGGGGGCTTAAGCAAGTCCATATAGCAGAACTTCACCAAGAGAACCTGCTCATAGAATTGTACATGGTCAGACATCTGTGCAGACACATGTATGTCCATGTGTGTATATTGAGAAATTCTTGAGGTTACTGGAGAGACTAGAAAAAACAGGGAGCGCAGAGACAAAAGCAAGGACCAGTGCACAATGTTATTCCTGAAATTTGAGAGAGCAACCAACAACCAACTAGAGGAGAGAGAAGATGAGGGTCATCAAAACACAATGGTAAAGAGTAAACCAAGATCAGAAACAATTGGAAACGTATATTCACAGTCATATATGAAGTCAGAAACAGAAATGTCCAGCTTGCGGTTGGCCACTACAACAGCAGGTAAAAATTGTAACCAAAAGAGCAAACCAGGTTTAGTACAGGAGCATTGTAGTTTTGGATGCAAAATCATTTGATTTTGGGAATACAACTGAAGATCTCTGTGAATTGCAGTCTTGGAAGGGTCAGCCTCACATTGATCATTGGCACCATGCACAGACACAGTGTACAGTTCTATGAGCAGCAATATGGACCTGCAAAGGCTCCCGTCTCTTTAAGAAGTAAGCAAGTAAAGTAATTAGTTAAATGACAAAATTTTAAAATGCTTGTGGATAATTTTCCTAAATGTTAAGAGCACCTTGAGACTCATGGTAAAGATAGAAACATTACTATGCCACCTGCACACATCAATCTTGAGCTCATCAGGTTGCTCATCATATTGACAGGCCAATTGTCATGGGCAAAAGGGATTAGCAAAACATTGAAAATTAAGTCAAGATCATAGAGTGAACAGTGTTTGGAATGATAAGGAGCCCTTTTTTGGGGTGTACTGGGACGATCTTGAACCTGTAAGTGTGTTTTTTTGCATATTAGCTTTAGAATACATATTTTCAACTTTGTACAAGCAATATGATTCAGAATAAAACTTAGACTGTATATGGGTAGAACTTACCATTCTTTAGTTTGTCATAGCCCAGGGCATGTCGAATCTCTTTAAGGCTGGAGCCACGGGCACCCAGCTCCACCATTCCAACAGCTAGAGCAATGCTCAGAGGAGAGAAGAAGATATTGTCATCTTCCTTTGTGGCTCTCAGTTCATGGTAAAGCTTTACCGAGAACTCTGTAATGGTGTCATCATGGAGGGCGCTGCCAAGCACAGCCGCCTGGACAGCAATCAATGTGAGGAACCCCACAACATGCATAGTTCTGAATAACCTAGAAAAAAGTAAAAAGACAAGATTAAATGCAAACCCCCCAAATTACTACAAATATATTACTAGAAAATGTATTTAATAGGCGATGCAATGTGGACCAGGTATGGTTATATACAGGGGTGTACATTTTAGTGAGTTCCTCGGATGAGTACCAGGAGATGGTGTTTGGTACTCACCCCATATGTAGGGTGGTCTTCTTTACTGTCCTCTGCATCAGATTCCTGCATGGTAGATTGTGCTGCAGATGGACATACCTGTCGATTATTGAGCCTTTGTCTCCATCCACAGGTCCACAGCTGGCTTTGGGTCCAATGTAATCCTCACAGTACAACATTGTTTAAACCCCCAGATCTCATACCTCAACCCTGACATTTTCTGGCTAAGTAACTAACCTCTGAGACTACCTGCAGTCCAAATGTCAACCTTTCAGTCACATTCCAGCTGCTTTTCTCTTGCATAATTTACCCTTACATATGTCTACTCTGACTTTCATCCCCCTGATCTCCAACACTCTTAGAAGTCCAATTTTTTCTTTTTTTGGGGGGGGGGATTATGAATATACACCCCTAACTGCAACCTTTCATAGTTGTTTCCCTGCAGTTATCCAAGTGACATAAATTGTATACATTTTACATTTAGTTGCCGCCCAGACGCAGAGTGCCTCCAACATATGAGCTTTGTAACAATAATGCAGGTACGTATAGCTAGTTTTGTGATGCTTTTGAGTACCAGAGTACCACTTATGTGCACCCCCGGATATATGGACAGGATGTGGCAAAAATTGAAGCAGTAGAGGTTCAGAGCCAAGACTAGGTATACATTTTAGCACAAAACCCAAATAATTCAAAATATCATTGTGACTTGTAAGAATAGCACCATGTAAGTGCACCTTGAATGCTTTCCTGTCCACATTGACAATCTTTGGACATAATGTATGTTTGCAAGATACCCAAGTTCACCCTTCCACTAATGCAAAAATAACAGATCATGTTTTAAAGACATAGCTTTATAATTATCGAATGCAATCTAGAGCCTTCTCAATATTATGACATACAAATGGTATAAGATGATGGCAATATCTCATGGTTGTGATCCTTCAGACATAATAACTGCAGGTTTAGATGTGTGGTGGCAATGTACATATGTGAATGCTGTATGAATGTCAAGCGAGGCAGAAAGATGACTTCAATAAGTGTTTCTCATTACCACAAAGTGCTGAAATTCTAGGTTATCACTCTGTGGAAATGAAAGTGTTTACAATTCCCTATTGGAAAATATTGAAATATCTAGATATTCTACTAGAGCCCCTTAATGTACATAAAGTCAGACAGCTTTATTCAGTTTTGCGTATGTAGCAAAGTGCATTTGCTATGTTCAGCGGTGCACAAAACTTTTTTAGTGAGCTCCTCACTAAAGAGAGTACCAAGAGATAGTGTTTGGTACTGTCACTGTCCTCTGCATCAGCTTCCTGCATGGAAGGTTTTGCTGTTCCCTATTTAGTCTCCCAGATTAGCTGTCTCCATCCACAGGTCACCAGCTAGCTTTGTGTCAAATGTAACTCTCACAGTACAACATGTTTGAACCCCCAGATATCATACCTCAGTAGTGACACCCTGTAGTCCAAATGTCATCCTTTCATAGTCATATTCCAATTGTCACACAGTGCTTTCCTCTTGTCAGCTTTTACTCCTACATATGCCTACTCTGACTTTCATCCCCCAGATCTCCAACACCCTTAAAAGTCCAATATTTTTCTTTTATTAATTTACATTCCCAATTTTACAAACTTTCATAGTTATTCATGTTTCCCTGAGGTTATCCAAGTGACATAAATTGTATACATGTAACATTTAGCTGTGGCTGCCCAGACACAGAGTGCCTCCAAGTTGTTCGTACGCATATGAGCTTTGTAACAATAATGCAGGTAACGCATAGGTAGTTTTTGGCCCCTTTTGAGTACTAGAGTACCACTTATGTGCACCCCTGGCTATATTACTAAAAACACCATCATTACCAGGCAAACATTTCCTATAGTTGTGAATATAGTAGACAAAGTTGAAGACCTCAGATTCAGGTATTATTACAGTATTGTTTCCCCCTTTGTGAAATATCCTTTCTCTACCTTTCTTAGTGACTATCTGTCGGGACATGAAATAATGGCTAATATCTCAAACAGGGACGTAGACAACAACAAAAACATATAACTTTACTGCAGTAAGGAAAAGTAAAAAGCCTGGCTGCACACAGACCTTAAGTCAAGGACATAAACTCTATAAAACATAACTAAAGAAGAAAATAGCAGGCAGTACGCATGGGGAGAATGCAAATCAAGATTGGTGGTAAAGGGAACCTTTGCATACAACGATATTAAGATGAAATACAATAATCAAAGACATTAACCATCATCATTATGAAAATATGTACTGAAAATAAATGTCAATTTAAAAATATTCTAGACAGAACATTACATAATGTAGTTTTTATTATAATCAGCAACATTGTATAGTAAGTGAAATGACATATCCTTAGCTGAAAACACAATAGCTTATGAATATTAATAGGGGAACGAAATAACAGAAGAAGCTCCAGGCTATGTAAGGACAGTCTATGTTTTTTTGTTTTTATACCTTTGATTCCATCATCACTCACTGTTACTACCAGAGGTGCATCATTTTTATAGCGAGGTCACGGTCTCCCATATTAGAAAACCAGCAGCCGTAGTTCAGGGCAGAGTGTTGTACAGGATAGCGGGCTAATGAGAGCTCTCTGCCTTGCGTTCTTGCCATCATGGCATACAGAACTTGCAGACAGAAAGAGCAAGAGTTATGCTAACATACATTCATTTTTCATATTCCTATTCAATGCGCTGTAAATATTCAATGATCATACTCTTCTGGGAAGATAGCTACATTGCCAAGTCAGGTACAGAAAAAAACTCAAACTTTATGTTGACTAGAAGGGAATGTATACTGTATACGTAAAGAATAGTATGGTAAAATACATTGACAATGCATAGAAGTATTTATTTATTTATTTGGACTAACATACAGATTATTCTGTGCAGCAGAAGTGGGGGGGGGGGTTTAGATTTATTTGAAAAAACCTTAGGGGGATGTACACATTTAGATTTTTTTCCCTAGTAAGCAGACCTACCACCATAACTACCTTTAGAAGTAATTTTAATCTCCGCATTATGCTGAACTCAGTAGGTTCAGAATCAAACTGTGCCCGTGCATGAATTGCATCGCTGCAGGCTCCTGATTTCCTTCTGGCACCAAGTCTTTTTGTTTATCTGGTGCCGATGGAGTGCCCCCTATGATCCAAGGGGGGGGGGCTACTCAATATGGCTTGCTTTCTTTGACTGTGAGTGGGCAGGGAATCCCGGTGAGTACAGCAAGCAAGTGGTCTCTGCCTCAATTCCTGTACAGCGGCTTTTCATGCCATAAAAAAATTAAGAACAAGCCATAACGCCAGGAGTTAAGAAGATTTCATAGCCCTTCCATTTTACCTGTTTTGTGCAGCGCCGCCCCCGTGACTTAACTAGGGACATCTCAATCATGGTCTGTATAAAAGGAAGAAGGGAAGTACCATCCCAGTGGGACTTTTATTGGCAGAACCACCTCATAGTATTATTACAAAGCAAAAGAAATGGTTTTACAACATTTCTCTCCGATTATAGCGAACAGTGATTGATACAGAACCCTCCAGGCACGATCTGCCACTACTGGTGCAAAGCTGTCGGGGTAGGGGCTTCCTGGTTCCCCTCCCCCTCGTCGTCGGGCCCCCTTTTGGAGCCGTTCTGTTTGGGCCAACAGCCTTTACTCCCTCACTGATGTGTGGGGCACAGTGGTGCCACCCGGATGATCCGTGGCCCTGCACCCCATCAGCCTCTTCTCTGTGTACTATTCCATAACTCGTGAGTTTGAAATCCCGCTGTCCGATTGTTGTATTGTCCTGAGGAAGCCCAAGTTCAGGGGCGAAAACTGGTTGACAACCAGTAAATACAGCCTGTACTTCCAAAACACAGCTACCGAGTGTTACCAGAAAGTCTGTAACTTGGTTATTTTTTTGGGGGGGGGGGGGGGGGTGGGGGGTATTTTGTCCATCTGCTTTCCAATTTTAGATGTATTGTCTATATTCTATGTGAAACTAAACATGTTGTAAAAACATTTATTTTGATGTCTGATAACTATGAGGTGGGTCTGCCAATAAAAGTCCCCACTGAGGGTACTTCCCTTCTTCCCTATTACCACTAAAGGGGATGGGCAACCTAACCTCTTGAGCACACAGTTAACCTCGGCCCCCCTCGAGATGGCTCTGTATTAAATTGAATGGAACGTATTTTCCCATATAAAAGCATTAAACGCCCCCAGTGGTCACTCACAATATTGCATCCAGAGTTAACTCTCGGAAGCCTGGCAAATACGTATGGAATCTTTCATACCATTCCAGGCAACAGCAGCTAAGTACATTTTTTGGGATTGTGGAGCGCTATGCCACCATCATACCAGCTCAGAGGTAAATCAAACTTTAATTTTGTATTAATATGTATTTATTGAGTATACATCCACTTTAATGACGTCCTAATGGGAAGTTAATTGTGCTTGTAAAAGCCAGTTTGAGCTTTGATGATGATGAAAGTATTTGTTCCAAATCTCCAGGAAAGAGAGATAAATGTTGATAGTAAGAGAAGAGGCAAACGGGATAGAGCTTCTTTACCAAGATACATCATGTACACACTTCTAATATTGACGTCAAGCCAAAATCTCTGGGTTCTCTATTCCAGGCCCTCTGGCTCTCACTAGCGTCAATCCCACCTTAACGCACTGCGAGCTGTTCCACTGAGTGCAGCTGTAATTATTGACTATACTTTGCCCTCATGCAGACAGAGCAGATGGTGCGAATGCAGATTTCGGTGTTTAAGCATCATCAAAAATGTGTGCTCCAGCTTTGATGCCCAGCAGATTAACACTTCATTATTCTGTATTTGTCTCCAGCATTTAGCTTTGTTTACACTCAGAAATACAGACAGACTCTCGCCAGGAGCAAACATTGGGAGCGCAGATAGATAAACCGTCAGGTGGAAACGCACATCCTTCTTTTTCCAGGGATAGCGAGGAAAATAAATAAATGATATTGCTATACAAATACTGCGCATATGTACACAGAAAGGCTCTTGCGCTATGGTCATTAGGTATTCGCCAGCGAGCACACTCATAGCTACACCATATTTGATAAAGTAATCATTAGGATTGACATGGACAAGGCATAGCACTGCAGCCGAAAGCAAAACCCTCCAATTTACTAAAGCAAAGGAAAGAATATAAATATAAACCAGTGGAACACGGTCTGCACACAGATATCCCCTCTGCTTTTTTCACCAAATATATCAATAGCAACCTCACAGCTACTGCATACTGGAACCTCTTGCACGGACACCCAATGGACATTGTATTATAGAGAGAAACTATCTGCCTTATCTGCCCCATTTACTATGCAAGGTAAAGAGCAGTAACATGTAATAAGACATAACATTGACAAGGCAGCTAAAAATCTAACCGTCCTGTCTACAAAGGCATAAGTGTGGGAATTTGGGCACGTCAGCCAAAATTTACATATTAACACTATTCATACCTATGCTGGCAGCAGCCCTCCTGCTCTCTTTCACAAGTAAATTAAAAAATGACCCCATTCTACCTCAATAGTGTGTCTTCCAGGCTTTGTCACTTTTCGGACATTTCCGGACACCCATGTGAGGCATTTCAGAAATTTCATAATGGTTATAGTTATTTTTAGGCAAAATATTTTAAAGCATATTATTTAAAAATAACAAAAACTAAAGCTAGCCATACACGTTCCCATTCCATGGCCGATCGATCACCCATCCGATCGATTCTGGCGATCTCAGCAGGAATCGGAGCTCCGATCAATCGGCCAATTAAGAGTATCCGATCGCTGCATACCACCTTGTCCCACGGATTCCTGGACGATTCCGTTTCCAATTGCTTATTTCACACATGGCAACTCCCCCTGATGTGTGCTGAATCGGACCAGAAAGACCAACATGTTGGTTCTCTGTCCGATCCGATTCTGGGCCCCTGATCAATCGGACAAGGTGGGCTGCACGCGATTCCGGCACGATCGTTTCGCGTGCATGCGCCCGGAATCGATTGTACCGGAATCAGATGGGAATCGGACCCGTGTATGGGGGCCTTAAGAGGATGTAATATAGATAAAGTTTCAAGCTTGCAGAAAGACTTTATTTACCTGATCCTTGTGCCCCCAGCAGGTCCCCCTCTGTGTGTTGTTTATAATGTAATCCCCTATGATTCTTCATCCTCTCTCCTTCACAGTGTCAGATGTACTGAAAATTAAATAAAGCGATGTCTCCTCCTTAAAATGGAGGTCAATGGCTCCACCCAGCTCTCCCCCGCCTCTCCAGCGTCATCAATGACCCAGAAAGATCATTGGGCCCACAGATACAAAACAGTTTAACTCGGGGCGGTTATTGCTAGTAAACTAACTGACGCACAGGTAAGGCTGTGGAATTCTGCACTGTTTTCCCAGTGCTCTACGGTGCAGCCACCCCCTGCAATCCCCTATGGAAAATGATATGCCAGTCTATACAGGTGTGTCATGCCTGATTTTGGGGGCGGCACAGCAGCACGTGCGGATTCACAACGCACCAGAAAAACATACAGCAACCATCGGGAAACAATGGGCACGGTGTGTGACTGGTGCAGTTTGCTAATAGAAATGTGTAGGACATGGTATTGCCAACACAGTGAATACCGTGCCCTATACACCCTGAAAAACCTGCTGTTTGGGCGCTTCTGACACGCCGATGTGCCCATAATGCCCCCCGGGGTTGCTGGGGCCGTATAGTTTAGACCCAGCCTGACTTGGGCTAACCGCTCAGGAGGTTAATCCCGACCACCCTTCGGCAAGGCAGGTGGAAGCAGCTGTGCCACCCCCCTTCAATACAGCAAATTGTAAAGATAGGTATAGGGGTGCAGGTAAACCTCTAATTCTCACCCCCATATCATAACAATCAGTTAATCCTTGCTGCGTGATAGGGGGATCCACTGCAGAGGGAAAAAAACATGTTTCCTTTCAGGCCCTTTCATACTAACCGCAATGCATCACGTTTACAGCAACAACAGGAAAACCTGTACCTTTCACACTGGCCCCGCATTGCTTTATGTGTTAATGCGTAACAAAGTTGCACACTTTTCTGCGTCAGCGCAAGCTTATCCCATACATTGGTATTAGTGATGTAGCACAGTGGAAAGTGGTTTTCTTTGCCTGCAACGGACCTAGCATCTGTTGCTGCCAAATACCACGCCATAGTGCAGCTAGCGTGAAAGGGCCCTAAATATCAGCTTATATGTAAAACCATGCAATCATTTATATACAGTATCTGTAGGAGTCCAAGAAGGATGGAAGGGCTTGATGACCAGTAAAGGTATTGTCTGACCCGTCAGTGTTATATCTGTGAGACAGTGGTTCTCAAACTTTTTAAATCTGCAACCTCGGAAGTGATGAAGCGAAGTGTCAGTGGTTACCATACTGGGGGTGCGCCAGCCCTCATTCTGTATTTAAATGGGATGGGGGGTTCGGTGATGTTGCCATATAGAAAAGGGAGGCCCTGCATGGAAAGTTTGGGAACCACTTCTCTAATTGGAATGTGGAAGTGCCGATGCACAGTGTTACTTCCTCTTTCCAAGCACTGAAAGCGACTCTCCAGCATGATCAGGTAAGTGTAATGTCCCTCCCTTACATTTTATTACCCCGCTTGTGCAACTTATGTGCGTGTGGGAAGTTAGAAGGGAGAGTAATGCCCCATCCCTTCTTAGTTAGGAGGGAGGGGGCATTACTCTGCTTTCTAACTTCCCACCTTCTTGTTAGCAGCAGCTCTGATGCTTTTTGAAATTGTAGTCTGACCCCCAAGGGGGACCTGACCCAAAAGTTGAGAACCACTGCTGTGAGAAGAAAAATAGTAGGATTTTCTGTTACAATTAAAGTTTTTACTGCCACCTCACAACAACTGTAAGCTTTAGAATAATTTTTATCACCTCAGGTATTTTTGTAATTCTAATGTCCTCCACCAGAAGTAAAAAGAAAAACGTTGCAATACCTATAACCCAGATCTGTCCCACTGTAGGAAGTAATTTCCAGTCTTCCAAGATGAATGACACCTATTCACTCATCCTGTCCCCCTAAGGGACCACCACCTTGGTGATCTGTGTACAAGAACTAATGATTTAGAGACCAACCTAGACCTCATTACATTTGTGCCTCTAGTTTAGAGTATGAGAGTCATGATACAGAAGAGATATGCTTCATAGCAAAGAGTTAGAAGGAGACTCTTCCTATGTTTTCATGGATAGACCAAGCGACTCATATATGCACGAAACTGGAGCTGAGGAGACAAAATCTAAAATATTTGTCTTTGTTTGTTTGTCAAAAGGCTGGAGAGCGCTACAATAATGAGTGTCTGAAGCCAACAGTGAAGCATGGCAAAGGTTGAACTATTGGTGCTGCATTTCTCCAAATGGAGTTGGAGATTTGGTCAGGATTAATGGTGTTCTCAATGCTAAAAAATACAGGCAGATATTTATCCATTTTGCAATAACCATTAGGGAGGCGTATGATTGGCCCCAAATACATTCTGCAGCAGGACAATGACCCCAAGCATACAGCCAAAGCCAAAAAGAAACATCTTCAGCTTACAGAAGAACAAGAAGTCCTGGAAGTGATGGTGGGGCCCTCACAGAGCCCTGATCTCAACATCATCGAGTGTGTCTGGTATTACATGAGAAGACAGAAGGATGCGAGGAAGCCGACAGAAGAAGGGTGCTAAGGCTAAGTTTCTACAGGATTATGGGCTGCGTCAATACCCCCTGAATGAATCCACAGCATCAAGCTGGCAGAGTGGACAGTGGAGGTTGACAGTGCATTAGGCGGATTTGTGTATTTACATTAATATCCTACATTGCAATAAAAAACATTATGTGACACAGACTCTCTCCTCCCATATGTAAAGCTGTATATGTAGCTGCTTGTGGGTAAGTTGTTAGTGCCAGATTGTAAACTGTGTCTCTCTATAAGTGGGTCAGTTTGCTGCTTGTATATAGACCCATGTTAAAGTTTCATCTCTGCACACTTTGCTGAAACAAACACCTCCCTCCTGGCACTGGGCATTTGGCTGTACGATAATAGAATGAATACTGCATGACCCAGCCCTGCCTACTTTGCTGGAACATACTCTATATTAAGTAGTGGTGTCTCTATTTTTTTTTCACATTTCCTGTCCAAAACTATGGTCCGGTGCATCTTATATTGCAAAAAATATGTTAAAAAATTCTTAAACAATTAACAGCTAACAGTCAGGTTTCTAACATGCTGGTAGGTTGCCAACACCTTGCTGCAATTATAGAATAAAGTCCCTGTCGTGAACTTGGAAAATGAATTAATCTATAATGGCTACACCTATAAATATTAATAAGAACGTACACTGCTTGTTGAGAAAATCTCATTTTCATGTTGTGATTAAAAATACAGTAGACACAAATCAATGGGCCAGAAACATTTTGCAAAAGCACACAATAACTTACAATGCAGAACATCTGAAATATAAAGTAGGTGTTTTTGCAGACAAATATAAATATATAATATATATATTATATATTTAAGGATGATAATTCCACATCAATGGAAGGAAAGAGCCAAAATTTTACAAAAAAAAAACCCTGTCCGTGTGAATATACTCAGCATCCCTGGCACTTCCACAGAGCACTTCATTTATTAGATATGACACTGCAAAACTGCAAGCAGCAAGAAATCAATTAGAAGCCAAAAGGTAAATTAATATCAGTGAAGCAAACGAGGCTTCCAGGTATGAAAGTGGCAATTCAATGCGATGGACAAAGATGTTATATACGAGGCCAGGCTCACTTTGAATGTCTGGCGGAACTAGAGACCTAGAAAAATAATAATGTTGAAAATACAAGCGTGCAGGAAATAAAAACATCTCAATGTGTCATTTTAGGTTAGTATATCTGACACAAATCCATTTTTAAGAAGCAGGTGAAACAGGTTGTAAGACACAAGAGGTATTTCAGTCAGTACATGGCACATTTTATGGGAGACATTGCAACCTTAGGGCCTCCATACACCTTTAGATTTCTCTGTCAGATTTCCTTTAGATCTCCTTTTGTTTTATCAAAACCATGTAATATGAGGGACTTTCTAAACCATCAAGTCTACCTGTGTTCAACCCCAGAGGACCCGGAACTACACAGTTGTTGGTATATCTGACAGGGAGATCTAAAGGTGTATGACCAGCTTTAAGCCCCCCCATATACCTTTAGATCTCTCTGTTAGATATCCTTTAGATCTACCAACAACTATGTAGTGCCGGGTCCTCTGCGATTGAACACAGGTAGACTTGATGGATTAGAAAGTCCCTCATATTATATGGTTTTGGTAAAACAAAAGGAAATCTAAAGGAAATCCGACAGAGAAATCTAAAGGTGTATGGGGACCCTAAAGCAGGGTACAGACAGCTCAATATATCCATCCGATGTACCCTGCAGCAGCGTGATGACGTCATAACGCTGCTGTCAGATATCGGCGGAGCCGGGGTGACGGCTCTGCTCTCTCCCCGGCTCTGCTGAAGCTTTGCCTGAAGACCAGCGGTCTCTAAGCAAAGCATCGGACATCGGACCGTATTTATGGTCATGTCCGATATTGCTGTTTTCGAGCAGGATTGATTTGTCCAGCTCGAAAACAGCAATGGGGGCAGATTATATGGGTCAGATAGACGGCCGTGAGCGCGCACGGCGCTCGAAACGGCCATCGATTTGACCCATATCTCTACTTCTGTACCCTGCTTAAGTCTTACATACCTCCTTTTTAGACCTGTTCCAATATATAAAGGTTAGTAGTTAAGGCCCATCCTGTTGTGCGCAGCCCATACTCTGCACCAGTGGTTCCCAAAGTGGGGGACGGGCCCCCCTGGGAGGGCACAAAGGTATTCCAGGGGGGCTCAGGCCCTCATTCTGAACCTGTGTTTCAACAGGGAAAATGTTCCTTAATCAAAAAGGGGGGACCTGCAAGGAAAGTTTGGGAACCATTGCTCTGCACACAGAAATCAAATGATCAACACAACATAGAAATGAACAATTACATGCTAACAAAAATCAATATTAGTATGTAAATTGCATGCAGATTTAGAACTTATAGAATCTTATTGATCATCTTTTGTTTTAATATTTTAAAGGATAAACAAACTAATGCATCCAAGGTTAATGTGTCATGTGACACAGGTAGGTTGCCAACATCCCGTTCATCCTACATGGATCCTATTCATCCTTCATGGATGTAGCAGAGGGACTTTAAGGCAACCTTTACTTACAGTGCCTGCTACAACCATGTAGGAGGAATAGTAGTTCTAGATGTGAAAAACCTATTTGGTTTGTAGCTTCTGTTTTAATATTATTTTTTTTTTAAATAGCTGTGATTTGGATTGAATGATAATTGATTGATATTAAATGAATATCACCAAAAGGTACAGTTAGCATTACACTATTTTGCCTGACTTTTTGTCTCCCAGCTCTTGATGCTGCATAACAGAAGAAGGAGGCTTATAGTAACAAGCTAAAAGCACATACTGTAATGTATACCTAAAAACTGGGGAACAGCAACTGTCAGACATAAGCTGACCTCTTGCTTTCTGAGATAAATAAAGTATATAACACTAAATTGGGCATGTATATATGTTTTACCAGGATACTTAAAATGAATAAATAATAAAATTATTACATTTGAGTGTTCTTAGTAAAAAAAATACCCAATGGCAGCAGTTCCTAAATGTATGCTGATATACGATTTTTTAAACCAGGTCAATGATGTTGCAAAAAGCTAGAGAATCTCTAACAACCAAATAAGATTACTTTAACCAAGAGCAGTCTAAAAGGTCCCCATACACCTTTAGATTTCTCAGATTTCAGATTTCCTTTAGATCTCCTTTGGTTTTAGCATAACCATGTAATATGAAGGACTTTCTAAACCAACAAGTTTGCCTGTGTTCAATCGCAGAGGACCCGACACTACATAGTTGTTGGTAGATCTAAAGGATATCTGAAAGGTGTATGGCCAGCTTAAGGGATGCCTGGAAGTTTTATACAAAAACCTACCAAGCTGTACCCCAGAAAACACGACAAGGAGTAAAATAAGCCAAGAACTTGGAGTACATGTTTTTTGCAGCTCATGAAGCTTCTATCACATCCCGAGAAAACTTGAAAAACGTTTAGATTTTCCTTCTTACATTCTTAGACAAACCAAGTGACAACGGCGACATATTAACATGACCCTGAGAAGAGATTCTGAAGCATTGCAGACAACATGAAAGACCTTGAAATAAAAAGAAATAGGAAGCTGGAGAGGCAGTTAGAGCCACTTTCATGGTTTCTAGAAGAACAAACAAATAGGAGTCACAGTTTATATACTGGCTTTTCTATAGCAGGCGATCATAGCAGGTGGAACAGCGTTTCCCAACTGCCAAAATCAATACTGGTTCAGGTCAGCATATGTTGTGTACATGTAAGAAGGCAAACACACCAAGAACCTTTAAACTGTCCAGGTCTGATAATTCACATAAGATCCAATGTGCAATACTGGATATAGAGCAAAGTGATATGAAATACAACCAACCACTCATACAGACAGGAGACCTGATACCATAGCCACGTCTGATTCACATGTTGTCACTTCCACTGTTTGTTTTGTCTGCATCAGTGACACTGCTTACGTTGCTCATTTCAAAACATTTAAGGACAATTTGTACACAACTTTCTTTTAACATTTAATAAAATGTATTCCTAATCCCATAATATTATTATATATGCAGTATAAGGAATCAATGCTTCATCTGATTGTAGCTTTAAATGATTTATCAGATCTGGTGTTTGTGGGAATATTAATGACCTGACAAGGATATAGGAATTGTTGTATATACTGTTGAGGAATTGTTGTATATACTGTTTAATTATTACATACTAGATATACTTTGTGTGATCTTTATAGTAGCCTATGTGTATTCTCCCATTACTGATGAATGTGACCCCGATAGGTATGGTCATATCAGCAGCTAAGTGATGACATGGGTCATCCTGGCAGAGATGGACAGACATCACATAAGCCCTGTGGTACCCGCTGCTCTACGTGATCACCATGGAGACCAGGGATGAAAGATGTAATGAGGAAGGTGTATACAGATGATAATGACAGGTGTATGTGTCCCATATAGAATAATAGACAACTCCCTCCCATGCTGTCACTGGCAGCCCATCAGTCAGCATCCCTCGCCCTGTTAGCACTACATACCTAAGCTCCCGCTGATGATGCGCCGCCTCCTCCTCCCTCCAGCTGACTGCAGGCTCACCCACCCTGCCTCAACACTGCTTTTGCCATAGAACCCGCATGTTTCCCTCTGACGACCAATCACCTACAGACCGCCCACACCCATGCCGCTTATTGGTTGCCATTGTCGCTCTGTCTCTCTGACTTCCGCTCGCCATTTGACAAGCCGCGTGTTTGTTATGACAGGAAAAAGCGCCGCATAGCTTTTCGGGAATTGTAGTCTAGTGGGTCATGGACAGGGGCGCTAAAACATCCAGTTAGACTACATATCCCGCCGTCCCTGGCAAGGTCTCCGTCGTACGTGATTGGCACGCCCCCTCGAAAGGTAAACTCGTCGGATTAATTCCGGGCAACGCCTTATTTCTTCTTCAGGACGGCGGACACTTCCTAGAGCGGACTTCCGGTGCCACGGGAAGCTAGAGCGGAGCCGGAGGACGAAGCCTGGGGGTCGCCTCGCCCGCTGGCCGGAACACAGGTAGCAGCCTCCCCTCACTCAGTACTCTTCAGTGGCCGCAGTTATGTGAGCTGCTGAGTAATGCTAATCCCGCCCAGGCCTGGAGGTGTCTGCTAATCCCTGCCAGGGCTGGCGGCTCTCTCCTGGCCTTACCGAAACCCGGTCTGCTAATCAACAACCAGGAGCTTCAGGCCTTCTCGTCGTTGTGTCACCTCTCTCCCGGCAGGAAATACTCTCAGGCTGCCCACCGTGATCTTCTGGTGGTCAGTCCTTCTGTGGTGGATGGACAGACCGCGAGCCTGACTGTGGCCTCTGGTGTCCATCCTCTTCATGTACACATAATTTACCTAACTGGGCCAGGGGGGTTCATCCTCTTCAGAGGGTATACACATAACTTGCCTGGGGGGTTCATCCTATTCAGAAGGTATACACATACTTTACCTAACTGGGCCAGGGGGGTTCATCCTCTTCAGAGGGTATACACATAACTTGCCTGGGGGGTTCATCCTCTTTAGAAGGTGTGCACATAACTTACCTGGCTGGGCCAGGGGGGCTCATCCTCTTTAGAAGGTATACACATAACTTACCTGTCTGGGCCTGGGGGGGTTCATCCTCTTTGGAGGGTATACACATAACTTACCTGGCTGTGCCAGGGGGGCTCTTCCTCTTCTGAAGGTATATGCATAGATGCGAAGACCGCACACACAATGGTCGGCAGGAAAATCGGTCGCAGCTCGTTACGTGTATGGGTGCCTTAAAGCCCCCCATGCACATTTCTATCACTCCATACAGTTTACATTAGATCTACCAACAATTATGTAGTGCTGGGTCCTCCCTGATAGAATACATAATGATTGGAAGGTTTAGAAAGGTCCTCATATTACATGGTTTTTGGTAGAACACTAGTTGTTTGCAGATGTGAGTTTCTGATGATATTCTTACATGATTTTTGATGGGTCATGTGAATATGGTCACCTGGCTTATTCTTTCTTCATTCTGTTATAATGCACACCTCTCTTCAAAGACCAGTTGCTCTATGGGGTATTGTGTTCTGGTCTATATGAAAGTTCAGCTGTGAAGTTTTACAGAACTTTTTAAAAGTGCTTATTGGTTATATTGATGTGTTAAGCCACACAAGATAAGGTACACACAGCCTACATAGCATGGACCTAAAGGGTTCATCCTCTCCTTAGTGAAAGCATATAGCCCACCTGGTCATGGACTGAGGAGTTCATCCTCTCCAGATAAGGTATACACAACTTACCTGGCATGGGCCTGTAGAGTTCATCTACTCCTTAGTCAACGACCTACCTGGACATGGCTCTAGGAGTTCATCCTCCCTGGATGTTGTACACACAACTTACCTGGCAGGGGCCTATAGCAGTGATGGTGAACCATTTAGAGAGTATGTGCCCAAACTAAAACCTAAACCCCACTTATTTATCTCACAGTTCTGGCATGGCAATTTAACGAGAATTACACAACTCGTACACACACAAAACATGTAAACACACAACTACTTTCTTATAAGATGGAGGGTATAGGGTGCTGAGTGCAATCAGAAGAGAGGGTAGGAGAACTAACAGCATTGAGAGCCAATATGCTGCAGTTCTCTCCTCTGTGCTGGCTGACATCTCACATGCCCACATAGAGGACTACTCCTCCATCTTATAGGTTCACCATTACTGGCCTATAGCGTTCATAGACTCCCTACACATCTGTAGTTTTCCAAGACGTTTGTAGTGTCCACTGGCATGTGTTCAGACCTTCCATGTAGTAGAAAGCCAGTAATGATATGCTGGAACTAGTGTGTAGCCCACATGTTTCACTTATCTGCTCATGCAGACCAGTTGTATATTTGTGTTAGAATAGTACTGAACCCATTATATGGTATAGATAACGTATACTCTGCTCATGGTCATAGTCTAGAAATGATTACACACAAAGAATGCATAAAAGGTAAACCCACTCTGGGTCCTGTGTTACTTTCTCCTATATTGGACCTTTTGTATAATATTTGCTTAAGTAAGTAAGCAAAGATGGGATATTCTTATGCCATAGTATTTGTGTTTTATAAAACAGGGGTTATTGAAGCATAATGGCTTACTGGTTATGACCTCAACCTTCAACTAGTCTGACTAATTATTCTTTGTCAGCAATAGTTGACAAACCATTAGCATCTGATCTGTGCGGTCCAGAACAATTCTGATGTGGAGGTTCTTTTCTTTTGCTAATTTATGAAAACTAACATAAATGTCACACTGTGTGCTAGTATGATCCATGTTGAACTATAGTCTATATTTAACTTGCATAGTCAGTCTAACTGATGATGAATTTAGCAAAAGTGGGTGTGTCTATAATTTATCATCAAATAAAAGATGAACCCAATTGATCCAGTCCTGGACCCCTTGGGGTCTAGTCTACCTACTGAGGAGCTGCAATCTACAACTAAGTAGAACATCTGAAAACTCCCTTTATTCCTTTTTGTACTCCTAAACAGCTATCTACATGGTCCTAAAATAAAACCTCAAACCGTCTTGGATCAATAATCTGTGATCATGCATAGGTGTGTGTAGTTTCTTCTTGAAGCTTTAATTATCAGGCGTGGTAGATGTTAAAAATATACTTAAATCAAGGCAACGGCGTGTAGTAGAGACTTGACAGGCATTGCATTTATGGTTGTATGTCTTTGTCCTCAAGTCATTTGAATTATCTTTTAGTGGTGTGTGGGTTTTAATGAACCTCATTTTCTATACAACACTGTATATAGCCTAAAGTTGGCTTTGGGCTCTCTCACACTAGCAGCTGCAGTGTCGTGCAATACCAGAACACAACACTGATGGAGTTGCCTTAAGGTACACAGTTTTGTATAAGAAATCTGGTGTGAAAGGTCCCTGTGTTGACTACAGTTTAAAATCATGTCCACAATGGCAGATTATTTGACCAGAAATTCTTTAGGCTATGTTTCCATGGCATCTGTGAGTCCGCCAAGGTCCCTCAGTCTAACACCCAGGTGCCTAAATTGTGGCCTGGAGGCGTATGCGGCCCTTTGGGCATTCTCTGGTGGCCCCTCTGTCCTCTAAAGCTAGCCATACACGTGTCGGATTCCATGTCCAATCGATTCATCATCCGATCGATTCCGGCGATTCTGCCGGGAATCGCAGGTGTGATCAATCGGCCAATTAAGAGTATCCATCGCAGCATACCACCTTGTCCGAGCGGATTCCGGCACGATTCCGTGTGCGATTCCACCTCACAAATGGCAACTCCCCCTGATCCGGGCAGAATCGGATGAGAAAGACCAACATGTTGGTTCTCCGTCGGATCCGATTCTGGGCCCCTGAACGATCGGACCTGATCGATCGGACAAGGTGGGCTGCATGCGATTCCGGCACGATCGTTTCGCGTGCACGCGCCCGGAATCGATCGTGCCGGAATCCGGTGCGAATCCGACACGCCTTAAGGAAACCTTACTGTTATTTCATAGGAACTCACGTGTCCACCAATCCACCTGACAGGTTCTTGTCCAGGAACTTCTAAAGGTATACATGGGCCGATTTGTCACCGATCAATTCCCGATACGATCTTTCCAGGCAATTGCCAATTGGTCAGATTGGGAATCGATGCAACACCACCTTGGGAATCCAATTTGTGACCAATTTGGACGATCTCCAAAATGGCAGATTCCACAAAATCCATGGATTGGAGAGGCAGCTGCATAGGGCTATGGGTCCATCATGGTACTCCGATTGCCAAACGATCGACCAAAAAACCCAACATGTTGGTTCAATGTCCAATCTGATTTTTAGTCCATTCTGATTTTTTGGGGTGGATCAGGTAGGGTGGGCGTGAACAGGCGCAGTGATCGATTGGTCAAAAATCAAGTGAAAAATCAACCCATATATGGCTACCTTTAAAACCGGAAGATGCGGAGAGGTGATAAACCTATGTGATATGTGTACGTCAAAGCCAATCGGCGACCCAGAGGGCATCTGAGCAAGTCCCTCGCCTCTGTGTTAGGGGATCAGCAGACTGGTGCCTATGCTCCCACTATTTCTCCAATGAACGTAGGGTGATTGTTTCATATATATTGCGGCACATAACCTTTATAAGCAGTATAGGTTGAAAATGTTATGTGTGGCCCTCCATATGAACTCAGTTGGCCACCACTGGTCTTACATCTGATGCATTAGTATGGATGTGGCCATCCTGTAAGGCATGTGTTTCTGCCCATGCCTTTCCTTCAGTCACGGAAATGATGATTGTGAAAGACCGGAAGTGATGTTGTGCAAGTCTTCTTAGCACAGCGCAGCACATTACATCAACACATGTAGATACTTGCTAATTGAATGTAATGCGATGCGTCAACATACGTATGTCAATCGGAGGGTTTTGACGCCATGAAAACATAGCCTTACACAGGACCTCCTGTCTGCAAGTGTAGTGTAGTGCAGGCCCTGGGGGGTAAAAACGTTTCTTGTAGCATCAAAACAAACATGTCGGCGTCGTAAATCATGTTTCAGATGTGTTACTTCTTTTCTCCATTATGTTAACGGTAGCATTTTTACTTGGTTTTTGCTTCAAGCGCCAGGCCTAGTTGATGGCTAAGGCCTCGTGTACATGGGCAGCTTTTAACGTAGCGCCTGGTCATGGAAAGTGACATGTAAATGTAGCACTGCGATTGTTATCTCTATTCTGCCCTTGGAATTCTCCAATTCCAATCTCAATGGGCAGTTATAAATATTTCCCCCTTCCAGGGATGTTCAGTCATAAGTATTGCATTTAGTTTAGTCCTTTTTGGGTTTTAGCATTTTATCCTGATAAGACTTTTTCCTGTTCTTTGGCACCTTTTTAGAATAGGTACAGATGGGTGCACAATTGATGACCTGTTCGAGCGCTAACTTCAAGCCATGCACGCTCGCGGTTAAAGTTTGTGCAG
Organism: Ptychadena robeensis; assembly: GCA_036250615.1. Lineage (NCBI taxonomy): Eukaryota > Metazoa > Chordata > Amphibia > Anura > Ptychadenidae > Ptychadena > Ptychadena robeensis. The sequence continues at coordinate 52,896,997 of CM070035.1, read as the reverse complement.
CCATGCTTGTTTTCAACCGATCCCGCTCGAAGACAGGTCTGACGAACAGGTAATGAACATATCCGTAAATCCTGATCAAATCTCATTCCTTCAGTTGGGGACCAGGAATCGAGCACCTTGAGTGGTGCACCTTGATTCCCGTCCAATCGCCGGGCACTCAGTCGCAGTGTGGTGATGTTGCCACGCTGTGCTCAAACAGGTAATGGATCGTGTGCTCATCTGTATGTGTATGGGCACCTTAAGTCTCCTGAACAGCCCTGGTTTTATAGGGGTTCCACTCTGCCCTCTTATGTCATTGTGATGCTATATTTGCAGAAGAGCTTCTAACTGTAAAATGTCTAAATACTAAAAATGACAAATGACACGCACAAAAACATGTAATGAAAATGTAAGGAGAAGGACCCACCCAGGGTGCATCATGAAGAAAACGAAGGTGCAGTTTGAGATCGGACAGCTATGGGTCTAGATTTAGGTCATCTCCTAAACACCTATGGATGGATGGATGGAAACGGAAGGGGTAAAACTTCATACACCACAAAAACTGACAGGGGAGAGACCCCATGCCCACGCCTCCTGCGTTATAGGAGTCCTTTAAAAGCAGGAGTGGTGCAAAAATACAGCCACAGATCTTCCTAAAGATGGTCAATCTACCATCATCCTCCATGGGCTCAATCGAGTCCAGTTCCGCCAGCCACTGCGAACTGGTAGGGGGTGAGGAAGATGGCCAGTATCTGGGAATATCTGTGCGGGCAGCAATTAGAAAATATCTGTGTCTCTTTTTAATAGACAGAAGAAGCCAGGTGACATGGAGAGTAGGGCAATTGCTGCGCTGTTGGGGACAGAGAGGGAATGCATAGTATTATAAATATGGAAAATCCAAAGGTTGGATCAAGGTGGATCCCCACCAAATATGCATCATATTAGCCTTACCCTGTAGGCAAGGCCAGCATTGATCAGTGCCACCTAAAATGTAACGGGCTGTAACTGTTGGGCATCTTTACCATTGTGTCAGGATTTTGAAGCTTGTCTCCTGGGCTTTGCTGGTGAAGGAGGTTTTATGGGTGAGCTAAGAAAACTTTGTCCAGGTCTCGGCCGAGAAGGACTTGCCCAGCTCAGCTTCCCACCTGGTGGTATCGGGAAGGGGGGGATCCTGTTCCGGACCCCTAATGAGCAAGGCATATAAATGAGAAATAAAAATATGTTGGCCTACCATCTTTTAGGAGAATGTGTTCATTTGTGTGGAGTGAGAAAGGACCGCAGCATCAGAGGAAAAATCCGGGGCTGTGGAGTAGGAGACATTTTTGGGTACCTGGAGTCGGCAAAAAAAAGGAACAGACTCCGACTCCTACTAAATTTAAATGGGAATAAAAAAAAATAAAAAAACTTCAAATGTCGCAATTAACAGTCATAATGAATGACTTCTCTGCTATAAGAATAAATGCATGCAGTGTGTAACACTACAGCGCCCACTGTGACCCGAGCCTAAAGGCCCCCACACACGTGATGACGTCATCACTCTGCTCTCCAGAGCTGACCGCATTGGCCGGCACCCTTTGTGTGCCGGCCGTTAGCTTCAATGAAGACGCCGGTCTTCATTGAAATTAACAGCATGGGCCAGAGATTATCAGACATGTCCGTTCTCTGGCGGGCCGAGCTGTGGGGCGACAGCGATCTGTCACCCCACGTGGGCTCCCCCGATCAGCGCGCGCACACCAATCAGTCGGAGGCAAAATCGTCCACCCCTCGGTGCATGTATGGCAGGCTTAACTCTCGCAGATAATGAAGTAAATGTGTGTTGCTGGACTAGAGACGCTTATATAAGTGAAGGGAATGGATCGCCAATAGTTCCAGACTGAAGCTGTAAAGCATTTGGAAAACCACTGTGATTCAGCTGAGGCGACAAATACTTAGATTGTTAGCTTCAACTTTATACATGACTATGGGATTCAAGGGAAATCGTGAATCATGTTTGAAGTGCCCCTTCGCCCTGCCTCTTCTTGGAGCCTTCCACTGCCCTATCTTCGGCAGAAGATCAGAACACTAAGCTAGGCACACACGGGTAGATCTGTTAAAAAAAATTGAGTACAATCAATCAACTTGCTCACTCAGGGTGCTAGATTGTACTCTAATCTGTCTACAAACCTACCTGTAAGTGCCTTCCTTCGGGCGGGATCAGTAGAGACTTGATTGAACAGGGTTCCAACATGTTGGAAAGACACCATTCAATCTCCAATACTTTGCATGGAGACATGAGTCTTCATGGAAAGTATTAGAACAGCTGTGGATGCTGCCTTCTGCTCAGCCGTCTGCTGTCAGTGTGAAGGGGCGGAGCCAGCACTCCTCACTTGGAAGCTGTGTGAGTGAGGCAGCTGTATGAGACAGGCTGCTTCTCCCCAGCTTGTGGCGTGTTGTAAATCACACACTGCAAGCTGGGGAGAACGGGTCCCCATTGAACAGGAATCGATGTGCCCATGTGGTGCACATTGGTTTCCGTTCAATTGATCCCCGATCAATCACAGTGTGGCGCCTAGCTTAAGGAAAAAGCAGCAGCATCTTCTGCCTAACTCCCTTTCTCTGCTTTAATTGGCCATTTCAGTCCAGTGTTGGTTTCCTATCCCGTAGTTCTGTGGGTAATGTATGTTGTATTTTATCCATCCATTGAAGGAAAGGCATGCATTAGCATATTAAATACAGAGGAGTCGGAGTCTTGGAACTTATCGACCGACTCCACAGCCCTGGAAAAATCTGAGACACCTGGAGGTGCATAGGGCACTTTGCAAAAGGTAGCCATACACGGGTCGTTTTTCCACTGGATTTATGACCGATCGATCACTGCGTGTGTTCACGAGATCGATCATCGATCAATCGGGCTCTGCTCACCCTAAACAATCGACCAAACAAAATCGCAATTGACTGAAAATCCGATCAGACATTGAACTAACATGTTGGTTTTTTTGGGGGGAACCCATAGCCTTATGCAGCAGCCTTTCTGATCGATGGATTTTGTGTAATCGGCCATTTCCGTCAGCTCATGTCCAAATCAGCCACAAATCAGATTCCCAAGGTGGTGTTGCATCGATTCCAGATCGCCCGGAAAGATTGGATCAGGAATTGATCAGTGATCGGCCCGTGTATGGCTACCTTAAGAGCTGAGGACCTCCGTGGACAGAATAGTCCCATTTGACAGCCACACATTTTTTCCCCCCTTGTAGTAATATCCCTGTTGCACACATAATTCCAGGCAAAGAATCTGCAAAATGGTTCTTCCATATATCCTGTGACTTACATGGTATCCACTCCATCTAATCCTGCATGCACAACTTCTGTTTGTAAAGTTTGTCTTTGAGTGCGTTAAAATTTTTTTTTAGATCTGACTGAATGAAATATTATGTGCTCTTCATATAGTTGAATGTTCTGACCACAAAATCACACAAATTATCAACGGAAATCAAATTGATCAACCCAAGGAGGTGTGGATTTGGAATTATACTCAAAATTACAGTGGAAAAAACGCTAGGGGCTAATCCAACTTTGATGTAATGTCCTAAAAACAAGACAAAATGGGGCTTCGTATTGTCTGGCCTCCACGTGCCTATATGACTTCCCTACAATGCCTGGGCATGCTCCTGATGAGGTGGCGGATGGTCTCATGAGGGATCTTCTCCCAAACCTGGAATAAAGCATCCCCCAACTCTTGGACAGTCTGTGGTGCAATGTGGCATTGGTGGATGGAGCGAGACATGATGTGCTCAATTGGATTCAGGTCTGGGTAACGGGCGGGCCAGTCTTAGGCACTAATGCCTAGCACTCTTGCAAGAACTGCTGACACACTCCAGCCACATAAGTTCTAGCATTGTCTTGCATTAGGAGGAACCCAGGACCAACCACACCAGCATATGATCTCACAAGGGGTCTCATCACAGTAACTAAATGCTACCTCTGACAAGCACATGAAGGGCTGTGTGCCCCCCCCCCCAAAAAAAAATGGGGCATGCTCCGTGTCAACCTGCCTCCATCTGTGAAGAGCACAGGACGCCAGTGGCGAAATTGCCAATGTTCTGAAAAATGCCAAATGTCCTACATGGTGTTGTGCTAAAACGCAACACCCACCTGTGGACGGCGGGCCCTCATGGCCTGCTGGAGGTAATTTTGCAGGGCTGTGGCAGTGCTCCTCCTGTTTCATATTGCACAAAGGAAGAGGTAGTGGTCCTGATGCTGGTTTGTTGTCCTATGGCATCCTCCCGATATACTGGCCTGTCTCTGTTGCTGATGGACAAAGCAATTCTTTGCTTTATTCCAGGTGTGGGAAGAAATACCTCGGGAGACCATCCTCCACCTCATCAGGAGCATGCCTAGGTGCTGTAGGGAGGCCGTACATGCCCGTGGAGGCCACACACTACTGAGCCTTATTTTGACTTGCTTTAGGGACATTATATCAAAATTGTATCAGCCTTTAGTAGTTTCTTTCCACTTTTTAATTTTGAGTGTGACTCCATCTCCAGACCTCCATGGGTGGATGTATTTGATTTCCATTGATCATTTTTGTGTGATTTTGTTGTTTGCACATTCAGCTATGTAAAGAACAAAGTATGTAATATGAATATTTCATTCATTCAGATCTAGGATGTTTTTTAGTTTTGTGTTCCCTCTATTTTTTGAGCAGTATACATTGTGTACGGTTGGGTGTTTAAGGTTACTGTGTAGTGTGCATTATCACAATGTTTAGGCGTGAATTCAGACTAAACGTGTCACAACTCAACAGTTGCCAAAGTGCAAGGACCTCATGGGTTAGTATTTAATTCCTGTGGACCCCACATTGGACTTGGCTCCTGAGCTATGTGTGTCAGCTATATGTCCGTCTGGAACATTGACACTCGGTATTCTTTCCAGAGGTTCATATTTAACCTTGGCTAACACTATTCACCTTACTTTGGCACCCCAGGGTACAGACATGCAGATATGGGGCGGTTCGATGCCCGATTCGAGCGTTCCCACTCAAAAACAGGGATATCGGACATGACCATTAATCCCGGCCGATATTCGTTACTTTGCATGGAAACCATGGGTCTCCATGCAAAGCATCGTCTGAGCTGGGGAGCAAGCGGTGCTGTGTCTCCAGCTCCTCCGATATCTTGACAGCAGTGTGATGACGTCATCACACTGCTGCTGGGAACATTGAACGGCTCCAAAATCGAGCTGTGTGTTCCCTGCTTAACAGTCTTATCTGTACAATGTATGAGGCTGCACTGCCAGGATCTGGCTTTCTGCTGTGGTTAGCCCAATATATCTTGTTCAAGATCTACCCGCCCCATAGTGGATAGTGAAGGAGCAATAAACATACTTATGAGTTCGGCTTCTACCAACTGTTGTGTGAAAAACCTGTGCAATTTATACAAGTATAAAGGCAGACTATGGTATAGTCTGGTATGTAACAATGTTTCTATTGTTCTGTTAAACTTACTTGTGCCATCTAAACTAGAACTCTGCATATGGATGCATTTTTTTTGTAGTAGCTAGGTCATATTTAACCTTTACTCCTGAGTACTTACCCAGACTATGGGTAACACTATTCACCTTACTTTGGCACCCCACGAAGCTGCCATCGATCTGGCCCATATCTGCAGCATCTAAACATGATGTGGACGCCATTTGTGAGTTTGTTTTGCCACTTTCGTAACAAAGAATGGTTGTATTTTCAGACCTGGTTGCCATCTTGTGTAAACTTCCTATCAGGAACAGTAGATTTACTTTGTATAATTTTGTTCTTGTGATGTTTATACAGATGAGAAACTTTGATGTGGCTTTTAACAAGGAGTATGTTTTTAATTAGCATGACTTGTGTGTGTAATTTGTAGTTTAGTTGGGAGTTGCTCTGACTAGCCTAGGCTTCTGTCATGTGCCACACTATAGCTGCTATACATTTTCTGACAATAGGGGTTCAAGCTCTTTTATGTAATAAGTTGTCAGAAGAAAAGTTACTGGCAGCTCACCCTCTGTTCTGCCCCTTACGCCATCGGCTGTTTTGTATATATTTTGTATTCAGAGATTGCGTTCTGATTATCATTACTTTTTACTCAGTAATCTTCAAAGTTAAACCGACTCAACGGTACATCATACAGCCGAAAGGGCACCTGGTAAACCTTAATCTCCTGGGGCTGTATGATGTTGTGCCAGTCCAATCCTGTGGGTTTGTGAGGTTAGTGTCACCGCTTCTGGGACTTTCTGACATGCAGCTCTTACTTCTCCCCAGCAGGCACCCCCCTGCTACTCGTACCCCCGGCCCCCTCAGAGATCATCGGGTAAAACACTTTCTGACAGCTCCTCTCCCTGCCGCCACTGCAATTCCCCCTCACCTGCCCCCCGGTCTCCAAATCATCTCTAGATTATTATTTTTTCCCAAAGCGTCATTCCAGGACAGCACCAGAGAGATGGACTCCACCTCCTGTGGGAG
>CM070035.1:52876987-52888992 GCA_036250615.1 Ptychadena robeensis | reverse complement strand
CAGTAGACCACGCTACATATGGGGCGAGTACCAAACATTATCTGCTGGTACTCATCTGAGAAGCTCACTAAAAAAGTTATGTGCACCCCTGCTTATATGTATTGACTTGCTTCATACTTTGGTCCATTTTTGTCAATAAAGATCTTTTATATATTTAAAAACTGCATTTTGACTCTTTGTACCTGCAATGCCAGACTATCAGTAATCTTCTGGGTGCCTATGTACCTAGGTTTAGGGTAAAGCTTTCTATCTTACCATCTTGTATGAGAGAATCCAACATAAAAGTGCACAAAAAAAGCATTAAATGGTTACTTACCCTACGATTCTGGTACTGGTACTTTCTAAAGACATTGTTGACGGTGTCAAGCAGTTCCTTTATTGCACTAGCAATGTCTCTGTTCAAATAAAAATAAAAAGGTTTATTGGATTAGTATTTTAGCAGCAAACATACAGATCTTTTGCTTTGGGAGTTGCTGTACACTATGACTGGGTAAAAGACATGGCGATGCATCAGTTTGCTTGCTATTATTTTTGAAACTTACACGATACACTTAAGCTAGCCATACACAGTTCGACTACTGCACAGTTGATCTTAGGGTCCTCATACACCTTTAGATTTCTGCCAGATTTCCATTAGATCTCCTTTTGTTTTACCAAAACCATGTAATATGAGGGACTTTTTAAACCATCAAGTCTACCCATGATCAATCGCAGAGGACCCGGCACTACATAGTTATTGGTAGATCTAAAGGATATCTGACAGATCTAAAAAGTGTATAGTCAGACAAACAAATCTAACTTTGATCGACTGTACCAACAGTGTGATGAATTAAAACATGATTGATTTATTTACTTTGATCAGACCGCATGCTCCATAGTACCATTGAATACAAAACATTTGAAATACCTAGAAATCCCACCAGATACTAGTATGATAATTTACCAATATGTCCAATCACTGGTTGATTTTATGTTCCATTTCCATCACTTTTGGCTGATTTTACCAGGTGAGCTGGAATAGTTGACCATCAAATCAACTTAAAAATTGTTTGCTTTATTTTAAAAGAATGGAAAAATGGAATCACATATGGTCACCTTTAATTTGTACAGCTGCCAAATTCAAGACACTCCAAGGCTGCCATTACTTGGGCAATGGGTTAGTACACCAGGAGATGAAAACCCTTATACAGGGCTCGACTATGAACTCCATTTACAAAAGGGTCTTCTGTCTGTAGGCCTGTCCACTTGTGCCCGAACCAGATAAAGATTAGTTCCCCTGAACACCCAACCCCTCAAGAATGGCTGCATCTAAACATACGTTATTATGCAAATGTTTTACTATAGAAGAAGGGATTCTGCATAATGCTATACAAAATGTCTTGTGACATTATCCATTGATCACAATGAATAGTCAATCATTTCGTTTGATGGACAAGCAGTTCTATAAATACACACTGATGCATCTCCTTTAGCCAAGAGACCAGTTTCTAGTGGGATACCACAAGGCTCAGCACTAGGTACTGTTCTGTGTAATCCATTTACAAGCGATTTGTTTCTACAGGTATATGCAGCATGACTTGGGTTGCTGGACTATTGGTCAAAACATTGGAAACTGCAGTACAACATATACGAATACAAAATCATGCACTTCCAGAAAAATAGAATACAGTTTTTGGTGGTACAACATTGACCAAGAAGCAGAAGAAAAAGATACAGAGGTGTGTGCTTATTTCACATTACTAAACTTCATTTAGTCAGCTTTGGTACTTTGTGCACTGAATTGGCTTTAAAAACTACACATCAAAACAGGGCAGACATTTCAACTAAAAGGTAGCCATATACGGGTAGATTCCTGCCCGATTTTCCGGGCGTTCAACCACCGCGCACGTTGTCAACGCCTGCTCGATCAAAAATTGGGTGCGTCCACCTGGTGAGAGCGACCAGAAATCTCACTTATGTCAGATCGCACAACGAGTCCCCATCCACAGTAATGTCCAGCACACAATGGAATCCTCCACGGGGCCAGCTGAAGCATGATCATCTATCGAGGGAGAAACTGACTGTGTATGGCTAGCTTAACACTTCTTGGGGAAAAACCCACAGCACCAAATGCTCGCAGAGACCTATGCAGGCAGTTTCAGGCGAGTGGTTTTATTACTCGTCACCAACCTAAAAGGTAACCTGTAAATATTATCAATGTTTAGAGAATATGTAGAGCAGACACTAACTTGATTGTCTGAAGGAACCTCACTCTGTCGTTTATTTCATCTGGAATCTTGCCAAGGATCTGCTTAAGCGCTCTTGCTTTCTCATTCAGCTCCTGGAACTCTGGTTCAGGTCTTTCAATCATATATTCTGAAAGCAGAAAATAAAGCGGCATGAAGCCAGAAAAGCAGACTCATCCTAATACACACAATTTTCTACAAATAAAAACAAGATCCAAAAAGTGATTTTGGTATGTTTCTACAGTGGTCTTCCAGGAACAGGCACTTAAACCGGCTATGTGGAGTTTGCTGAGCAGTTTTCCTCTTTCACCGCTCCCATAGAACACCGCGGCCACCTATACAAGTTGCTGAGGAATAAAATGGAGTCCCAGGTAGCATAACTCACCTTCCACATCAGCAGCTGCCATACGCAAGAGGGATTCTGTAAAATTCACTTCCACACTCTTCTTTTCTAAAATTTTTGTAATTATATCTTGTGTGAGACCGGGATTCTCTTTTTCTGCTATGCAAGGACTGAAAAAAAAAAAAATAAAAAAAAGAAAAACAACAAATAAGCGCCATCACAAAAACAGCAGGCCAAAATACTTAAGCCCCCTAGGTCTGAAATCAGACATTTTGCCCTTCACAGAAGGACCAACCACATTAAGCCAGAGTACAGACGAGCCTGATTTTGCAAGCTCATCCAATGCTTCCCTGCAGCCAGAGCGGATATTACTTAATCACGCTGCACTGCTCCGACTTATTGAATATCGCAGCGAGCAGCAGGGCGCAGAAGCCTCAGCCAGATGCTTGCCATGGAGACCAGCGGGCTCTAGCAAAGCCGGAGGGACGACATCGGCCTGTCGATTAACGCTCATTCGGACATGGCGTTTCGAGTGGAATTGATTTGAATGCCGCATATTATATGGCAGATATATGCCAGAGCGCTCACGCCGCTCGATCGCCATCGATCTTGCCCTATCTGCAGGTCGTACCTGCTTTAGGGTAACACCCCCCCTCCCCCTATAACACAACACTTTCGTTTAGATCATGTAAAAAGGCTCCAATAATAGCAAAAAGTATAAGCTGAAATCTGCCAAAAGGCAGTATGTGCTCTGTATTTCCCTTCGTTTTAACATATGAAATGGAACAGTTACTGAAACTAAAAAGGTCACCTTACCATACATTTCTGTACATGCATTTTGTTTACCAATATATGCCAAGGACCTTCTAATCCTTCCAATCACTACATGTTGTTGGCAGATCGAATGAATTGTATTGAGTGATCTACCGGTGTATGAGGAGCTTAAAGCCATAATCTATTTATTAACCAGCTCTATTTGTTGACTGCAGGGGTGGGGAGGAACTATGCCATATGCATAGGCACATGTGTATGGCTCTGAAAAATAAAATCCCAGGGTTGGACAGATGAAAATTGGACTGCTCCTTCCATTATTTTTAAACATTGTACTACAAGAAAAATTCCCTGACATAGGCCAGCCATTCTGCAACTTTGTAATCATTATGACTCATTTACTTGAGTGGCACACCTATGCTCTTGGTAAATTGGCCATCTTTATTTCTCTTGATAGAACCTCAGCAGAAAGTATGCAAGGTTGCTCATCTCGAAACTCTGCGCTTTTCTGGTGAAATAATTATGTACAAATCAAACAAAATCTCAGAAATTCTATAGAAAACTTACAAGATATAGTGGAGAAGTGGTCAGTAAACCTTAAACTATAATAAGAGCATGAGTCATTACATTGCCAGCGTTAGAAGAACTCAATCTGCCACATCTAAAATGCGTGTAGAGTCACCTTGGCAAAAACAGGGTGGATATGCCCCATGGGTCGCAGGGAAAGCTTTAATTACATTTGCATTCATCTTCCTGATAATGATTTCAGGGAAGATGAGAAAGGTTTGAGGCCGACGTCTGCTCATTACAAATCTCAGGCACACATAGAAGCGGTAAAGAAGAACTTACACACAATCTGAAGAATTTTAATCTTACATAAAACAAACCTCCAGGAAAGGTAGACAGTATTCTGCTACTGAGGTTAAGCGCTGATGACCTTACACTAGAGTTGAGTGGAATTAGTACAGAAGCACAGGGGGTATAACCACAGGCTCAACTCACAGGAAAAAGCAGAATCTATAATAATGTTGACACCGAGAGCCAAGAATTATGAGAATAGGTTTTTCATTGATTGTAGTTTAATATATATACCGTATTTTTGACTATAAGACGCACCGGCATATAAGACGCACCCAGGTGTTAGGGCAGGAAAAACCAGAAAAAAAAAGATTAATAATTTTCCAGCAATTCAGTTAATGCAATGAATTCAATATTCAATTCAGCTCAGTAGTCACTAGCAGCAGCAGTACACTCTCAACCAGCATCATACTCCACACTGATTGGGAGGAGGAAGTGCCCCCCCCACCAACAGCTTCTCCCCTCAGTCCTCTGCTGTTTCTCTGTGTCCCACGACAGGAGAGCTATAGTAGCAATTCATCATATCTCTCTCTTCATTGCTTATGGCAGCAAACTTGAGCTCTGCTGGCATAGGCAATTACACAGTTCAGATGGGAGAGCCGAACACGGACCGGCATCTCACAACTGACAGCTCCGTGCCAGGAGAGCTTGCGGGAAGCCAAGGTGCGACCACCTGCGGCCACACATTTGGACCACAAGACGCAGGCACTTTTGGCCCCCAATGCGTCTTCTGGTCCAAAAAATAATCTCTGTAAATGAAAGGGCAAAATGAAATGGCCACCCAGTCCTAGTCTAAACACCTCACAATTATTTAATAACCAAACATAAGTGGAGTGACAAAGTAATTGAAGCTAGCCATACAAGTATCAATTTTGTGTTTGGTGGCCGTTCCTCAGTGTTCCAGTTGCAGCAACCTAACTGTTAATGCATAGGAACTCATCTAGGATCTTCTTAAGGAGGGAAGAGGAGGAGTGGGACTTGCTCAGGCTCTGGATGAACATACTGATTGGCGTACATGAAAGCAATTTAGCGAATCAAAGGTTATGTGCCCCAAAGATATCAGAGGCTTTGAGGATATCTAGGAGGCACATAACCCGATTACATATAAACACAAAATGTGCATTACCATACTACAGGGTTCCCTAATGCTTGAAGTATAATTAAAACAAGTTTCGTTATTTAAAAATTTAAGTCCAGCTCTGACTGCTGTCCTTAATTCATTTAAAAGTACTTCTATAAGTCAGTATAGATTTAAAATATTATGGGCGGCCCTTTATGCAGAGGGCCACACTTGCGGCACTCCATATAAACTCAGTTGCCCACCACTACTGTACAGTATGGGGACCTTAAGACTGACAGAGCAGCAAGTCCTGAGGCATACAGGCCACTTGGCATCCACAAAGCTGCCAGTAGGTCACTTCCTTTCAATAACTATTTCTCCATCTTTGGATACACCATTATTTAAGCAAATGCTCTGGTCACCATTTAACTGCATCTCCACCCATCTTTCTTTATTGAACAATGGTTATTGTGCTTACTGGAAATGATCGAGCGTCCATTCCTAGTGTAAAAAGAACGATACTCTGTACCTTTTTTTTAGTGCAGCCCAACTGGTGTAGCTTTATCTTTGGAGCCTAACTATGTTATGGTCTGTCATCAACAGTAAGAGCATGGAGTGTTTGTTTTATTTTATTTATAACCTCTAACCCTTGCAGGGGGAGGTATTGATTTCCATTAATAAGAAGACTTTCCCCATCACTTCCCGCTTGGAAAGCTTACAACAGTTTAATAAAGATGTAATTTATATACAGAGACTTCAGTTGGTTGGCTTTTTTCCCTCATAAGATTAAACGTGCATGCCTAGTTTTAGCTGCTTGTAAATGTAGCATAAACTAGGTGTGTAACAAAACTTATAAAACGTGTGTCAAACATAGCTAAGGAGTCTGGCTTCAGATCTGAAATGACTATACCCTACCTAGATCCTATAATCTCTGGTGGCTTTCTAATAGTAGGACAATCTTACCTTTATAAACGCTGCCCGGAGGGTCTGAGCTGCTGAAAGGTTTACACGTTCTAACTGTGGGAGAAAGAGAACACAAATTATTATTTTAAAAGTATTTTATTTTTAGAGCGTAGGAAAATATGTGAGTAAAAAAGTGGACCTAAACCATATACCATATTTATCGGACTAGAAGACGCACCGGACCATAAGACGCACCCTGTTTAAGAGCAGGAAAACCATAAAAAAAAAAAAGAAAAAAAAAGGGAAATGTTCTCAGTTGGAAAAAAATTCCTGCAGTACCCAATTTTAGCCACAACAATGGTGTCACTAGAGAACACTCAGGCAGAAGGAGAGAACGGTGGATTCTGCACTGTTGGTCTCCCTTCTTGGCAGTGTGCGAGCTGCACAGAGATCGTGGCAGATATAGATGGAAGCAGCCGACTGGCCTACTTCCATCAGCAGGGCTCTGCTGGTAGAAGCACTACAGATGAGGCTGTGGCCGCATCTCATCTGACTGGTCGCACATTCGGACCAGACACAGGCACTATTTCCCCACGATTTTGGGGGTGAAAAGTGCATCTTATGGTTCAAAAAATATGGTTTACTTTGTGCATTTTTGGTTGCTAAAATAATATGGCTTCAATAGAATAAAAAAAATGCTTCAACAAAATTAAGGGAGGGGGGGAGGGGTCCTCATTCATCGGGATTCCCTCCGCCAAGTGCATTGCTTGGCAGGAGGTCCAGATGGAGCACATAGCATGCGCCAAGCAGGTAAAGTCTATGTTCTTGTAGCGCTGAGCTGTTCTGCCAATGCAGGGCTAAACATAGTGGAGTACGTTGAACCCCTGCATCGGTGGATGTCTAAACACAGCATCTGCCAAGAAGGTAAAGTCTATGTGCTGCATCGGGATCCCCACCAAGCACTGCGCTTAGCGGAGGGGGTCCAGACGGATGTGGAAACCCCCCCTAAGTGTGCTGACATTTAATTGCAATGCACTGGAATCACCAAAATAATTGGAGATAAAGGAAAGGGTTGCATCAACGCAGAAATAAATATAAAATAAAAAAAAAATTATAAGCAAAAGCAGAATTATTGCTAGACTAAAACTGAAACGAGGTAATAATGTCATCTAGTTTAACCTTCTGCTGAATCTAAAGCATATTTGCAGCATTTCTGTACCAGAGCTGCAACATTAACACTGTAAGCTTTCAGGCAGATTTCTTGTGTAAAATTCATTAACCTAAGTTTATGTTCCCATTGTCTTTAGATCTCTGTCAGATATCCTTTAGATCTACTAACAACTATGTAGTATAGGACCACTAGAGCACGGGGAGTCGCGATTTGATCGCAGCCCCAATTGCGCACGATTCTATCAATGGGGACAAGCCCACTGAAAGTAGTGTAGGCGCTTCTGCTGGCGAAAGCAGGGTACAGACGGCTCGATATTGGAGCAGTCTGATGTACCCTGCAGCAGCGTGATGACGTCATCACGCTGCTGTCAGATCTAGGATGTGCTGGGGAGACACAGCTCTGCTCTCCCCGGCTCAATCGAAGCTTTGCCTAGAGACCAGCGGTCTCTATGCAAAGCATTGGACATCGGCCGTATTTACGGTCATGTCCGATATGGCTGTTTTTTTTAGAGCTCGATTTGTCCCGCTTGAAAACAGCGGTGGGCACATATTATTTGGCCCAGATAGATGCCGTGAGCGTGAACAGCGCTAGAAGTGGCCATCGATTTGGCCCATAGCTGCAGGTCTGTACCCTGGGAACATAGCCTAACATTGTATTCCGGACCTGCACTCTGATTACATTTCACTAGCCGAACAGCCATCTTGTGGCCACACTGATCATTTACCAGGAAATTCAAGGTATTAGCCTCCTTTTGCTTTAGTGCCCCAATCCCCGTTAATGTTTCTAGAAGTAACCACGAAAAAAAAAAAAAAAAAAAAAAAAAGGGGGGGGGTTAGCCATCACTATCCTAGACCATACGCAATTATCAATGGTGCGTGCCATGTGCAGAAATCCCCATGTTCAGCTCAGTGGAGTCTAGGACTTATGCTGCCGTAATAGGCATATTACCAGTTGGTCAACACCTACATCTTAATTAGAGGAAATGGTGAAAGGGAACAGATTACCACAGTGGTTCAGGATGTGAATGCCCCTACTCTAGATCTATGGAGCAGCAATATGTCCGCTGTATGCAGTGAAAAGTTCTCGTTTTGCTACATTTTAAAGATGCGTGAAGGATTTACATTTTTTGTATGATATCAAAGTGGTTTCTACGGTTTCCCCGAAAATAAGGCACCCTTAAATTGTTGCCTCATGCAGAAATATAAAGCATCCCCCTGAAAATAAGGCCCCCCCGAACTTACGGTACTGTAACTCTGGACAGGGGGGGGGGGCAATCAAAATGACACAGGAGGATCAGAAGGGGTTACTAAAATGGTAATCCCCCCTCTGAGTCTCATTTTGATTCCCCCCTCTGATCCCCCCTGTGTCATTTTAGGTGATCCCCCACCCTGATACCCCAGTGCCGTATTCTTCTTCATAGAAAAATAAGACATCCCCTGAAAATAAGATCTGGGGCATCTCTGGGAGCAAAAACTGTCTTATTTCTGGGAAACACTGTACGTTGCCACAAGTGAACAAGGCACGGCTGAACAGGATAGTGTATAATGTCTTGTTTTAGGAGTGGCAGACATTAGAATGCAGGCTAACTGCTTTTATGTTGCAGTAAAGATGGTAAACTGTAACCAGATCTCATTTTTCCGCAGATGCAGATTGCTCCTTATAAGTTTATTATTTTGTGCTGGGAAATTATGAGCCATTTTTCTACTGCAATCCTAAAAACACTGCATTGCAGCTCAGGGAGGTGATTTTGAGATTTCAAGGGTTAGCAGATCAGAGCAATAAAAGCTTTCACATCCGCAAAGCGTGCATCGCCTTGCCCATTGTACAAAGCGCAGTATGGAAAGTATGCAGGATCACGTAGAGAGCGACGCCACAAGACTTATAGCAGGTGGATGAGAACGCAGCATCTTCTATATGACATGGGATAAAATATCTACATTTGATCTTGCAGCATCTGCATGTTTTGGTATGCAGGCAGAAAACAAGCCGCCAAAAGCAATGCATCTAAATGATTTCCTATTGGAGAGGGTTACATACAGATGCACAAGCATTACAGAGCAGTCTGTTTACCAGCTGCCCAAACAGAACACAATGGTCTTTTCGAATGCCAAATCTCAGATTGATTCAAAGTTGGAGACATTGCACAAATTGAAGCTATAATTTTACACAGAGCCTTTTGTCCTCATGCACTCCCACGGTGCTCATAAATCAAATTTATCACATCAGAAAAAGCTATAAAAAAGGGAAAGCAAAGCAGAATTATCCGTATAATGCAGGAGTGAAGAAAAAACAAACAAAAAGGGATTTTTTTTTCTTTCCCCAAGTACAGATGATAAGAGGAGATTGCGGCTCTCTGTTTATAGGGAATGCTACATGAGTGGAAACATTTGTATAGTGCCTAAACCCTTGTAGATTACAAAGCGCCTTGCTGGAAAGGGTTAGGATTTATCTTTTCTACAAAGGTCTTTATCTCGGGATGATACGATCCGCAGTGAGAAAGCAAAGCGCTTATCGGGTAATTGATCATTTTACGTGGCCCTTTTTAATGATAGGTTCTGTATTAATATGGTCACACAATTCAACACTTGAGGTGAGGACAGGCGGGTTTGTATGCAGTTGTGAAAGGGTTACATCTCTGTATTGGACGAAGACGAAAGCTTTGCACTGGTTAGAAATTACACAAATGTCATATCTAAACCAGAAAACAAATCTACTTATTTGGATGAGCAAATTCTCCTTCTCCTGACATCAGTCTTTTCTGTGCGTCTATGAAAAGGAGTATTAAAATGTGTGCATCTTTAAAACTCATCCCCCTACTCATGCCTGGCCCAGAGCTGGAAGGAAAAAAAAGTTAAGGGTAGCCAGGGAGCAGAATGTTGGTTCAGTTAGGGCCCAATTAGCCCAGCCGTCCTGTGAACGCAACATGAGGAAGTTTTCTGCAATAACTAACCCCCCCACCATCGATAGACCTGCCGTGGGGGTTAACTCCCCCAAGCTAGTGTACAAAGCGAGTGCTCACAGACAGGAGTGCCAGTTCACTTTCAGGGCTGCTGCTCGCGATCTGCACCCTGGAAAGAGCCCGTGCAAGTGTAGCCTTCGTGTAAAGCAAGGGGAGAAAGGAGATACATAACCCATGTTTTAAAGTTTGCACACAAAAACAAACAAGTACACAAACCTTGAATAAACCTTGTAAAAAAAAAAAAAAAAAAAAAAAAAAACACACATGAGTATTCTACATGAAGGTTAAAAATCAGGAACGGTGTCAGTTTAAATAACCCCATACTGACCTCACCCTATTGTAATTGTTAGTGGTATGTGTCATAAGGGAAGTGGTAGAGCAACATTTCAAAGAGGTACATGAGCTCACTTCAATAATACTTACACACTCAAATGAGTAAAAAAAACAAACAAACACAGCAGTTAGCAGTTGCCCAATCCCCTCAAGGTGGAAAAGACTACCAACTCCCAAACACCCCCCCCATTCTTTCCAGCCAATGACAGTTGAAAAATCTACACAAGTAAATGTTGAATAATTCTACAAACTACTTTTTGGTTAATTGAACAAAAACCTAGTATGGCCAATTTGTTCGTTGGATAAATGTTCGAGCTTGAACAAAAAATTGTTTAAAATGTTTATCTTTCTTTGAGCTGACGGTATGAGCAAGTCTAATGGGACGAGGGAGAGAGTTCCAGAGAGTAGGAGCGGCCCTAAAGAAGTCCTGTAGTCGGGCATGAGATGATTTTATGAGTGGGGATGTCTTTAGTAGGTCACTGGAGGAGCGGAGGGGGCGGTTAGGGGTGTATTTGTGTACCAGGTTGGAGGTGTAAGAAGGACAGGAGGTGTGGAGTGATTTAATAGCAAGGCACAGAACTTTGAATTTGACTCTCTGGACAATGGGAAGCCAGTGTAGAGATTTGCAGAGAGGAGCAGCAGATGAGGAGCGGTTAGAGGAGTAGATGAGTCTAGCAGCAGCATTCATGATGGATTGCAGAGGCGAAAGTCTAGTGAGAGGAAAACCAGAGAGGATGATGTTACAGTAGTCAAGCACAAGATAATGAGAGTGTGTACCAGGAATTTGGTGGTTTCTGGGGACAGGAAGGGCGGATCTTGGAGGTGTTGCGGAGATGGAGGTGGAATGTTCTGTATGTGGGGAGTAAAGGAGAGAGCAGAGTCGAAGGTGACACCAAGGCAGCGAGCTTGTGGAATGGGGGAGATGACAGTGTTATTTACTGTGAGTGAGATGTTGGGGGGAGGCTTGGAAGGTGATGGAGGAAAGATGAGGAGTTCAGTTTTGCTCAGGTTGAGTTTAAGGAATCTGTCAGCCATCCATGAAGAGATGGCCGATAGGCACTGAGAGATGTTGTCCAGGACAAAGGGAGTGAAAGCCGGGGTGGATAGGTAGATTTGGGTGTCATCAACATATAAATGTTATTGCAGACCAAAGGATGAGAGGAGTTTGCCAAGGGAGAAGGTATAGAGGGAGAAAAGGACCGGGCCAAGGACTGAACCTTGTGGGACGCCAACAGGGAGGGGAGTGTGAGAAGAAGAGGAGCCATTGAAAGAAATTTGGAAAGAGCCGCCAGTCAGGTAGAAGGAGAACCAGGAAAGAGCAGAGAGTCACAAATACCAATAGAGCGCAAGGTCTGTAGAAGAAGAGGGTGGTCAACAGTGTC
>CM070035.1:52854371-52865617 GCA_036250615.1 Ptychadena robeensis | reverse complement strand
TCCCAAAAATTTGCGGCATGCCGCGAATACGAATGTTGCCTATGCCGCTCATCACTAATCGCTATTTAGATTTCGGGCTGCACTGCGGGCGATTGTGGACAATCTCAGCTGTGGGGATGAGCCCATTGAAATACATGGGTGAGATCTCTCGCTATAGTGGGGATATAAAGGATTGCTTATGTACCCAAATGTTCAAACGGGTGGCTGGATGAAAGATTACAATGCCAATTATTATGTCATTCAAGATGATCTGACTAAAGCCCCCAAACACCTTACAATCTTACCATACAATTTCTGTACAATCGGCTAATGTTCTACCAAAACCATGTAATATGAGGGCCTTTCTATATCTTCCAATCACTATGTATTGTATCAGGGAGGTCGCTATACTACATAGTTGTTGGTAGATCTAAAGGAAATTGTATGGAGTGATCTAAAGGTGTATGGGCTTAAGGAAGCAGTCAGAAGTTTTTAGTCTGGAACACAATCACGGAAATATGTACAAATTTATCTATATTCCATTAATATTGTAAGTTGTTTGTCTGATTTAAAGACAAACTATCCCATGCCAAACTCTGGCTTTGGCTCCAGGTTCCCTTACAATGGTGATGACCCTTCCAGCTACAGAAGGTTAGAGTAATGTTTCTAGAAGCTTCCGCCCTTCTTATAGTTATGTTTTCTTTCCTGATCTCTCTGATAATTAGAGTAAAATAAAATGTTGCTTGACGTCAGTTGTTTTATTCCGGCTCTTCATACAAACCAAGGGAAATGAAGACATAACTAATGAAGCCGTGGGTCAAAGTATACACATAGGAGGATGCTCTGTAAACAGTAAATAACTCAGATAAGATCACCATGTTAAATATTAATTTCAGCTGAGTAGGTGATCTATTAATAGAAATACCTATGAGAAAGGTCATTAGATAAATAATTATCAAGATTTGCATAGGGTGATATGAGTATAAAATATTAAGGTGATATAATTACATACAGATGTCAGAGTCATTAATATACAGTTTAGCATTGCTTGACATAACACAGATGTATACATGTCGGATGAGTCAATATGTTGTCTTTGAATAAGCTGGGCCTAGTGCTGAGACCCTCTATGAGTCTCATAAAGAGATTTTCAGTGACCATTTAACATTACATAGATGATTCAGTGTGTACAAAGATGCCTGTAGCTGGACAGATCTTCAGTAATCTGAAATCTCTGCAATGTGGTTCCAGCCAACATGCTGCCTGCATGGTGGTCAAGTGGTTAGCATCCTGCCTGAGGGCCTGTTTCCACTTGGGCGGAGTGGAGATTGCTCCCATATATTTGAATGGGGTCACCTCCACAGCTTCAATCGGCTGCGGACGCGGTGCGGGCCGCGATCTGAAACACGGCTTACTGCATTTTGGATTACAGACCCCGGGCTCTATGGCCGCGATTGCCCCTGAGATGAATGGACGTGGTTAAAAATCGCTTCTCCATCCATGGATTCTTAACAGCCCCCATTAACTCTCTATCATCTGATCAGCTGGGAAGTGGGAGGGGCGGGACAGGACATCTTGCCACACACCCCCACTTCCTGCTTGCAGGTCCGTGCTGCGGTTTGAATCACTGGAGTCCACAGGAGATCACTGGGTGCGAGTGATCTCCAGCCGGCACCATGCCACGATTCAAAACGCCAAATTGAAACATGACCTTAGAGTGATCTGAACTTGAGATGGTCAATTTTTTTCCCAAAAGTGTACTATTAGGACGATTTTATGTTGATTTCAAAGCCCCTGAACATCACCAAACTTGCTGGAGATGTATAGAAAGGTTGTGGGTATACTACATACTAATAGTTTTTGCATATATGAAGTTCAAAGTCAAGTCAAAATTTTGAACTTAATTCAAAAACTTGTGCTAGAGCAAAACTCTTTTTCCAATGTTCCCACAACCCTTCTCTACATCTCCAGCAATGTTGGTGATGATACCATGTTCAAAGGATTTGCAATCAGCTCACAAATTTAGCAAGTCGAAAAATTCTACAATCTCTGAACTTGAGTTCACCTCCCAGCAAATGTAAACCTGTATGAATGGTATTTCTCTATCTGTATTGTTCTGTCTGTATGGCAGTAAGCAGTATTGAACCCCTCCTGTTAAACATAACTATTTAAACCTACAATAAATACTTATTATTACAAAACTTAATAGATGGGCAATTCATTTAAAACGGTTATCCTGCAGTACAGCCCCTTGAAACATCCTGTTTGGGGGGCAAGCACATTTGTCTATCAATGGGCTTACCTAGAACTACAAGTTACTTACTGTACATGCACATGCAGAACAGGGATTCAGAAATGTTCATACTGAGCTCCCAATATCTAAGGTAGACACCACAACACAGGAAGCGCATGGTGCATATAATAAGGCTGCTTTTTACACAAGAATAGATGATGGCAGGGGTTCTCAAACTTTTAATATGGGATGCCACAGTCCCTTTTTACTTATATGTTGTGCAAAAAAGTGTAAAAGAAAGTTGGGATGATTTTGCTACCCTTGCATATGTATTCCTTCTTCGACTGCAATCCCTCAGATCTCCCATTCACTTAGAAGTCTAATATTTTGGGGTGTTAGTAATTCCCCCTGCAAATTTCACACCCATAACCAAAACCTTTCATAGTTATATCAATGGCAATAGACATACACTGTATACACAGTAAAAACTGAAACAATTAAATATGGCATTCTAAAAAAGGTCCATGCTAAAGCCCCTGCAATGCCGTGTTTTGGCACGCAATGCCGTCTGTGCACCCTTACCATCACTGCTCCAGCTTTTCTCTGTATTAGGCTTTCTGACAGCTGAAAATCATCCAGATGACTGCCTCAGGCCAGATTAAAAAGCCTTGGAGATTCATATATGACCCACCAGCCATAGTTTGAGAACCCATGCTCTAAAGCTAGCCATACACGTGTCGATTCCTGAGTGATCGATCAACGCTCCGATCGATTCTGGTGAAGCCACAGGTGTCGATCGATCGACCATACAAGTCTGTGCCTACCACCTTAGGCCACCGATTCCTGGACGATTCTGATACCAGTCGATCGATTCACAAATGTCAACGCCCTTGATGTGTGCCAAATTGATCAGAAAACACCAACAGGTTGGTTCTCTGGCCGATCCGGTTTGGGGGCCATGTCGATCGCCCCGTCGATCGTTCGGTGGGCACGCACACGGTGATCGATCGGCCAGGAATCGTGTGGGAAATCGACCTGTGTATGGCCACCTTTAGACCTTACAATCTTGCCATACAATTTCTGTACACTCAACTTTTGTTACACTTTTTGTTATTTCTGCACACTCAACTACCGAAACCATGTAATATGAGGACATTTGTTGGTTGTTGGTAGAGATGGTCGAATTTTTTGACTAGCTAACTTTGTGAGCTGATTGCAAAGCCTCTGAAAATGCTATTATCACCAAAATTGCTGGAGATGTGGGAAGGGTTTTGGGAACATTGGAACATCAGAGGCTTTGCAATCAGCTCACAAAAAAGTTTTGCTCTAGCACATTTTTTTCTAAATTTTGACTTAAGTTTGAACTTAATTTATGCAAAAACTATTTGTGTTAGAGACATACTTTTTTGTAGTATACCCTTTAACCCTTTTATACATCTCCAGCAAGTTTTGTGATGATACCATGCTCAGGGGCTTTGCAGTTAACTCAAAATCATCAATTTTTTTTAAAAAAAATTTGACCATCTCTTGTTGTTGGTAGATCTAAAAGAAATTGCGTGGAGTGATCTAAAGTATTAACTAAGAAATTGTTTTGTTTTCTTTTAAGAAAAAAGGTTTTAACTATATTAATAAAACATGTTGTACCCCTCTCATTGGTAAATGGTTTTATTTATTTAAAGGGGCCAGCTGATTATGTAACCCAACTATATTGCAGAGTGGACAAATGCATCATATATATAATTTATTATTTTGTTCTTCTCTAACATACAAAAAGCAGGTATACATGTTATGTATAGACACCTTATGTGCTGTTGGAGCTGTCTATAGTATGCAGAGGCCTGAGAGTGAAATATGAATACAGTTTGTCTCTCTTGGAGTTTAAGAACTTTTGAAAGTAATATCTTTTGAGAAGAAGGGAAAAGATCAGAGGAGATTGAACAACCAGTGCTCATTTCATTGTGGCTCCTCTCACCTGTCCTCTGTGGGTTACATGCCATTGTGTTATTGCTTTGTTTGTTTCTGGAAATGTGGATTTTAAATGTGGCACTTCTGAAAACAAAGTCACATTTGTGTTTTTCCTCTGCAGTCTCCAGAGTTAGAGCCGCCAGAATGTATGAGCAAAGAGGAATTCATGGAGAGAACATACGCAGCCGTGGGGCACGGGCTGAAAGAGGAATACGGCGATTTATTTGATAAGATAGATGTGAGTCGCGAAGGTTTCATTGATTGGGACAAATTAACATCCTTCATGCTGCTTGAGCTTTACGAGAAAGATGAACGAGTGAAATCATCAGTAATTCCCCAGTGGAGGGATATTCGCAGCTTCCCATTAATTCACAAGGAAAACATCCAAAAAGTAGTTTATTTGAAAGGTTCTTGCCGCTACGTAACTTTGAGCAAAGATGGATTACTGGGAGTCTGGGGAGAGAATTTAAAACTACAAAGAAGCCTGAGGATTTGCACTGATACTGTCAAGCCAAAAGATTTATGGGCGACCAGCTTGGTGTTTCTGGCCAATGTAAACAAGGTAAATATGGATGTAAATGTAAGTAATGCATATATCAATATGCAGAAGATGGGGAGCCATTGTCTGCTTTATTCATTCTGTCATACAGCTTCAGCATGGTGCGAGGTGTGCTCGGAGCTGGCACAGCTTAGAATCGGGATCAAGAAATGTAATTGCCAGTCAATGTACAAAGGCTAAATAAACGAGCAATGTCAGCCAGTAATGAAAGGCATAAATCTAATAAAATAAATAAAATCCGTACATCCATTATATGGGGCTATGCTGAGGAATACCAATAGGGTTAGTAAACAGAGTAGAAAAATGATTCCTCCTGACTGTTCATTCATACTTTACTACAATATCACACTTTCCAGAACTGGAACAACTCACACAATAAATCTTCATTTGTTTGTGAGTTCCATTGGAAGACAAAAACACACTCTGTGTATACTTAAAGTCTACATAAACCCAAGTACAAAAATGTTTTATTTTGCAGCTCACCAGTACATTTTTGAGTTGTTCTGTATTTATTTTGTTTTTGGATGGCTACACGCACTCCACTGTATCTATAAAGAAGTAATGTAGTCACCCTTAAGGTAGCCATACACGGACTGATCGACCGTCATGCACGCTCCCACCAATCGCCTGGCGGGCGCTCGGACGAAAATCGGGTGGGCCCACCTGGTGAGATTGACCAGAAACAGAATTTTCCCGCATGTCGGATCGCACAATGCTCTGACATGCCAGTAAATTCCCGGGCGATCCCATTTCTTAGTAATGTCCAGCCCAGCTGAGTGGCCGGCTCAACAGGGGGATCGCTATGTGTATGCCTACCTTTAGACAGAAGACTTGTCATCCTGTGCAGAGGGCCAAAAGAACATTTGGGCAATCTTGTAGTAATGATGGATAAGAAGATCTGGTTTGAAATTGGTGCTTTATCTCTGGGGTATATAGGATGGTTGATGACAGGGCTCTGTAGACCACTTCAGTTACCCAACATTAAAGCAAACTGTGTTACACTAGGACAGGGTAGACCCTTCCCCAAAATGTTGACACAAGAATTTTGGGCTCCTTCAACACCCCCTGTGCTAAGCACATTCCTTGACGGGGATGTTGGCGGAGCCCATCCATATACCCACCGACTGCACCTCCTGTTTCCATGGCGTTGAGCTGGTCTGCTGGCCGGGGTTGATGTACTGCACTAGGGTAACCTTCTGGCCAGCGGAGCGGTGCTTCGCCGCAGAGACAGGCGGTGTGGTAGGCGGGTATATTGATGGGCTCTGTCGACATCCCCGTCAAGGAATACGCTTAGCACAGAGGATGTCAACACCACACACACAGTATATTAGTTGATTAAATATGTGTATATGCAGGACTGTTCTACAACAGTCAGGGTTAATTCACTTAAGGAGAAGAGCATGTTCAGTTGAACAGTGGATTATCATTCTGTATTGGAATATTTATATACAGTGCTGCTTGAAAGTATGTGAACCCTCCAGACATGGTCACTGTTTGTAAAACATTTAAAGAACCTTATTAGACTACATCTAAATCCCAATTTGTAAAGCACACCTTTCCAATAGTAGACACACACACAACAGAAAAGAGATATATTTTCATTATTTCAGTAACAACGATGTTTATGTCCAACAACTGAAAATCTTACATGTGGCATAAGTATGGAACCCTTGTATTAGTAGCTTGTTGCTCCGCCCTTTGCAAGAGCCATTACTCCACTAAACGTTCCATGTAACCACACCTGTCTCTCACATCTATGGGGCAGGATTTTTTTTGCCCACTCAATCCTTGCAGAACTCAGCCAGTTGAGAAGACGTTGGAGGGACATCTGGCATTGTACCAAACTTTTCAGGTCTCTATCCACAACTTTCAATTGGGTTAAGGTCCGGACTTTGACTGGCCAATCCAGAGTGCAATCTCTTTCTGTGAGCCATTCCTTTGTACTCTTGCGGAATGCTTTGGGTCTTGTCTTTTTGCATAATCCATCTTCTACCAGCTTTCAACTCCATCAACTCCCTGACTGATGGCAGATATTCTGGTCCAGAATCTGTTGATAACCCGCATAATTCAAGCATGATTCCTTGGACAATATGGAGTTCGTCCAGGCCCAGCATCAGAAAAGCATCCCCGATTTCACAGTTCCACCGCCATCACTTCACGGTTGGGAGGAGGTTCGTTTCTTCATATTCCGTGTTGATTTTTCTCCAACCATTCGTTTTTGATGGTGACCAATAATTCTATTTTAGACTCATCTGTCGCAGAGCATGGACTTTCCAGAAGGCCCCTGTTTGTCCAAGTTCTCTTTGGCAAGTTGAAACCCCGGCAGTTTTGTGCTTTTTTGAGAGCAGAGGCTTCCTTCTAGATCAACCCTCCTGAATGTCAGGGCTATTCAATTTTCGTCTGATTGAGACGCATGCACATTTGGGTCCCAGATGCTGCAGAGAGGGCCTGCAACTCTCTATATGTGATGTTTTGGGTTGGCCGGTTTTATTATTTTTCTGGTGCTTCTGGGTGATATTCTTTGATGGGCCGCCCCATTCTAGTGCAAAGTTGGCCTGTCATGTTGAAGCCCTCCATTTGTAAATTATCTGTCGTACAGTGATGGAGGGAGGCTGGAACTTTTGGAGATGGTCTTATACCTTCCCAGACTGATGGGCTTTCACTACCCCTCTCTTCATGTCCTCGGATATCTCCGTTGCTCTTGTCATTGTTGATTGGTATGGGACCACAATGGTTCAGTTGGTTTTCCTCTCTCCTTTAATTAGTGGGCAGTCCAAACTTTTCCAAGGATGTCTCATTTCATTGGTCCGCTGAGTTATTGATTAAGCACCCAATGTGTTTCAACCTGCGTCCTTTTACTGTCGGGACAGTGGGGGGTTTTTGTTACCAATAGCAGATGGGGGTTTTCACTTACTTTGCACATACACTAAGTCCATGTTTCTGTAGTTTTTTTGGGCTACTTAACACAACCTACTAAACAAGTAACATGCAAGTGATGAACTATATCTGACATCATTAATAAACCACTGGTGATGATATAATAGAAAAGCATGGTTAAAAAACAACAGAAACTCTACACCACTTGAGGGGTTCACATACTTGCAAGCAGAACTTGTATGTGGAAAACAAAACCCCAATATCTACCAGGGGTCACCTTGCAATGTGAGCACAGAGACTGATCAGGGATTGGTCACTAGGCTTAGTTTATATTATAAAGTTATGTTCTTGTCACCTGAACCAGAGTATAAGAGCTCAAAATTATGTTCAAACTAAACTAAATCAAAGTATCAAGGGATATAACAGCCTGGGATATGTGTTTTCCTTCTTTTGTTTGAAACATAAGCAAACCATGCAAACTACTAGCTTTGTATAAGAGCTAGGATTATGATTTTAGAGTTTATAGCAGAAGAATAACTCACTGCATAAAATTCCAAATCCCAGCCTGCGCACTCCTTGTTCTGGAATCACATTATCCATTAAGACTAGACAATAGGAAAAAGTTCAGAGTGCTATTGACCCTTGTATTCCTGTCACAATGGCTTACACCAAGTTGGTAAGCAGGTCATAGAGTGATTTTCTGAACAAAATTTATAGTTTACAACAGTAAGAGAAAAAACAGGGTGGGATTAGAAAAGCAGGGTTGTCCAACTCCAGTCCTCAAGGGCCAGGAATTTACGGTATTTACTTCATTTTTTTATTTCCCAATCAGGCATCAGTAAATAAAGTACAGTAAATGTCAGAAAAAAGTCTGGCCTGTATGTGGCACTCAAGGATAACAACTTTGGCCTAGGGGAAATAAAAAGTGTTTTACATTCAAATGGATTGGATGAGATTTCTACTACATTTCCATAATACAAAAATTCCTATTTTTCGGACTATAAGACGCACCTGACCATAAGAATCACCCAGTTTTTAGAGCAGGAAAACCAGAAAAAATGATATTTGAAGTGTTCAAATCAATTGGGCAAAATATTCCCACAAGGTGTCACTAGCACATTGGCACATTCATGGCACATCATGAATTGGGAAGATGGGGGGACTTTTGCAGGGGAAGCTGCATGCATGTTTCCTCTTCAGGCTGTGTGGCAGCTCACACACAGGTAGACATAGATGGGAGAGATGCTGGCTGGCATCTTTCATCTATAGCTCTCTGCTGTATTGGGGCTCTGCTGATATAAACAATACAGTACAGTAGGAAGATCCGGCCATGTGTGGATCTCCCATATGACAGCTCCTCCACCTCCTGGGCCAATCTTCTTGCCGGTAGGCCGAGGATGCTGGTGGGGACCATAAGACACAGGCACGTCTTATAGTACGTCTTGCAGTTTAGCCCTGAACTAGGTGGGGTAGAGTGGAGAATGAAGGACCATATTACCACTTGTTGCTTAGTTCACCCTATATCAATATTGATATCAGTATTGGCATAAGTGTCAAGTTGATGAGTCATTGTATTAGAAAAGTTGCAGGTGGCCAACAGGTCTCCCACGCTCAGCCACATGTCTAGATCCAACTTGGCGTCTAGACGTTAATGTCTGAATGTCCCTGTTAGTCCCAGATTTGTTGAATACTGGAAAATATAATAGTTTTGAAAAACAAACTATCCCCACAAAGTAATACTTGCTGTATATTGGATGATAACCTTTACAAACATACTTCCTTTATTTTCACCATGTAGATTGCAGTTACCTTCACCAGTAAGGAGATATGCTTCTATGATCTGAACTCAAAGCAGGACCTATTTTGCCAGTATAAACTGCAAGGACTTCCTGGCACACCGATATCTATGGACTATTGGTATGACCCTGATGATGGTAACAATGCCATTTTGACACTTGGAGATGTTAATGGACAGGTAAGATTCTGTAAAGTCAAAGCTACAACTGTTACAAGGAAAATCTAGGTTGGATACAGTAGCAGAGTACATAGACAGAGAGTGCTAGAATATTAGGCAAATGAGTATTTTGCACACATCATCCTCTTTATCATGTTGTCTACTCCAAGCTGTATAGGCTCGAATAGCCTTACTACTCAATTAAGCAATTAGGTGATCGGGCCACTCTGTATGAGAAAGGGGGTGGTCTAATGACACAAACACCCTATATAGGGGTGCAATTATTAGGCAACTTCCTTTCGTTGGCAAAATGGGTCAAAAGAAGGACTTGACCGGAGTTAGAAACGGTCAAAAAAATAGTGTGAGAATCTTGAGAGGAGCAGCTGCTCTTAAAATTACACTATAGCTTCTGGACGCGTGATCATGAAACAATCAGCGTTCATTCAAAATCGTAACAGGTCGCAAGAAGGGGACGCGTGGTGTGGAACAACAAAGGCGCAACATAACTGCCCCTGAACTGAGAAAAGGACAGCGTGCAGCTGCCAAGATTGCCCTTGCCACCATGTTTGGCCAATTCAGAGCTGCAACATCAACGGGAGTGCCCAAAAGCACAGGTGTGCAATACTCAGAGGGACTGAAAGGCTGAAAGAGGAACCACCAGAACAGGACACACAAGTGTTGAAACAGTCAGACTTGGGCAAGAAATATCTCAAGACTGATTTTTCGAAGTTTTTATGGACTGAGAAATGAGAGTGAGTCTTGATTGGGCCAGAATGGATGGGCACTGTGGTGGATGGTAAAGGGGCAGAGAGCTCCAGTCCAAATGAGACGCGTAAGGTGGAGGTGGAGTATCGCGGTTGGGTGCGTAGTCATCAAACGATGCGCTTGTGGGGGGCCTTTTCGGTTGAGTATGGGAGTCAAGCTCAACTCCCTAGCCTACTGCCCAGTTCTGGAGACAACCCTTCTCAAGCCGTGGGTAAAGGAAGAGTTGCATCCTCAAGAAAAAACATGATTTTCATGCAGGACATGCTCCATCAAAAGCGTCCAAGTAGCACAGCGTGGATGGCAAGAAAGGCGTATAAACGAAGAAAAACTAATGACATGGCCTCCTTGTTCACATGCTCTGAACACCATTGAGAACCTGTGTCCATATCAAATGTGTAGATTTACAAAGGATTGGAGGTGAAAACGCACCTCTCTGACAGTGTCTGGAGGCTGCCTGTGGTTGTGCTGCACGCAATGTTGATGGTGAACAGATAAAAACACTGACAGAATCCTGGAAGGCAGGCTGTGAGTGCCCTTGGCCAAAGGAACGGTGCTATACGGTCAGATTTGGTTTTGTTCTTGTTTTGAATGTCAGAAGTATATTGTGTGAATGTTGAGAGTTATCGGGTTTCACTGGTAAAATAAATACCTTGAAAAATGGGTAAATTTGTTTTTTGTTTAAGTGCTAATTAAGTATGAACAGTAGTAAATAGTAACCTGCACACACAGATATCCCCTAAAAATAGCTAAAACTAAAAAACAAACTAAAAAGACTTCCAAAAATATTCAGCTTTGATAGTAAGAGTTTTTTGGGTTCATGAGCACATGGTTGTTGTTCAATAATAACAAATTATTCCTCAACATACCACTTGCCCACTAAGATTGCACTCCCCTGCTACTCTGTACTGATCCAA
>CM070035.1:52784406-52794880 GCA_036250615.1 Ptychadena robeensis | reverse complement strand
TAGGGGGGTAAAACCAACTCCATTGGCCCTTTTATAAACTACAGTTGCCAAACGTTTGTCTTTCATGTACACTGATATTGCAGAGAGAAGCCTGGATTACAGAGTACATTGGCTGTATTAAGGAGTACATTCATCAATGGGCATGCCTTGTCATGTCATCCAGAAATCAAATAATTTTTTCCAACTAATTACTATCTCCTTTGCTCTGCTAAGGAAAATAACAGACACTAGAAATGCCACATTTATAACTTGACCAATCAAACACATGAAAAATCTGCAGCAAAGGCTCTTGTATCTACCTTATTGTGGTTGATATATTATAAGGAGTACATTAGTGGAGCAAAGTGTTATTCTTTTCATTGTTTTATTACCATTGTTGCTTTAGATTTCTGCAACTGTTTAATAATTCAATCTCAAAGTAAATATTCAAGTACTACTAAGGGCTCCTGTAAGCCAGTCTACAAGTTCCAAATCCAGTAGCTATGTAATACAGAAACCTTATGAAGTAAATAAACATTTTAACCTTTAAAATATTAAAGATGAATGCATGTGAGCATGCTGCTAATGATTACTAATTGATTGATAATCTATGAAAACTTTTACTTTTGGTTTGGTTTAACTAAATCAAAAACCTGATTCATGATTAATTGAATGAGAACATTACTGTGGGAAAACTGAGTGTCGCTACCATATTTAACTTATCTAAATAAAAACACGAAGACCAGATTGTATCTTTGGAAATTGGAATTGTTTATATATATATATAAAATACAGGCCACAGCTTTCAAAATATATAAACTGTTTAATACAATTTTTCCAAAACCGATCTGGATCCCCCTCGTGCATCCGACTATAGTACTCGCTCCAACTGTACCGCCACCAGCCCTTCCATTACCAGCTCGATGGGTACCTTATCCAAACTTAACACAAACACATAACCATTTTAACTGTGTGGGGGTTATCCCCTCCATATCATCCAACCAGAATCTGGTGACTGCCCTAACCAAACTAGCACGTCACCAAGATCTTTAAAAGTTATGTCTTCTTCTCCATGCACTGCCGAGGTTCACGACTGCTGTGACAAGAGAAACCTAAAAACATGAAAAGAAAACACAAAATACAAATGCCAATAAAAAGAGGGTGGGGGGGTGACTGAAGATCCAAAGAGGACTCCCCTTCCTTTCTATCCCCCTTAAATCGATTCCCTAACTACCCCTCCTCTTCCTCCCTGTCAGACTGCCTCACATTAACCCTATAACTGCCTACTGCTGCTGGCCAGCTCCCCCCAGTCAAAAGCCCTCCCACCTAGGCTTTGCCCCGGCTCCTGGGCTTACATTATGGCCAATGGATGTGTTGGCTTGACACAGCCATGACACCCAACCAGCAGTTTGCAGGCAGGTTGCCCACAGTTTAGGGCGCATTACCACTGCACCCTCTTCATTTGAATAGGAAACTGATTGATTGACACAGTGGCTACATGGTACCCCATGGATGGGGTATCATGAATGAATATTATGAATGTATTGGCTTGTGTCAATGTCCTTTTTGCCGCTGTTGGTGTTCACTGAACACTGGGATAAAGATGCAGGGGAAACTAGCACTAAAGCCGGCTATAGACACCTCGATCCATGGCCGGCTTGTAGAAGACTCATTACAGTATGGTGATGTCACCACGCTGTGAGGATTTGGCTACAGAACTGACGGAAATCCTGTGTGATCCACAAACACAAGGATTCCTGTCAGATTGTAGCCAATAACTTGGAGGGGGAGAAGACTCCCCATCCACCGTAACTGACTACAACAGGATCGGCCACAAAGCATAATGGCAGGACAGATTGTCATGCAATACAACTTCGTGGCTTTTTGGGTTGAAACCTCAAGGTGGGCACCCCTGTAGTTGCGGGCAACCGACCACCATGTGTTCGGCCAGAGCACGCACGCCGGTCGATGACCTGCAACTATGGCCAGGAATCAGCATATCTATGGCCAGCTTAAGGCTGCATTTGGATGGTCAGTTGAAAAAATGTTTTCGCATTTGGTTGACAATTCAAAATTAAATTTTTAGTCTGGTTTTTAGGCAGTTGCTCATATGGTATGGTTGTTAATGATTAATAACAACCATCCACCAACCACTACTGCCTGCACAATGTGTACAACCAACCGTCTGTAGCCTAAAGCTGAGCATACACGGTTCGATTTTCCCGTCCGGTTGTTTGTTTGAGAAACTATTCTTTTTTACCACCACAGAATGTTATCAAAGCAAAACCGATCAATACCTTTCCGAAGCCCCTTGTGCATGCTCCATAGTACTATTGCATACAAATTTATCGAAATACCAAGAACACCTGTCAGATACTTGTACAACCAAGTAAAATTTCTGTAACATAACATATATAATAACCTAGCCGTGTATTACGTTGCAGCACAACCATGAACACACACTGACTTTCTTACAATCTTCCTGTTTATGTAGGAGCAGTCCATGGGAAAACACAATTTTGGGTAAGAAATACAGAGAAAATGCATTAAAAGAAAAGTTACATTCAAACTTCATTGGAGATTCAGTGCAGCACAGTGTTGGTAAGTGCGATGCCGATGACATTTTTATAATGCTTAATCTATATTAAATTTATGACATTTTTACTGTAGTACCGTACACCATAAATAAAATATTAGCAGTCGCAGTGCTTCTTAAAGGCTGGTTGTGATTTGCTCCCATGGAAAACCGCTCATTAAACTTGCAAGCGAGCATGAAACACGATGTAAAATGCTGCCTACAGATCTGAGCAGAGTCCAGCGAGAAGTACGCAGGAAACAAACTTGGTGAGCAGCGTGCAAGTGTCACATGTCTCAATGATAGATGCTGAATAGATGTAAACTCCTAACCTCTAATCTGTTTTAAAAAACTCAACTCTGACAGTGGAAAGGGGTGTAATGTGTGTGAACTCAGTTACCAGTCCTTAGATGTTGCTGTCTGCATTACTTTTCTTTATCATGGCTTTTATTTACATTGGGATTTGCCAATATCACACATCTTGCCTAAAGCTAGCCACACATGGTTAAATTTTAGCATTCAATCAATGTTTTTCAATGAAAAATTTGATAGATGAAAGAAAAACGTTTTTCTGCCCCCATAGTACAATCGACGATTATTGATCGATTTTTGTCAAATCGACGATTGAATCGTGATCAAACAGGTTGGAAAATATTGGTTGATTGTACAATCATCAAACTACATTCCTTGTGGCTACTTCCCTTAACACATCATTTCCGATTTAAACAAAAATTGTAAGAGGAATTCAATCGACGATTCGGATTACTTCAAAATTACTTCAAAATTGAACAATAATCGTACTCCCCATGTGGTGTACATCGATTAAATTAAAATAGATTTTTGATTTTTTCATTGAGCTACAAAATCTAATCTAACATGGATTGAATGCTAAAATTGAACCATGTGTGGCTAGCTTAAGGGCCCCCATACACCTTTAGATTTCTCTGTCAGATTTCCTTTAGATCTCCTTTTGTTTTACCAAAACCATGTAATATGAGGGACTTAAACCATCAAGTCTACCTGTGTTCAATCCCAGAGGACCCCGCACTACATAGTTGTTGGTAGATCTAAAGGATATCTGACAGATATCTAAAGGTGTATGGCCAGCTTAAAGGTGGTTATGATCAATTGTATCTGTGGAGGAGAAATGTAACTACTTTTAAGCAGGGTAAAGGCAGCTCGATATTCGAGCCGTCCGATGTTCCCTGCAGCAGTGTGAAGACGTTATCACGCTGCTGTCAGATATCGGCGGAGCTGGGGAGAGCAGAGCTTTGCATGGAAACCCGCGGTCTCTAGGCAAAGCAACGGACATCGGTTGTATTAACGGTCATGTCCGATATGGCTGTTTTAGAGCGGGATTGATTGGTCCCGCTTGAAAACAGTGATGGGGGCATATTTTGTGGGCCAGATAGAGGGCCGTGAGCGCCATCTGATCAAATTTTGTAAAAGATTCTAGCAGAATCGCGTGCCGTGAATGCACACTGCACTGGTTCTATTCCAACTATTACAAAATTGAGGCATGCCCAGCTTTAGATGGACTAATGCATGTAGATGGCGTTTTCTTAAATTATTAACATAGGTTAAGCTGGGCATAGACGTGTCGACCGACCACGTGTGATGACGAAATCATGCACAGCCGGTTGTGCCAAGAATCGTGGGCACACCCTTTGTGTGCCAGCATTTACTTTGCATGGGGAAAGTACATGCAAAGTAATAAGATCAACCTAAAAATTATGGACATGTCCATTATTTGGCAGATCGATTTCTGGCCTGATTTAAGGTGGACGCGTTAGATTTGCAGCCAACTTTGCGGCAGATCGATTGCTACAAGTGCACACGACGGTCGATCTGCAATGAAACCTGCCACAAATCTAACCGTCTATGACCAGCTTTACTCTTTTATTCTATTCCATCTGATCATTGTAAGCCTCTGTCAGTGGTACGTTTTCACTCAACATTTTAACATTGACATCTTGTGTGTTAAAGAAGGCTACAGTACAGGATTCATAGATAATACAACATTTGTAGAGTGAAACAATGCTGTGAAAAATCTAGAGGCACAATACATTATATCAGTGGTTCCCAAACTTTCCTTGCAGGACCCCCTTTTCTATGTAGGAACATTATCGAGCCCCCCCCCCCCCCCCCCCCCCCCCCCCATTCAAACACAGGTTATGAATGAGGGCCCCTGGAATACCTTCGCGCCCCCCCGTTTGGAAACCACTGCATTATATGCACATTTTGTGCCCTTGGTTACTTCTAAGCTAATCAGTAGTCAGCTACATAAAGCTAAACTTTTTTTTTCCAGATGGCCCTAGTTATGTTGTGAAATGTGAATATTACCTGTGAATTGATGAAAAAAAAGTGATTTGTATGTAAAACCACTTGCAGCTTTCCCTATTGACAGGAGGGAAAAATGTCCACTGTGTTTAGCTGCCCCTGTGTGCTTATCAGCGGTACAATTATATTTATACACTTTGTAGTAGGTGTTAGCGAGTGGGAAGGCTTGGCAGGAGCTAATGATTGGACAGAAACAAAGGCAACAAAAAGTAAAGAATTAATGCAGAAATTTTATTATGAAAGAAGAAAAAACAGTCTGCTGCATTACGTGGCATCATTCAGCATTATTGAATATGTCATTGGCTATGGTGGGGAAATAATTAATAGTGTACATTTCCTTTTGCGCACAGTCCCTGATTCTACAAGATGATGGTCAGGCTGGGTAAACAAAGATATTAGTTGC
The DNA here is from genome assembly GCA_036250615.1 of Ptychadena robeensis. NCBI lineage: Eukaryota > Metazoa > Chordata > Amphibia > Anura > Ptychadenidae > Ptychadena > Ptychadena robeensis. The sequence goes on along the minus strand of CM070035.1, from coordinate 52,789,583 downwards.
TAGTGACCTAATCTATCCCTTGATTGGTAAAGTAGTAAGCAGGAAGTAGGAGATTGCTAATCTCATCCACCTACCACTCCAGGCTGGAAAAACTAGTAAATAAATCTGGCCATATACACGCCGTGTATGCTTCCCACCTGGAGCAATCGATCCAGCTCTTAAGGCCCCCATACACGCCCCGATTTTCCGTCCGATCGATTAAAAACAATTGATTTTTTGCATTGGTCTTCCAAAAATTGGTCAATGCCCACATGGTTCGAACGAGTAACTTCGATCAAACTTTTGGGAATAATCGGTCGTAATGTGATCGGACATGTTGGAAAATTTTTCTTGATCTAATCTAAATTGTATTCAATCGGCTACTATTTCTTATGACCCGACCAATTTAGGTCCAATCTAACTAGTTATCATACTTTTACTTCCTGTTTCAAACATTGTGGTGTGTGTAAAATCATATGCCAGGTTGTGCTAGGATGTATATATGTTTTAACATTCTCCTGTATTTCTCTCTTTTTTTTTTATTCATGTGAACTAAACTGAAGTTGAGACCCTGTTTCCCCTATGATTAGCCATCCCCATCAAAGGCACCCCCAGATTTTTTCACAAACATTTTAAATAAGCCCCCCACCCCCAGAACAGACACCCACAGATGCCTGGCCCTGGCCAAAACTCCCATTCGGGTGGTACAACTGTGTGTCTCAAGCTGCTGATCCCTGCCATAACCCTTCCACTTCCGATCAAACATAAAATCGTCCGATGGAAAATGTTCGATCGAAGTAGGTAAAATCGGACAATAACTGGTTGCTTTATTTGGGGGTATAATGAAATACAGTCCGATCGATCAAAGATCCTCGTATCGGAAAACATCGATTGATTTTAATCGATCGGACGGAAAATCGGGCGTGTATGGGGGCCTTAAAGGTGCCCATATACGCATAGATATGGGCTAGATCGATGGCGCTCATGGCCATCTATCTGGCACATATCTAATGCTGCCATCCCTGTTTTTGACATGACCGTAAATCACGGTTGATGTCCATCGCATCCAAAGCATCGGCTGAGCTGGATGACACAGCAGTGATGCACCTCCAGCTCCTTCAATATCAAGCTCATCGCGCTGAGCTTGAAGGCTGATCTGTCTAACGGGCATCGACCTGTGTATGGCAGACGTAAGAAAATGGCAATCAATGTTGGTAAATCCTTGTCCGATTGCCATTACTTTGGATGGGCCTAGGATTAATTGCCAAAGGGGGTGCGCATCTATTTAAGTAGTTGCGTCAACGCGATGCGATCGGTCTTTCATCGAAACAATCAGTTTGAATTTCCCGCCGCCTCCCCGATGTGACGTCATCACGTCACTCGGAGGGGGGGGGGGGGGGGAAGAGAGGAGAAGGAGGCATGCTGCCAGCCATCATGTCACATCGGGGACACCGGGACAGCGCAGAACTGTGAGTATGCGCTCCCGGTGCCCCGATGTGTGCTGGACGGCAGAATCTTGTCCAGTGCTATTATAGCAGTGGCAGCGCTGGACGAGATGCTGCCGTCCTGACCGCTAGGGCGGTTAATTACTATTGTCTCCCCACTGATTAGTCCATTTCTGTTCTGCTCTTTACCAACTCCCTACCCCAATAAATAATAACAGGAAGCTCAAAAGCCAGCAGAGATAGAATTAGGGCTTGTTTCCATTGATGCGATTTGCCGCGGTTGTATCTGCACGGCTGCCGCCCCTCCGACCGCATCCATAGGCAAACCATCAGCCAGGCTCCATTGGTGCGGCTGAGTGTGGATGCGGTGCGGGTGTGGATGCGGTGCGGTTCTCGTGTGGGGGGGGGGGGGGGGGGGGGGGGGGGGGGGGGGGGCTGCCCAAAGTCTTGATCCGAACGCACGGACGTACGCGTGCATCCGCATGAAAACAGCTTGGGGTGCCGGCGGGAGCGGCTGCAGCCACGCGGGTACAGCAGCAGCAAATCGCACCGGTGGAAACAAGCCCTTAGGCAAATTATTAGATCAATTAACAGTTATTTTCTGACTGGACGCCCTGAGGGAACTATATAGCATGAACGTTCATCCTATGAAGTCTATGGCAAAGAAAATAGAAGCAAATTACCGTATTAATCAAGTACAAGCCGACCCGAATATAAGCAGAGGTACCCAATTTTAGAAAACAATTCTGGAAAAACAGAATAATTATAAGCCTAGAGAGGGAAATGCAGCAACTAAGGCACAGAAACACACAGCAAATATTCTTCTGTTTTGAGGTGTAATTACTTAATTCAGCAGATTTGTAGGTTAATTACACAGCCCGGGAACATGATATCATCACTAGAAGTACTGGAGATGTAGATGTGGGAACATTGTAAAGAAAAAAGTATTGTTCTAGCATATCAAGTTTTTGCACAAAATTTCAAATATGACTTGACTTTGAACCTAATTTGCAAAAACTACAGATGCTAGAGCAATATTTTTTTTCAAATGTTCCCACAACCCTTCTCTATATCCCCAGCAAATTTGGTGATGATAGCATGTCCACCTACAAAATGCAGCGATTTAAATTTTTTGACCCCAATATAGGCCGAATTTCATTTTTTGAGCACATTTCAGGTGCTGAAAATTTCATCTTTTATTCGAGTATATACGGTATTATCTTTATCTGCATAATGCTGCATCTCCATACTACTTTAGTAGCCTGTAAGTTTTACAACAAAATTGGTGGTGAATTTCATAGATAATTATAGGGGGAAGATTTTTGCTTCCAAATCCTATTTAACTACTGTTAACCGCCATAGCGTTATGGACGGCAGCACCTCGTCCAGCGCTCCAACTGCTACTATCGCACTGGACGAGGTGCTGCCGTCCAGTACAATGCGGGGCTCAGGGAGAGCGCTTACTCACGCTGTCCCCGTGTCCCCGATGCGACATGCCTCCTTGCATGTCCTTCTCCCCCTCCCTGCGGCGGGAGATTTGTACAGTAAATAGCATGAAAGCAGTTTTCTATGTAGAAAACTGCTTTCAAACTCCCCCTATGTACTAAATATCGCCAGAATAAAGTCCCTGATGCCCCAGATGTGCCCATTTGCAGTAACCCTTTCTTCCCTGGTGTGATTTTATCACACCAGGTTAGAGAGGGTTAAGTGCAAATGGGAACATCTGGGGCACCAGAGACTTTTTATTTTGGCGATATTTAGTACATAGAAGCATAGTTTTGTGTCCAAATTTTTGAGGTTTTTTTTCATTATTTTTATAAAAAAAAGAAATATTTTATTTTACATAATTGTTTGTTTCAAGCATTATTATATTCAGGATGTCTATTAGACCCTTGTACGGACATATTTTGGGAAGTTACAGGCCTACGACATAAAGAAAAATTTACCATTGAAGTCTATGGTGCACTTTTGGTACAGAAATCTGGACCTCAGCAGTGCGCTAGGGGGGTTAAAAGAAAGCCCTGGAAATCGGTCACTGTCATTAGGGAGATAGACCAATGGAAAATCATTATTAAAAAAACATTTAGAAAGAAAAGTTTTGACGGCTAGGTTAACGTAACACAAATCCTTTAATTTATATGCATCAGGGATGCTTTATTGAGGTACATGGTGTGATGAAACAGTATGGCCGCTGACCACTTAGCCTTCTTATCAATGCAATTGCATAGGCTCATAAGGTTTAGTAAATGAAGCTCACTGTTTCACTTCTGGAAAATTCTCAGATTGTGGAAGGAAACGGTAACCCAAGACAGCCCACCCTGGGAAACCACACAAATAAAGACAAAATAAAGGATAGTAATGCTGATTTTAATACTGCTTGGAGGAAAAGACAAACATGTACACGTAGATGTTAATATGATTTCTTATTGATTGCAGGTACCTTCAGCTTGTTAAACATAGATGCTCTACAGGATACAATGGAGATAAGCAAACCGGATTTTATTATAAATCCTGACAAATACTTTGGAGAAAAGCCAGAAGAAGAAAGTTCTAAAGTTGTAGAAGTCCCCACACTCTCAGAAAGTAAGTTATCATACACTTTATGTTCACCAGACTCTGTAATGTCTGAACGTATTCTTTGCATATAAAACAGTCCTTTTTAGCTAGGAAATATTCGATTATGCATTTGATAGATTGACATAGCAAAATAGAAGTTATGATTTAGCTCATCAAAGAAATTATTAGTCACTAGGGTTGGTTAAAGTGTATCCAAATGCAGTGTAAGTATTGTATAGTTTACTAGTTGTTAGATGAAATGGCTGCATTCGTTTTATTATGTCCTTATATGTTTGTTACGAAAGCTGGGCATAGACATTACAAAAACTGCCAATCTCCCGGCAGATGGACCCCATGTGATGACGTCATCACACTTGGCCGTGCCGAGAATCGACCGGGTACCCTTTGTGTGTTGGTTTCCTGGCCGAATTCAACTTTTAACCTTCATATTTGCACCCGATTTCGCGGCGGTCCATTAGTGGCAAAATTTACCGCAAATCGAAACATCTATGCCCAGCTTAAGACATTATCTGTGCTTTCTTTTCTACACTTTCTTTTTCCATTTTATCTATGATGGTTACACAGGACCTGCAAACTTGTCTTGCCTGTTTCATAGTGGATTAAAGGAACTAGAAATGTATACAGCAGAACACCGTATTTCTGCTAGGATTCACAGATGTACTCTCTACTTATTGAAAATCAAACCACCATCATTTAGCTAGATGATCAGTTACCTGGGTATCAGAACATTAATTATTCCTAACCTCTTTGGTTATAACCCTTTGGTATAACTTTTAGACTCTGTGAAAAAGTCCTGGTGAAAAATCTAGACTCTGCATAATGTAAGCTTCAACCCCAGTTTTACCTATAAAATAGGTCTGAAATGTAGCGAAAGTATGGAGTGAATCCGTTACTGCCACATACACTAATGCTTGATATTTTGTTAACCCTTGTTAACCCATAAATTTGACCTAAAATATCCTAAAAGTAGATAAAGAAAGAAGAAGTTAAACTAAGAATATAAAAATCCTTATAGATGATCATAATTGTAATGAAACCCATATCTGGGTGTGCCAAGTGTAAGTTAGTGTAAGTTGATACAATACATTAAAGATGGTGTTTGGGCTTTACCCCTCTAGTAAAGCAAGCCATACACGTGTCAGATTCCATGGCCAATTGATCACTCACCCGATCGAT
>CM070035.1:52769957-52784306 GCA_036250615.1 Ptychadena robeensis | reverse complement strand
GCCCGGAATCGATCGTGCCGGAATCCGCTGGGAATCCGACACGTGTATGGGGGCCTTAAGACTGACAAATAGTGGAATTCAAGACCATACTTAGGCTACTCTCTACTCCACATGATAGACATGACCATCACACACAATGGGTGGAGTGGTCACGTTTTGCCCGTGTTAAGGGGATGCCACACCTAATAAAAAATGTTTCCTTTGTGATGCTTCACATTAATATAGGCTATATACATTCAATGGGCAATGGGCTAAAATAGGGTTCACTCTCAAAGATAGCTTCTGCTGCAAGGTAAGGCATCTAAAAGTCCGAGAGTTTAAAGAGGAACCAAAAATAACTTTTTTACAAGGGGAAATGTTGATGTTCATGAACTCACCATCAAGATAACACCTAATGGCAATGCTGTGTATTGCAGAGAAGAACAAAGAAAAACATTAATGTCAACCAAATATATTGTTGACTGCCAGAAATCATGTCAGCAAAGCTGACTGTACTGGAAGAATGTTTTGTGGATAGATGAAGCCAGAATAGACCTTTGGGTTAAATGATGAGCATTACATAGGGAGAAATAAAGTCACTGATTCCAACTTACAAACCTTAACTCATCTAATTTGTGTGCCTTGGTTTGGGTCTGTTTTGCTGCATATGGGACTGAAAGGTTTTCATTCATTAATGGAACAATTAACCTCCCGTTTTCAGTGGCACAGTGCGGGCAATCGCAACAGAGTACATATCCATCCATGGATGGGCTGGGAAATCAAAGCTTCTCCATTATAATAGAGGTCTATGGTGCCGCACCACCCCCCGCCCCCCTTCTGGGTCACCAATGGCCCAGAAGGGGCAGATGTCAGAGCCGGTCGGCGGGCCTGCCGCAATACAAAATCACCGCAGGCTCATCTGGTATATTTAGGTTTAGATGACCACAGGTCAGCCTGGGTTCGTCTCAAATACTAGTTTAATTTGGAACTATAATAGAGAATTCTAAAGAAAAATGTTAAACATGAAACAAAATTCAAGCTAAGAATGTTTAAAAAAAGAATAAAGCCAACATTGTGGAATGACCAAGTCAAAGCTCTAACCTTAATACAATGAAAATCATGTAGTAGGACCTAGGGCAAGCAGTTCATGTGAGGAAACCCAGTAGCATCCAAAGGCTGAAGCTCTACTGTATAAAGGAATGGGCTAAAAATCCACAGAGCCGATGTGCAAGACAGATCAGTAGCTACCGCAAACATTTAGTTGCAGCTATTGCTGTGAGAGCAGGGTTCATTTACTTTTTCCACATGCAGATCAGTTATTCATTATTATTATTATTTTTAATAATTACTTACCCAAATATAATAACACCCATTTCGTTTGTAAATCTAGGTAATTTTCTATCTTTAGGACTTGTTTGAAAATCAGATAATATTTTAGTTCAGATTCAAAATAAAATATAGTACATTTTACAAGGGCAAACCAACTTTCAAGCACCACTGTTATATAACCTAACTGTGCACCAGTCCGCTCCGCAACATACGCCAAATCTTCTGTTGATCTGATACAAAAGGTAGTTTGGGTTCATGTATTCAGTTAGCTGCTAAAATTGTTGCTCATAAATATTTAGTATTCATTGTGCAAAAATCTCAGGGCACTTTCCATGTCTTGCAAGTCTATCTTTAATGACAGAAAGCTAAAAAAACATACAATAAAAAAATGTGACTTCTTAAGAAGTTATAAGAAAGAAAGTTTTGTTAAGGGAAATGTACACCTGTTTTAAGAGAGAACTCTGTAGACTGCTTGTTTTTGGAGTTTTTCCATGAAAAAAGCTCACTCTATATTATACATATATACAGCAAGTTTGGAGTTCAAGTGATACCGTTAATTGGCTGAAGTCATTAGAGAAGCAAGCTTTCAGGATATCGCAGATCCCTTCTTCAGGCTAATACAATTCTGGTTTTTGAAACTCACATTTATACACAAAATAATAAGGTCATAAATATTTTAACAAAAGCAACAGTTTTGTCCTAACACACATGAGTGATTGAGGTGAGAGTAAAGGTTAAGCCTGCCATACACCCACCAACTGGGTGCCGACAGACGAGTGCCGATGAGCTCTGGAATGCAGCGTGATAACGTCATCACACTGCATTCCCGGGCTGACTGAATCGCCGGGCACCCTTTGTGTGCTGGCTGTCACCTTCAATGAAGACGCCGGTCTTCATTGAAAGTGACGGCATCGTCTGGCATCGGCCAGAGAACATCGGACATGTCCGTTCTCTGTCCGTTCTCTGGCCGGCCTGTCGATCCATGTGGGCACACACCGATTGGCGGGCGGTTTTGCCGCCGACCGACGGCACGAGCACGCACGCCCGTCGGTCAGCAGCAAAATCGGCTGCTAATCGGTGTGTGTATGGCAGGCATTAGTTAATGGAGATAGTGATCAGAGTTAGGAAGAGTTATTGGGGGTGATATAGATGTTCAGCTGTGATATTCACCTCCTTCAGCAATTAAAATGTCCATAGACCTGGGAAGCACTAACTAAGGCTAACTTCAGTTAGCCAATAAACGGTATCACTTGAACTCCAAACTTGCTGTATTTATCGATGGCTAACACGGTACAACACTCTACTATTATACATATATAAAAATACTATATGCTTATACAATTATTTCTTTATAATGCAGAGATAGAGGAGAGCTTGTGTTTTAGTGTCTTTACTGCTTTTGTGTACATGATGTGGGCAAAGGATCATCTTGGTCTGCCTAGTTTTTCTTTAATATGTTTTACTGTGCATTGAATACATCAGCCACCAATAGCACTCCCCACCATTTACTACATCTACACATGCATGGTATCGGATAGTTCTTCTGCTGGCTAATGGTTGTAGGAGTAACATGTGTCCCCTAATAACCAGTAGTCAAACAGAATGAGTGAATGAATTGGTGAATGAGTGGAGCTGTGTAAAATTAAGCTGGCCATACATGGGTCGATTTCTGTGCCATTGATGTATGACCGATTGCAACGTGGTGATGCAACTAATTGCCAAATGATTGTAATGGCAATCAAACAGGGATTTACCAACATGTCAGATCACTGTTGATCGTAATTTTCTTGGAGCATAATCGATCACTCCAGGTGGGCAGTGTTTGATCCCCAAAGGAGCGTGCTTGGTGATTAAACCTTCGGAAATTCAACCCTTAATCAAACTGTTTATGACCAGCTTTAGAAAAATAAACCCTTTGTACTCTTTTAGTACATCTGTGTATATAAAGTGAAGCTAAACTGTGAATTGTGACCCATGTCCCTCGCAGTCAAACTACATTTTACACACAAGCTATAAAAATTTAATAAATAAAAACCTTACCTGTAATTATTAAATCTGGATTGCCCCACTTGGCTCTTACCCTCCGATGATGATGCAACAGAGCCAGCATTTCCACTCGCAGGGCACAGGGAGACTAGAGAAGGTAAATGTAACTGTCTCAATGGTGTTACCTTCATGAGTCTCAGAAGATATGTTTTCAGTAAGGAAAACTATCCAGCACTATCTTGTTGCAATTCATAGTATTACATGTAGACTGATACAGGAAGACAGGTACTGGCATATGATTCCTCTGTTGCCAGGAGAACTGCCAGGGTTTAAGGACACGGCAGGTAAGTAGATTTTGTCAGGATGTCTGCTGTCTGGCAGAGATGTAGATCACAAAAGTGGCTGGACTGAATTACAAATCTTTGGTAAATATAGGGGGGGTTTCCACATCCGTAGGGAGCGTATTGCTTGGCGGGAGGTCCCGATGGAGCACCTGCTTGGCGAATGCTGTGTTCTCACAGCCCTGAGCCGTTCTGCCAATGCAGGGCTGAACGTATTGAAATACGATGAACCTCTTCATTGGCGGATGTCTGAACACAGCGTTCGCCAAGCAGGTAAGTGAATGTGCTCCGTCGGGACCTCCCTCCAAACAATATGCGTAGCGGAGGGGGTCCTGACAGATGTGGAACCCCCCCCCCCCCTTACAGCATTTATTTGTCTCTGCATAAAGTTCAGCCTTAATATTTTTATATATATTGCATGTCTATAATTTTATTTTTAGCTTCTATTGACATCTTCTACCAACAGCATCCCACTGTGTCTGTGTTAGAAGGATGGCTTTAGTGGAAGTAGACAGAAATGACTTTCCAGTTCAAACCTCGTTGTAACGCTCAGATCTGCTACATACGGATTCCAGTAAATGACTGCGGGTTTCCTATGGAATTGATAAAGCGGTGACGTGTAAACCAACGCTTGTGTTGTTTTATAAGGCAATGATGAAAAGCCTGTCTTGCCTTATTACTTTTTACATTACAACCAATGCTGCCCATGTACAATACAGCAATGTGACAGATTCAACTCTCTGCTCTGAAAGTTGAACAAAGAAGTTAGTGATCGAAAAATAACAAGTGAAACAAAGTGATAAAGATTGGTAGCATCAGCCTTAAAAAACGTACAGTATATTGGAAAATTGGTTAGGTCAGCTTTAATTGAAGTACTATAGGACAACCAAAATTAAGTGACGAAATGTTTGAAAAGTTAAAGCTGGACCCCATGCTTCTTTCCTGTACTAAAATTGTCTACTTTGATTTCTGTGTGCACACTGTGAGCGGCTCACCTTTAACTACCCACTGATTCTCAAAGCATAGTCTATATGATTCAACACTAGTTCAATGAGTGAAGCCGCAATATAGACATGTCAACACAGGGTGCATACATTTTTCAGTTATTGAATTTTTAACATATATTAGCTCTGGAAACAGATAGCAAAAACACAACTAAATCATACCTGTCAAGTTTTAATTTACTAATTAGGGTATAAATACATGGACATCACTTGCGGTAGCTGGAATGCAGGATTTCTGGTATTCTGGTATCTCCCCTCCCTCCAATTTAGTAGCTGGCTAACTTTGGAGGGAGGGGGCGTTACCTCCTAACTTTCCACCCTGAACATCATCTGCATAAGCGGGGTGGGAACTTAGGAGAGAGAGCAATGCCCCCTCCCTCCTAAGATACCCCAATTTCAAAACCTGAGGAATATCCAGGGTTTATTAAAGTCTGGATTTTGCCTGGAAAGTCACATTAAAAACGTTACTTTCTCTGCCAAAACGCTGACAGGTATGACTAAATACTCTCAATATTCTTTCATAATTGACAGCAGTATCCTATGTCTGTGCTCAAAAAGGCAACTAGTAGTCAGTTATACTGTCTGTGGCCATCTGCATCTCATCTTTACTTATTACTTTATTCTTAAGGCTATGACAAAATCCATGTGCTTGGTGTCAAACAAGGGATTTTGCTGCAATGCTTTAGTGATGTATTGCATTGATGAAAAGTCAATGCAGGGAATGCATTGTGTGCATCAAAAATTAGAGGAGATGCTTTTCTGACATGATTCTCCCTGCATTCAAACAAAAACTAAAATCTTTCTCAGAGTGTGTGTAGGAAACGCGCCCTTGCGTAGCACGTCTTAACTTGAACCCCGCATTAACTCGGATGCACTGACACTAGCGCCTCCTAACATGATATACAGCCATAGCATCCTTGACAATGCGCTTGGTGCATGTCAAACAAGAGATTTTGGTGACATGTTTTCATTCATGCTTTAGGGATGTATTGCGTTGATGACAAGTCAATGCAGGGAATTCTTTGTGAGTCAAAAAGGAGAGGGGATGCTTTTCTGACACGCTGCATTCAAACAGAAATCTCTCCCCGAGGCTGCATAAGAAACACATCCTTACCTAACGCGTCTTAACGGGAACCTTGCATTAATTAACTCTAGCGACTTGTAACATGATCTAGAGCTTTAGCATCCTTGTGAAGTGGGGGTTGCTTTAACATGTGCTTAAGCCTTACTATAGTTGAAGCAGAGCTGTACTATGTCACTCTGGTCAGCTATCTCTCTCTCAATAGATACTTTTAGCAAGGCCTTTGTACAGACCTTTGTCAAGTTAAACATTGTCCACAAACTGATTAACTTCAAGAGCAACTTTACTGAGATGGGTGGGTTTATGAAGTATTTCACTACCGCTAACCGAGTTTACAGGATACAAGCTTGAGTATTATTGTGGAGAAGACTTTTTAGTAGAGAGAAGTGGTGCTACCCAAAAGGTCCAAATAGTGCCCACCTTAGCGGGATGTCTCATACCCTACCCTTAGCCCCTGTAGGGCAGTGTTTATCACTCACATGATACTGGCTGTTTTTTGTAGCCCCATAGGTTGCTGACCCAGTCTGTCTCTCACAGGGAATTCACTCTGACTGAAGATAGAACAGGAACCTGAAGCTGGAACAAGAACCAATGGAACCCCTTTTATATATTTCTTATACCTCCCTGGGGGAAAGCCCCATCCATGTTTTGGGAAAAAAACTATTACAGTCAATACAGTGGGGGAAACTTCTTTATTGTATTACCACTACACTACATTTTCATTACATGTGCTATTTAAGACCCAGTGACATCATCATTGTGTTTATTTGCTTTAGGAAGATATCTAGTTCGAGGGGCCAGCAGAATGCTGTACATAGCTGAACTAATGACCATAAGTGATGCTGAGCTTTTATAATTAAAAGGACTGAAACCCAGAAAAAGAAAAGGGAGTGTTTGTGACAGTAGGTCCGGAGAGGGCTAGATGATGCTATACATAGGGTGAGCTGTGTCTGACTTGAGTTTATAATTTACATTGTGAGAAGCCAACTGTGTTTATTTAAATACAAGTAAGCAGCATCAGTACAACAGTCCCCTTCCTCTTACACCAACACAACATTGTCAACTAAGGTTACCCTACTTCTACAAATGTTATAAAATAAGCCTTTGGTGTATTTTCCAGGATTAGCCCTAGTGTACATGAATACCATGGCATTGCCATTGTACCAATGGCTAACAGCTGCCAGCATGAGGAGTTTACTGACCTGCTACCCCTTGAGAACAAGTTTTATTTAAGAATCCTCTCTCTCTCATCCCTTATGTAATAACTTTTTTTTTACTATTTAGAACTGCGAATTCACTTATTTTTTTGGCAAACCCTACCTACGGTATATATACACATTTCAGAACAACGGTATTCAGAAGGAGAGATTATTGAAACATTTGCAGTCTCAGTGATCATTAGAAGAACAAAGAGTCCTCTGATCTTTAGATCTAATTGACAAAACATCAGCCTTTGTGTAGCTGGATTATTGGAAAATCCACCTTGTATGTTTTTGTAAAAGTCATGTAAATGAGGATTCAGGTCTTTGTAAATGGATAATGCTGCATAATATATAATAATACATTCTAAAATCTGTATTAGGAATGTTTGATGTAAAGTACACAGCAACTGTATGTATTCACTTAGAGTCTTCTCCTCAATTGTGCGTTGCTTGTGTCCTTGATCCTAGAAGAATGTCACATTGCCCAAGATAACAGTGAGAGGGATAACAATGTAAAACTGGGTCAGTTTAGCAATCGTTGGTGTTAATAAAGACTTTTTGGATACTTGCCAGCCACATGAATAATGTAAATGTGATTCTATCACTATTCTAGCACTGAAAGCTGTGTTTGACGAGGGGAGCCTCTTCCCAAGAGAAATTTTGGAACGTGAACTAAAAGCTAAACAACTAAATGACAGAATGTTTCCAGAGCCCAGGATAAAGAGAAACAAGAAACCAGCGAGAGAGAAAGAGAAATAACAGTCTGATAATTACTGAAAGTCACAGACATATCATCATGCGGCCAATTTGCTAAACACTGCAAATAAAATATATATCAAAGCAATTAACAGAATGTAATAGTAATGTTGACTGTTTTTTATATTGTGTAAGATTACAAATGTAGGATATATGTTTTGCTATTAAATGCTGTAAATAATATTTACAATTTTGTGCGTATTTACTTTGGTTTTTAAAAATAAAATCTGCCTACATTGTATACATATATTTAGCCAGCAGGGGGTGCTTTAGGTAAATTTTTACATGTTTTGCAGTTTTTGTGTGGCAAATAGTTTTGTCTTTCTTTCTCTTCTTTTATATTTACACATGCAAGTTTATGAGTTAGACAATGTGTACTGTCTACAACCCAGAACTTCTCTTCTTTCCATACAGATCCATCTCCAGAAACAACTGTGCATGTTTTAGTTACTCTGGCAATCATCATTTCAAAAATATATAAGCTTTAAAAGAAATACAGAAAATAGAACTGCCTAGTTTAAAATTTAACCCTCAATTCTGTCCATATGTTGACCTTTATTTTGATCTGGATGAATGAGAACCATCAAAAACCTCCCCTTTACATGAAAGGTGTAGTCACATTGAAGTTTGGGAAGGTAGAATGGACTGAAAGGGTGAGTCTACCTAAGGCTGACAGTTTCTGTATCTCTAAAGCCCCCCATACACCTTTAGATCACTCCATACAATTTCCTTTAGATCTATCAACAACTATGTAGTGCCGGGTCCTCCCTGATAGAATACATAGAGATTGGAAGGTTTAGAAAGGCCCTCATATTACATGGTTTTGGTAGAAGAAAAGTTGAATGTACAGCAATTGTATGGAAAAATTGTAAGGTGTATGGGCGATTTAAGGGATTACAGGTGTGCAAAGTTTGTGTCTTTAGATGCCAGAAGAATTCACCATCAACAAATTTTGATGGACGTCTTATATTATTCCTGCATAATATAGTTTATTTAACCTCCCTAGCTTTCCCATCTCCCCCTTTTTTAGGTAAATAATGTAAACAGATTACTGATGACCAACCCCTGCATGGGATTGCCCACATCCGCCCACATTATGATTCGTATTATGTATTATCTGACAGGCATAGGAATTGCAGGAAGAAGAAATGATCACAAGCCGGTATCACTTGAGACTGCCGCTGGATGGTCTGGAACAGGTAAGCCTTCCTAAATGTGGCTCGGGATTACCGCTTTGCGTAAGTAACATTTACCCCAAGCCACATTAGGGATTACCACCAGGGGGGTTACAACATCACTCTGATACCATGTAGAATAAATGGATTTTCCTTAAGCACCAAAATGCAGGAGACTAACTACAAATTATTGACAACCTGGTATTTTATCCCAGAGTGGCTTCATAAAATGAGCTTATTGCCCAACTTGCTGGAGAGGCTCTCTGGAAACTGGCTCCTTATTCCACATCTTCTGGGAATGCCCCTTGATTTAGCCCTTCTGGAGGGCGGTCCATGACCTAATGGAGTTTTTTCTACTACATTGCTTCAGCTCTACATCTAGCTCCCAGTTTAAGTCTATTGAGAGACACATGGTTAATGCTGCCTGGTCTCTAGGCTCTGGAAGTCACCAACAGTTCTGAGACTGGATACAACGAATGCCCTACATGTGTAAAATGGACAGGTTATACATGCAATGTTGCCACATTTTAGTAAAGCCTGTATAACCTGTCAATTTGGATATGGAGGAGTTCCCCCATTTCACACACGTAGGGCATTCGTTGTGTTGAGGCTTCAGTCAAGTGCGCAGCACTATGCGCTACCTAATGCAATGCAATGTATATTTGTATATCAATGGACTCTCTGGAATACAGCAATCCCAGGGTTTGATTTTGTTATGTAACATGGACTCGGTTATCTGCTTTCCATGACTTACTTACCAATGGAATTCTAGCTTTTTTTCAGGTGCATTCCCTAATTACCAATTACAGTTTTTTGGGGAAAGGGGAAGACAGCTAGCGTGAGAGTGCATTTCATTTTAGTGGAAGGTTTGCCGTAATGACATATCCAGGCTGCTATGCTGACAATGACACAGTAGCTCATATTACTAAGCCACGGATAATTGGGTTTGCTGCAACACTTTTCTATTCCAATGCCAATATTTATCAAACACATGATGCTCAAAGACACCTCTAAAGGGTAATTAATATACAAGTCATCTGTTTAAAACACCAGTACGCTCCACACAGCATAATGTCTAAAACTGTTGAAAAAAAAAAGATTTTGGTATTCAAGCTGGCATGGGACAGTTTACAAGAGAAAAGATTGCTGGGAATCATAATATTGGAAATATACAGGTCTAAGAAGAAAAAGGGAGACCACAGCTATTTATTTTATGAATAAGCATTTCTATGGGTGTGACAACCATTCTATGCGGATATAGTGGACAGATAAACTACGGAAGCAGTGGACCCACCATGTCACCAAGTGTAGCCAAAGCGCAGAGTCTCTCGTTATTGCCCAGAGCACCCCTGAACTTGCTGAGGGAGACTCTCAGGTTGTGGCCCTCAGCCACACTCACTGGAAATTGCTGACAGTATGAGAGCTCTAGATGAAGTACCAAATAAAGAGACAGAGGCAAAGTAAAAACAGACAAAGGGTCAGGACAGGCAGCAAATGGCAGAGTCAGGACGTTAAGAAGGTCAGTAACGTTAACAGTAATTGGTGTAAATTAGAGCCTGGGCAGATTGTAGAGGACTGTAGCGTGACTTAACTTACAACCGCAGTCTTGACAGGATTATGGGTGAGGCCAAAACATGTTTCCACTTTAGTCTGCACTCAAAACTACAGATACACATTTGAGGACCTCATTTCAGACCAAAATAGCTAGAAAATAATTTTAAAGAAGAAGGAAATTGTGCTATTGTTAGTGGTGTTCATGTGACCGACCTCACTTATTAGTACAGCATGTGATAACGGACCATCTCGTCAAACTACAAAAGTCTACAGACTCTTCCAAGGAGAGAAACGACCAGAGATTCCTGATGTTCTTATGGAAGGGGACTCTCCTTCCAAACAATGACCACCTTCCATTTCATAGTCTCTTCCTGAACATAGGGAATATTTTTGGTGTTTCTGGTAAATGACACATATTATACAAGTTGATTTACAAGCAATCATTAGGAACGTATTTAGTTCATAAGTAAAGGGTCCACAGTATCTGTTAAGCCAGCCACACACGGGTAGATTCCCGTGCAATCGACCACCAATCAATCACAGCCTGGTGACGTCACCACGCTGTGATTGATCGGGGATCAATTGAACGGAAATCAATGTGCACTACATGGGCACATCGATTACCGTTCAATAAAGACCTCCGGCTAGCTAGAGTTCTCTCCGGCTTTTCAGCATATGAATCACGCTGAAAGCCGAAGAGAAATCCAGCCTGCTTCTCTCCCCGCTCTCCCCGGCTGGAATGAAGAGTGCTGACTCCGCCCCCTTCACACAGACTCTGCTGCGCTGCAGCTGTCAGTTCTGTGTGAAGATGTCGGCTTTCCCTGTACTCTACATGAAAACATTTCATGTTGAGTACAGGTGATTGATTGAATGTGGTTTTCCAACATGTTGGAAACCCGTTCAATCGAGGTACTTCGAGGGGGCTCTATTGAACCCCCTCGAAGGACAGCACACACAGGAAGGATTGTAAGCAGATTCGAGTACAATCAATCACCATGACCGCGCACGTTGATTGATTGTACTCGAATCGTTTTACAAATCTACCCGTGTGTGCCTAGCTTTAGTCCTGGAGAAGCACACCTCATTCTTCTTTATGAGATCCTGATAAGGTGATCACCTCGAACAATTGTAATGAGTAATGTATAAAAACTGCTGCAATCAACACTCTCACGTCTGCAACAAGGTGATTGATATTTAAAAAGAGGTGAAAGAAAAGGTATTGAATGAGGGAATGGAAGTCACAATCCTAGCTTTTCTGGCGCAAGGCTACCTTAAGCGAGCCACACAGGTATAAATTGCCCTTCGATCATTGAACAATCGATCATAACGTGGTTATGCCACCACGCCAAATGATCGTTCACTGATCGTTTGGAGAATTGATACGCACTACCTTAGGGAATCGATCCGTGGCTGATACTTAGGATGGGGAGCGAGGGTCTCGATCCAGAGTAATGGGGATCGTACAGGAATATACCGACTTGACGGAACCCTGTTTGATCTGTTTTTTGTTAAATTTCGACCCTTTTGGCTCATTTAAGATGTTTGCATGTGATTCCTGAATGGTCAGTTGGGGAAGATCTCCATGATTGTGCACGCCGATTGATTGATCGTGTATCAACCACAGAATCTATACGTGTATGGCTAGCTTCAGATGGCTTTAATCCTTACAGTTTCCAAGACTGAAGTACGCAAGAACAAAGTGAAGCAAAAGGCACTGGGGACAACAATCTACATGGCAGAGGGAAAAAATTCATAAAAAAAAAAAAAAGAATCAGCACGGATGGGATGATTGCAAACTCATTTGACACTCAAGGCTGATCAATCATATTCAGTAGTGCTGGGTTTGACATAATCTTCCTGAGCAACAAAATCCTGGAGAATGATGAACTTCAAAATCGTGCAAAGAAGACTTTCAAGCTTAGGAGTTAAGATAATCAAAAGTTAATTTTAAATGGATGGTAATTGATAAGTAACTACTGCCCAACTGCGATCAGAAAAGAGGGGAAGACTACCAGGTCGGGTGCCCACAGAGAGGGCTTCGAGTGCCACCTCTGGCACCCATGCCATAGGTTCGCCATCACTGCTCTAGATTATATTCCATCTGTAGCCATGTAGAAATAAATGGAACATAACAAAAGAAAAGGGAGTTTAGTTTGCTGATACCCATTCTATGTCAAAAAGCAAATATCACAGAATGATACCATATAATCAGCATTACTGAGCATTACTGAGAGTAAGCAAAGTAGTCATCAAAACCCGTATATTGATGGCACAATACCAAAAGAAGAAACAGATATACAGACTGAAATCTACATGAAATGCCAAATTTGAATAGAGCTCTAGAAAGAAAGCCGTATTCCCTAATATGCTTTAGAAGATGCATGTATGAGCTCCATCTTGTGGTTGTACTGGCAACCTAGTCTCATTATTTTCCCTGACATGATAAAACAGTATACTGTCTTTTCACAAGAAGTGCTTCCAACTCAACAATAGCACGCAAATTGCATACGGACTGAAGATGAGCCAATCAGACACTGCAACTGGTCTGCCTGATTGGCTTCACTTTAGTCTTCATGCAGTTTGCATGCTAATGTCAAACTTGTGACATCTCATTGAGCATATCTAGTGCTTACTTACCTGGTGATACTTGCAAATCCCTAAGATAAAAGCAATTGTTCACATTGCTGACATTTTTGGGGGGATCTGATTGTTGAACGGCTGCAGTGAAGTATGTATAAGTCTCAGCATGGTATTATTATTATTAACATTTATTTATATAGCGCATAGCATAGCATATTACGCAGCGCTGTACAATACATTAAAATGTGCAAATATTGAACTGTCAAACTTAATATGATATGACCCCAGTTTGTTGGACTTAAGGTGGTCATACATGGGACGATACCAGTTGATGAACCCTTGAGTGCAATGTGATGCAAGCTTTGACGATTGAATGGAGAAACAATGCGCAGCCACTCTGTACAATCAATCCCGTTCGATACAAGCAATAAGTAACAGCAATCGAGCAGGGTTTACAAACATGTTAGTTCCCTATTTGACCGAGCTTTCTTTAGTCAAACGGAGCCAGAAAGGCTGGATGCAATTGTTTTGAGAACAATCGATCACCTTGATTGTGCATGGCGATTGATTGTGCTTGAATCTGTTCATAAATTGACCCATGTATGGCCAGCTTTAGTGTGTAGCTAATATCATCTGATCCCTCTTTTCACTTGTGGGGCCTACTGTGTGCTACTGTCTAGATCAGACGTGCGCAAACTATGACCCACGGGCCAGATCCATCCTGATTCATCTTTTAATATGGGCCTTTGTCACCTTAGTGTCCCGATACACAGGCTCCCCTCTGCATGTTCCCTGCAATAAGTGGAAATGATGCCTAGAGAAGTGGTTCCCAAACTTACCCTGCAAGGCCCCTCCTTCTCTATATAGAAATATTATTGCGCCCCCCCCCTCCCCATTCAAGCTGCACAGGTTCAGAATAAGGGCTAGCGCAATGCGGAAACACTGTTTTTTTTTACTACGAACAGACACGGTAGCATTAAGTTGGCAGGTAATGCTACCGTGAAAAATCACGTTAAAAAAGCACTACAGCCCCAGCTCGGTTAGTGTGAAATGGCCCTTACATTTTATTTAAAATACCACTCCATTTTTACACATACCCATCATACAGAAAAAATTATCATTCACATAGAGACAAACATACACTGGGACACCCATATAACATGCACTCTACCTACTGTCTGCAGCTAGTACCTCCATGGTTGTCTTGATTAGCTGGCAGTGGTAGGGGAGGATAGGTGGACTTTGTGCAATTCACAGAGGGAGAAGAGAACTGACAGCGGGGAGAGACCTCTCCTCTCTCTCTTTCTGATTGCGATTCTCACTTAGAGGGCTCCAAGTGCCACCTCGGCAGGCCCCCTAGCT
>CM070035.1:52748700-52769947 GCA_036250615.1 Ptychadena robeensis | reverse complement strand
GGGAACCACTGGCCTATAGGATGATTTTTATGGTCTCCTTCTATAGCCCAAGGTTTGCAGATGTCTGCAAATGTGTGTGAAAATACCCTAAGTCACTACGCATATCTGTAGAGTTCACCTGCAGTCATATTGATCAACATTGCTGCTAATGAACTTTACAGACATGCGCTGTAGTAGTATTTTTCACCACATAATATGTTGGGGTCTATTTCAATCATCTGCTATATGGACCTGCCGACTCTCCACCCCTAGCCCTACTGCAAGTGGAAAAGGACAGTTCAGTATTTAACTTGTAGCTACATTGTTTTTGTAACTTTCTATGGACATTAAACCCACAGGGACACTTTTTACCTTCTTTTTCATGTGATTTTATTTCTCATGTATTGTTTATGACTTAACTTGAATACCTTATACTGAATCGACATAGGAACATATTCCTAGCTGGCCGTTAAAGTCCCCTGGCTCCTACTTTGTGTAGGGGAAAAAACCCTCCCTTCTGGTGTGGGGAATGAGGAGCGGGATTTTATCCTAAATCCTCAACTGATAACCTTTCTCCCACTTATTTTATCGTATTTGGGATGTTGGCCAGCCATATGAATGGGAAGCCTTTGGTCGCCCCATATATTTAAATCTATGGCCATAAGCATCCTAATGGTGAATATCGCGAATACTCGAAATTGCGAATATCCGCCGCCATATTCGCAAAATTTGCGAATTCTCGAATAGCCAGTATTCGCAGAATATATTCACAATTCGAATATTCGAGCTCAACACTATTCATGAGAACATATAAACATGGGGTGCTTGAAATGTTCATTCAAACCAGGGAGAGATAAAGGTGACATTTTTCAGCAAATCAAATTCATTGCCGAAATGTACCATCCTTTTCAAAGAGTGAAGACCAAGTTAAGCTAGCCACACATGGTGCAATTTTTCATTCAATCGAGGTTCGATTAGATTTTGTAGTTTGATCCAAAAAATCTAACCTCGATTTTAATTTAATCGATGTACACCACATGGGGAGTACGATTATTGTTCAATTTCGACTGAAAAGTTAATCGAAGTAATCTAAAATCGTCGATTGAATTCCTCTTACGATTTTAGTTCCAATTGGAAGTAGCCAAAAAAATCGAGCCAAAAAATCGAGACACAAAATAGAGCCAAAAAAAGATCAACCAATCGAGAAAAATTTTCCAACCTGTCCGATCACTTTTCAATCGACGATTTTACAAAAATCGTTCAACGATCGCCGATTGTACTATGTGGGCAGTACATCGATTAACGTTCAATCGATCGTTTTTTTCATCGAAAATCGACGATTGAACGGTAAAATCTAACCATGTGTGGCTAGCTATAGGAAGTATCAGTCTTAAGCTAGGCATACACGGTTCGATTTTAGCATGATTGATTTACGATCTTTTCATCGGACACCAATTGTAATGGAATCCAAAGTACCACAACATGGAAGGTTTGAACCTATTGCGATCGTAATACGACCAAAATCTGCGAATTTAGTTTGATCAAAAAACACAGGAAAGAGTCATATATAAATGGGTTCAATACAATCAACCCGACCAACAAACACAATGCTACGATTTTAGTTTGATCGTTGTACAATCAACGAAAAATTTCCAACATGTCCGACCACTTTTCGATCGATGTATTGATCGGTATCAAAATTTTTTTTAGATTGACCATGTGTGCAGTATACGATTTAAGTTCGATCGAGGTAAAATTTTATTGTTTTAGGTCGATCGAACGCTAAAATCAAACCATTTATGCCAAGCTTTACATTGTCTAAACCCAAGAGCAGGAGCTGCCCTAAAAAGTACATTTGTAATGGAAAGAACTATGGATACATCTATTCTAAACACAGATATAGAGAAATAAAAGTTCACCAATAAGAAGTATGAAAAGGGAAAGTAGTCTATCTGCTTTCTATCCGAAATTCCGAATCCTTTTCAGAATATGGTCTTTGGGATGATTAGTTCAAACAAAGTAAAAACTAACCTCTCTAAACTTTCCTCTTATTACAACCTGTGAAATTTGTTCAGGTTTAACAGTGTTTACTACATAATACAAGTCCAAAATTTACACTTACGTTGTACAGGCAATTTTTTGCTTGGTTTTCAGTGTTTCAAGATAGCTCTGTCAACAAACATACTCTGACATTTTAGAAATTAATCACCGGCCTGACAGACTAAACGGCTGGACTTGTTCCCTCTACATTCAGAGACATTTACTTTTCTTGTCAGGGGAAATGCTGAGCTGTTCTACGAGTGAGTATCCTAAATCCAAAAATACGTAGCAAAGGGGATACAGAGGTGTCTGTAAAGTCTCATCCTTTGTGATATGACGTATAGGCTGCCATACACGGCACGGATTCGTGCCGGATTCTGGCGCGATGGATTCCGGGCGCGTGCACGCGGATCCATCGTGCCGGAATCCTCTGCAGCCCACCTTGCCCGTCCGATCGCATCCGATGGATCAGGGGCACAGAATCGGATCCGAGGAAGAACCAACCTGTTGGTCTTTTCGGTCCGATTCTGCTCTGATCAGGGGGCGTTGCGGTCCAGGAGGCGAGCCATCGGACACGGATCCCTCCCGGATCCGGCCGTACAAGGTGGGCTGCCACGATCGGATTCCCTAATTGGCTAATCGTTCTCACCTGTGGATGCCGGCGGAATCGCCGGAATCCATCGGGTACTGAATCAATCAGCCAGGGAATCCGTGCCGTGTATGGCTAGCTTAAGATAAGTGGGCTCATATTTTGTATAAAAGCAGCCGACCTGCAATTGCCCTCCTAAAGAGGAGTTTCTTTGTGCTATATTGTTTTTTTATTGGTTTTTTTATTGTAGGAAAGTATTAGAACTTTTAAAGTTGTCACCAGAAGAAACGTTAATTGGAAATCTTTGGATACATTTGTCTAAGATTGGAGAGGGATTTTCTTATACTTCCTGTTTTTCTCTGGGGAAGGAAGTAATGGTGTATTTAAATAGTACACAATAGCAAAAAAAATTAACAATATAAAGCCTCGTAAGCTTTTCCTTCTGCATCCAAACAATAGATACAATTCTGGCAGTACATACAATTTAAGGGGCTAAGTATTTGTAGTGGCTTTGTAGTGTACAATCAACGTTTCTTCTACCAAAACCATGTAATAAGAGGACTTTTCTAAACCTTCCAATCATTATGTATTCTATCAGGGAGGATCCGGCACCAGGTGTATGGGGGGGGGGGGGATTTATACATGGTATTGACACAGGGATTTTTGCATTATATCTTTGATAACATTTTTTTTTAATGAATGTATATGTGCGATGCATACTCTGTATTTTAAGAGATTAATTTACTTCCCTATTTTATAAGTAGTCTAATCGCCAACATCCCATGATAAAACAAATAAACAAAAAGCACAATCTTACTTATTTACAGAGACTTAAGGCCCCCATACACCTTTAGATTTCTCTGTCAGATTTCCTTTAGATCTCCTTTTGTTTTACCAAAACAATGTAATATCAGGGACTTTCCAAACCATCAAGTCTGCCTGTGTTCAATCACAGGGGACCCATACTACATAGTTGTTGGTAGATCTAAAAGATATCTGGCAGAGAAATCTTAAGGTGTATGGCCAACTTTAGGGTGTAACAATATTTAATAATGTAATAAATGTAAGTACATGTTTACAGTTAAGGTGGGTTGACACGTGTAGATGTTTTTTTCAATCAACTGCCAATTAGATTTTTTGTTTGATGTTGTCGAACATCGTTCCTTCATTTATGAAATGTAACATTAGATTTTTTTGTTTGTCCATCGTCTATATCGAATGTAAATACATTCTAAATTGCAACAACAGATAAAAATTCGAAGTTGAACTAAATGTATCTATCAAACTAATTGGCCATTCTAGATTTTTGTTCAATCAACCCAAGATTTTTTCGTTCGTCGTTGATTGAATGAAAAAATCTACACGTGTAAATCCACCTTATCCAGAATCTGTGACGGGCAGACGCCGAGCAGGGAATATACGAATCACAAGATGCAACAAAGGTGCCATCGCTAGCTGTACACACCACTACCGGACTCACATTATAGTCTGACTTACTGTTTACTACTGCCTTGCCCATATGTTTATTGGCCCCCATATATATCCAAAGGGGAGAGTGTGTTTAATTGTTATGTGAAGGCCATACCATATTAGTATCCTATCAGGATTCATGTATAAACAGGCTGGCCCCCCGTTCTCTGCTATGTCCAGAAGGGTCCTATAATCCATGATAGGCAGGCATGAATAGAGGGTGGTACAACAAGGCTAACCATCTTTAATTTATTTTTTATCGTTCTATCTAAAAAACCACTTAGACTTAATCAACACTCCCTGAAGAAGTGGAAAATTCTGTTCTGCAAAATATGTCTGGTGTAACTGTAAACATGTACTTCTTAAATATATTAATTTATTAGATATTGTTACTCTTAAATTGTACCATTGCAGTGAAAGTCCCCAAGTCACTGAAACTCAGAAAGATGGCGATTTTGTTTCGCAGCTGTCTATGTACGCACATATGTCAGCATATAAACATTTTAGCCATAAACAGCAGTTACTATTATTGGAATGTAAATAAAAGGGATTTGCATCACTGTTCATGTTCATGTTACAATTTGCTGTAACAGCACTAACTTATGAATGTGTATCCCTCCCCCCTGTATGGACTTACCTATGCGTAGTCAAATAATGAAGAACATTGTTTGAGTTGTGAATGTTACAAATGGTAGAATGTATAGTATTTGTATATCTGCTAGCACAATGTAAAGTATATGTAAATCCAATCACAAAACCGAAAGGTAGACATAGACACCTTGATTCCTCTGCAATCAATTCTTGATTCGATCATTCCTGGTGATCGAAAAATCAATGATCGATCGTACTGCAATCGATGAGCACACTACATTGGGAACCTATTGCCTGTGGCTCTCAATTCCTCGAAATCATTCAATCGAAATGATTGCAGGAAAGGTAGCTAGATTATGCAAATCTAGATTATGGGTCGATCACACATACTTTGATCAACAAACTTTTGACCCAGAAAACCGACATGTCGGATCAAGGTTCAATCAGATTTTTGATAGATTTTTTTGGGGTCCGATTGTCCACTTTGGACCACTTTGGGTTCCAAAGTGGGCAGCAGTTGATTTATTGTCAATCGATCATTTGAAAATCGAACTGTGTATGGCTACCTTAAGATAGGCTTTAATATGTCAGTGGAAGTTTGAATGTGATTTCCATAATCTTAAAATCTTTTGTTAAAATATGAATAATAAAGTCATTTACGGAGTTCTGTATGAAAATGTCTTTATTTTAATTGAGACTTTTATAACTATACCATATAGTTATTGATATTTTTGATTTGATGTTTTATATATTTAATATAAATATATGGATTAACCTCCTGGTTTATTACATCACAATGTAATCTACCGCAATTCCCCATCCTCTCTCCTCCCCCTTCCCATCACTGGTGTCATAGATGATACCCAGAATGTTAGAAAAAACACAGAGGTCAATGGCGACGCCCCCTCCCCCCACCTCTTTGGTGTCCTTCGAAGAGTCAGACCGGGAAGGAACAACTTGATCAGCTGATTAATTAGTGCTGATTGATTGGCTGATCCTGTTTTAGGCTATGACTACATTATGGGCTTGGATGCACTGACCTCCTGGGCATGTTAGGTATACTTTAGTATGCCACATACATTGACCATCAATGGATGCATCATACGTCAAGCCTCCATCATGTTTATGTTGGTGCAGGGCCCCATACAGTGGCAGGCTTTTGCACCCTAAAGGTAGCCATAGATGCCTTAATTTGTCATCGTTCCATTCTCGACTCGATCATTCCCGATGATCGATCGTTTTTCAATTGTTGAGCACACCACCTTGGGAATACAATTCAGGGTCAATTTTGACAGGAGCCGATCGCCAAAAAGGCCGATTCCTCAAAATCCATGGATTGAAAAGGCTTCTGCATAGGGAGCTATGGGTCAATCGTACAGGAAGTGATCAATTTTCTCCACCAACAAACTTTGATTGACAAACGATCAACCAAGGTATTGGATCAAGGTATGATATGATTTTTGGTCGATTTCGATTATGTTTGGTCGATCGTTCAGGGTGGGCAGCACCCGTGTATGGCTACCTTTAGCCTATTAGGGAAGGAGAAATAAGACATTTCATTAAAACATCAAATATACTTTTTCCTGAATTCTCTTGCAATATTTCCATTTTTTTTTCTAGGACAACTTGCCATCTCGCCATTCAACAAGATTATAAATTTTATTATCTTAAAAAAAGTCATTGTTTATGGTAGGTATGGTTTTAGGAATCAAAATTATAATTCAGTAAGAGTTTACATTGACTGTAAACTCAGCAAGTCTTTAGAGACAGTAAACTAAACTGCGATCCTATAGCCACCTTTACTGCTTCTTTTTTTAACTCTGCTTTTCAGAACCCAGAAGAGTACTTGGAGAATATATGACAATGGAGAGACCCCTTCTGCTGCTGCTTGCTGTGACTCTGGCTGGAGTTAGTGTAAGTTTCGCAGCTCCAAGGCTCTGGGGAGACACTATTACTGAATTTGCTGTGGATCTGCACCGGGCAATACGTTCAGTTGACACCGAAGAGAACATTATTTTTTCCCCACTTGGTGCTACTTTGATTCTAGGAATGATAAAACTGGGAGCGAGAGGAGCAACATCTCAACAAATAAAAGAACTTCTAAAACTGCAGGGAAATCAAGAAAGTGAGTTTACATTTTATTAATCCCACATCCACACTTTCTGCATGCTGTTTGCTAGACACGAGGAGGCTAATCAATGCTTCTTTATACTGACAGCAAATAGGGTCAGCCCTCTCTAAAGCCAGGATTATTTATGTACTGGTGGGCAATTTGTGAGCACAGAGCTCTGGAGGGATGAAAAAGATGGGCTTGTAACTGCAACCTATTTGTTTTGCAATCATTTTTGGACAGGATATCAATCATAGGTGAATACATTCAAAAATTGGATTTAGTAATGGTCTTTGTGGGACTGACATCTGTGCAGAGCCTTGAATGTGTATGATTACTGACTGACTTCCTCTATTGAAACAAATAGCATATTTTAATTTGAAAAATATTAGGACAGTAGAAAGTAAAGATAGAATAAAAATATAATAGCTAATTGCCATTGTAGTGTAATCTACAGCTCAATCTGGAGGTGGTACTGAGCACAGAGGTGTATATATATGATTTATAGGATAGGCTAATCTTTCTTTACCACCTGCAGCTTCATCAACTTCTGAGAGTAGAATTGGACTGAGTTCTAAATTGGCTACCATCAGGCCCCTGTGGGAAACAGGCCCAGCTGGAGGCCTGAGGGACAACAGGAGCCACGGGATATGTGAGTGTTTGAAACTTTCCCATAGCTTGGGGTTATGTTTGAGGAACACACCCTAATAACTAGCCATGGGATGAAGACCACTTCCCCTTTGAGCAGCAAGTAATATCTCCACAGGGAACTTTCCCCTGTTGTAATGTGTACCCGATAGGGCATTACCAACTTAAGATTTTATAAAGTCGTGTTACCAGTCACTAAAATCATAGTCGAGACAACTAGTCATGATGACTTCATTACAGATCACAGACACAGTTAAGGAACACAAGTGTCCAACAATAAACAACTTTTATTACAATTCTCTGTAAAATTAACAGTCAACATGATAATAAAACAAAACATAAAACAGGCCAATACCTCAAATTTCCTGGTAAATGTAAGTGCAAATCAGAAAGTAGTTTCAGCGAAAACTGCGGCAGGATTTAAACATAGGACTCTAGCGCTGCATGGTCAGAGTGCTGATCACCTGAGCCACCGTGCTGCCCGTATATAATAATAAAATACAATAACTGGCTCGCCCACTTCTCAAAAAAAGAGGGATTATCCCCTGGCTGTCCAATGCAGTCTGTTTTTCTGTGCCAAAAGTGGTAAGAAAAATTTAACCACCCTGGCAGTCCCCTGAGATCCAGATTTCTGAGGTATATAGGTTAATTAACTAGCAAAGTCAGATGGAATATTTAAAATGATATTCCACCATCTCTAGAAAAAAGAATCAGAATGCCCACAAGATGGCGCTGAAACCTGCCCACAAGATTTGTTGCATTTAACCAGCCAAGTCTAGCTCGGAAATATGAATCAGGGAGTTTTATTGCCCTGAGCTGCACAGGGGATTGTGCTGGTCACCACGCAGGCCACACAGAAGGGCTGTGGGAACATTTTAAAGAAAAAAGTATTGTTCTAGCATATAAAGTCTTTGCACAAAATAAGTTCAAATTTGACTTGACTTTAAACCTAATTTATGCAAAAACTACATATGCTAATAATAATTTTTTTCAAATGTTCCCACAACCCTTCTCTACATTTCCAGCAATTTTGGTGATGATACCATGTTTGGGGGCTTTGCAATTCATGTCCACCTACAAAATGCTGTGATTTTCCGTTTTGACCCGAATATAAGCCAAACTTAATTTTTTTGAGCACATTTTAGGTGCTGAAACATTTGGCTTATATTCGAGTATATACAGTATATGTTGTAACATACATATGCTTTCTTCCAACAGTCCAACCCCTCTGTGGAATGTTTTCCTCACATCTGTTTGTAAAGCTTTATCCCTGGACTTAAAAAAGACGTCAGATGTACTTGTTTATTCAAACCCGTTGAATTCATAATCCATGGCTTCACAATAATTTCGCCATTTACCATGTTTTGTAAAATGATTAGGGGAAAAAGCTCTGTAAATATACTGCTAATATTATAAGCAGCAGGGAATCTCCCATAGCCCTACGGAGATGTTGATCTTGTCATATAGGGCGAGTACAGATGGACGAATTTTTGACTTCCAAACCAATTCTAATTTAATAAATTGCTCAGAACTAAAATTTATTTAACACCAAGCAATCCATTGTTCATGTGATGGAAATAGCAACTTTCTACAGAATGATTCACAATTGGAGAGAGTAGAAGCTCATATGCCAAACTGGCAGCAAATCTCCTTGTGTGCTCTAGACCTAAAATATCATATATGCATAGAAAGTGTGCTGAAAGCCTGGTGTATGAAAGACTATGAATGCATAAACTATGGGACAAATTGCATACATAGGTAAATATGTTTAACATTCATTCTGTGTTGGGCACA
The DNA here is from genome assembly GCA_036250615.1 of Ptychadena robeensis. Taxonomy (NCBI): domain Eukaryota; kingdom Metazoa; phylum Chordata; class Amphibia; order Anura; family Ptychadenidae; genus Ptychadena; species Ptychadena robeensis. The sequence goes on along the minus strand of CM070035.1, from coordinate 52,760,726 downwards.
TCGTTTTCCTTTTTTTTTTTGCTGTGCAGATCATTTTTGGTGGTTAAACTTTTTAGGAGTAGAACATTTGTTGCTCCTTAGAGGAGTCTGCTAAAACTTATAGAATATACAGTTGTAAGCAATTGTTATGGGAGCCGGTGCAACAGCCAAAGGATTTGTGTTTCAATCTATCCAGCTCTGACATTTAAATAAATCAGTAACTTAGTACAGCCCTGTCTGATTTTTTTCTCTTCTGCAGTTAAATATAAATTTATATATATATATATACCGTATATATATATAGCTTCTACTGACCTCTGAGCTGGCACGATGGTCAAGAAGTATAATGCTAAATAAAATATACTTACCTGTTGTTCCCTAGCTCCATATGAGAGATTCTATATTAAGCTACTAGTTCTCAGGAGGTTAATTAACTGCAGTATTGTGGTTGTCCACTGGAGGTCGCCAGATAATGGCTTTCAATGGAGAAAACATATCTCATAAATCTTTCCTAGCTCTTAAGGTGGCCATACACGGGCGCGTGCAAGCCGATCGATTGACGAGGAATTGAGTGCAGCCCACCTTGACCGATCGACCCCGCCCGATCGACATGGCCCCCAAATCGGATCGGCCAGAGAACCAACCTGTTGGTCTTTTCTGATCAATTCAGCACACGTCAAGGGGAGTTGACATTTGTGAAGCGATCGATCGGGCACAGAATCGTCCAGGAATCGGTGGCCTAAGGTGGTAGGCACAGACTTGATTGGGCGATCGATCGACGCCTGTGGCTTCACCAGAATCGATCGGATGGGCGATCAATCGCTCACAAGTCGACACATGTATGGCTAGCTTTAGAGATGTTGGGTTTATTTGTCTGCCATGGCACATCACTAGAGGGGAGGAGCGCCAAGGGACATTTTATTATATATTATTACAGGTAAGGATTTTTACACATCATCTCTATAATATAGGGTTAGGCTGCAAGGGAGATGAAGTACAAAATTGAGTATAGGTCCAGTTTAAGTTTGAGTATAGGTCCTGTTAAAAGAGAAGCTGATGTAATTACGCTTTTCTCTCTCATCAGTGGATGCAGTTTAATCTCGACACATGTGGTTAATACTTAATGCGTTTCCTTTCAATAAGGGAGGGCGGTTACCACCCTCTCTAACAGGTCCTGGCTCTGGTTGCTCCCTCTGGGATTTCTGTCTGGTGTCTCCGGGACAAACAATTAGGGGTGTCACGGTCTTTATGATTGAGTTGTTGAGAACCTGAGTACACCAGTGAGTCTGATGAACTTAAATTTGTAGGAGACAACCATATTAAGCTCTTGAACTAGAAATGACAATTAAGACTAGATTGTAATGTGTTTTGCTTGTTTACACAGAAGGACTCAATTCTAAAGACTTCTGAAGAAGCCCCTTATTTGGGGTAAACGCGTTGAGTATTTTTACAATTAGACTCTGATCTAAAAAGACATGATTATGTGACTTTAAATCAATAATTATGTCTTTGTAGTAGTGCTGACATGGCATTTACTGTGTATTTAGCTATTTCAATAAACTGTACATCGTATTGAGAATCAGGTATATTGTTAATTGTTTGCATCCCTGCATGCAGCCATCCTCCTTGTTCTGAGTATTCTTGGTAGGCTCAGCACTTAAATTATTGGTAAAGGTTTTGGATGTGGTGCTGGTAATGATCTGGAGTAACAGCCCCATATATTGTTTATGAGTAAACCACATTAATGAGAAGTTTTTGGCAGACTTTGGTTGGGGGTAACACTTTAGAGAAAGCATCAGCCTTAGGCTAGGTCTCCACTACGTCTTTTCCCCAGGGGACCGTTGCGCAAAACAAATGCAGTTTTTGTGATTTGTGTGATGCCGCAGCATCGGTCCTCTATTCCTCCTGTGTCATAACCTGTGTGTATTATATTGTGTTGTATCTCCACTGTAATGTATTGTACAGCACTGCGTAATATGTTGGTGCTATATAAATAAATGTTAATAATAATAATTATTGGACACATCCAGTTGATGTACACACAGCCATGTATTGGTTGGCAGGTCCGCCACGAGGGGGGACAGGGGGCAATCCCATCCCATTGCAGAGCAGCTAGGGGGTCCCGGCGGGCATAATCTCAGGCTGCCTGATGAACCTGGTTCCCTCCTCATAAGCAGAGATCTAAAAATGATCTTGACAGACGCCGGCAGTTTGCCGTGAGCAGATAGTGGGGAGCCGCGCAGGGATCAAAATAATCTTGACAGACGCCAGAGGCGTGGGTATTCTACCGTTATGCTGGCCATACACTCTGAGATTAAAATTCGGATCCATTAAAACTGACCAATGAAAGCATTTTATCGGCCTGAAATCCGCACATGTCCACATGGTACAAGCGATAAAATACAATCGTAATTGCCATTTTTTTACGATCGTAATATATTGGACATGTTGAAAATTTTTAATTGGTCTGGGAACATCGGGAAACTTCATACTGTTTTCATAGTGTTTACCGACCAATTACTGCCAAGGCTTCCCCTTTAAAAAAAAAAAATACATCCTAATGGCCGATATAAACGGCGATTAATTTCTATGACATTCTCGTAAAAAAAAAAAAATTAATACGATCCTAAATTGGATTTTCAATGTGGTAGCTTTTTTGCCAAATATTACGATCCAAACTGATACCGCCGTCGGGATACATTGGTCTGTTTTAATGGATCGTAATTTTAATCTCGGAGTGTATGGCCAGCTTAAGCCGAATCAGCCACTCAGGGATCTAAAAAAGATCTGGCCGGCGGAAGAATACCAAGATCGCCGACGTCTGTCAAGATCATTTCGCTGATAGTCCGATCCGCCTGTTCGCGGATCGTCCAATGTTTGGCAATCACTATTGGCTGTATATTTGCCAATTAGCAGTTGGCGGATTGAGCAGTAAAAACATGACCTGAAGAATCGAGCAAGAAGGGGAAACATCGTAACAGCGTATTTAAATGATTTTTTATACCCAAAGTTTCTCCTTAACTGCATTTCACTCCCTGATATATTTCACTGTCTGGAGTTAAAGATCAAGGAGAGTACAAAAGGTGTCTGATGATCTAACAACGTATGGACAAAGATCCAACACATTTTACAATACTGTATTGTCAGCTTCTCCGTCACATCTTCTCTCTCACAACTGATAAATGTTCTTTAAGTAGGGCACAGGTATGGACATATCTTTTTACAGATTAATAAATCACGTCCTTCATCTCTTAAAAGTTCATCTGAAATGCTTTTCAATAATCTCAATTGTGTTGCTTCTCCCTTAGGAGGAAACTAATTGTGTGTCTGCTAGAGTAAAGCTAGCCATACATGGTTCAATTGAGATCAAATCGATCATCAATTCGATCAAAGTTTTTGATCATTAAAACGTATGTCGATTGTAATTGAATCGAAGTACACACCACATTGAGTATGCAATCAAAGCCAGACTTCGATTGAATTTAATCGTTTTTAAACGTAGAGTAATCAAAAAACGATTGTCACAGAGTGATCAAAAAGGGACCATTGATGTTCACAGAGTGATCAAAAAGTGACCAATGATGGTCACAGAGGGATCAAAAACCCATAGGTCATATCTTTGCATTTTAATCCAGCACATTATAATCGTGGCAAAAGGACACTGGGGGACACACATTACATTAGGAGATGTATTCACAGAGATCGCATTTGCATGCTTGTGTGTCAGTGAACAGACACACAAGCCATTACAGTGCATGCTTGCATGGTTTAAATGACTGTATTGCATTTCCCTCCTCCCTCCTCCCAGAAGTTACAGTATGCTAATTGATTTAATTGAATCTCAATTGGACAGGTCAAACAACACTACAAAAAATGAGACACAATGTGGGGACAATCAATCAAAATTTTCCAACTGGTCCGATCAAATTTCGATTGAGCAAAATGACAATTAAAATCGAATTTCAACGATCGTACCATGTGGACATGCTTCAATTTTCAATCAATTGACTAAAAAAATTGATCAAATTACATTGATTGTACAGTCATCATGTGTGGCTAGCTTAACAAACATTATTTTGTAGCCCCATATTTCTAACACAGCCAATTACCTTTAACACAAAACAATCCTCAGCTGCATTGTCATATTCTGTAACTGGAGCAGCTTTTATAGAGTCAGCTATACTGTGTGATGTCAAGGTAAAGTGGAGAGAACTCATCCTCAATGATGTGCCTTAATTAGAAGAGTTTCCTCTACACCGTGTATCATTGCATTTCATCATTTACATTTACTAATACTCAAAACTCTGTCTTTAGGTGAGGAGTTTTCTGGACTCCGAAAGCTGCTTTCTGTCATTTCGGAAGAAAATAAAGAATTTGCATTTAATCTCGCAAATGCCCTCTACCTTCAAGAAGGCTTCCACGTGAAGGAGCCGTATCTCCATAGCAACAAGGATTTTTTCAAGAGTGAAATAAAGCTGGTGAATTTCCAAGATTTGAAAGCATCTGCCAAAATAATAAGTGCATGGGTAGAAAGACAAACAAATGGTAATCTATACATTCTGTGGAGATAAATAAATAGTAGTTTTTTCTTGTAGGTAGGAAAATTGCTTTATATGAAGAAAAATAGACTTACAAAGCTGCCTAAGCTTGATGCAAAGCAGACTTTAGCATAGTAATACATGTTGTCTGAGCCTAATACTATTCTGCTCGCATAATGCCTGTCAAAGTGGAAAAAAAGTCAGAAAGCAACCAATCAAATACAACAAGGGAACAAATCTCTGTTCTCGTAACGGCCCAACTCCCGCAGCTCCTCACAAAGCATGGCTTTCGTGATCTGAAGTCACACTAATCTTTATAAGTACTACATAAAGAAAGACTTTACACACTCAGACATCAAAGAACTTTATTTTCAAAAATAGCATTATATGGCATCATCGCCCATCACAAGTCTCCTTGTGAGCAGTGGCTCTCAACCTGTGGGTCGGGACCCCCTTGGGGGTCGAACGATCGTTCACAGGGGTCGCCATGCTCACTGAAAGCATCATAGCTGCTGCTAACAAGCAGCATAGCCGATGCCCACAAACAGGGTGGGAAGTTAGAAGGGAGAGTACTGCCTTCTCCTAACTCATAATGCTTGTGCAAATGATGTGTACGGTGGGAAAATATTAGACAGGGGACATTACACTTAACTGATCGTGCTGGAAGTGATGTTGCGGAGTGTCACTTCTGGTATTTGGAATGTGGAAGTGACACATTATGATGTCATAATGTTAAAAGAAGAGGAGAAAGGAGTGCAAAAAGGGAAGAGAAAGTTCCCGGGGTGGGTCTCAGTCTAATGACCAAGTGGTAAAAAAAATACAGGAAGTTACACTTTGCGATGTCACTTCCGGGGTCGCGGATCTAAAAAGGTTCAGAACCACTGGCTTAGAGTTATCCACAAATAAGCATTAGAGGAATCTTATGATGGTCTGGTCTTGAAAAAATGAAAAAGTATTTGTTGAAGAACAGTGAAAAACTTCTCCCCTACCAATCAATAACCAATCAAATACTTTTCAAATGTCCGAAACTGATCAGTTGTTACTCAGGAATCTAATGGTTAAAGTGACTTGATCCATGCAGATTAATATAAGCATCCCCCAAGTAGGAAAATATAAGCATCACTATATCATATTGTGTCAATATGGCTGCAGGGGGAGGGGTTGGTTTTGTGCCCAATATATAACTATGCAAAGCATCAATCCATGCTGCTATCTGTGTTCAGATATAGGCCTTAGCACAATAATCCGTCAAGCGTGAAATGCAAAGGCATGGTTTAATAGGAAGTACATGGGGAGTAGCAAGGAAATGTTCAACAAAAAACAGTGTATCTCTAAGATAGTTGAAGGTATCAAGCAGGGGACATGTTACATATGGCGGACCTGCCCCTTTGTATCCACCTTTTGGCACAAAGTTAAATGTGGAAACTGTTCAATGCTAAGCTCTCCAGGGACCCATGGCAGGCCATCCTCCACTTTCCAATTACTGGTCTTCAATGACTCACACAGATTGGCACATCATCTTCTTATTGCTGCCAAATTTATCATTGCTAAAAATTGGTAGAAGCAGCTGTTGTCCTTCCCAGAGTTTATCCGTAGAGTCGATACCATTATGATTAATGAAAAACTCAAGAGTATCTTAGACGATAGGCATGAACGATTTTTGGACACCGTGGACCCGTAAATTCAGACTTTCCACCCGACCCTAAATAGAGACAGCCTAACATATCTTTGATCCACCCCACCAGTCAGTGATCCGCCTCAGCCTATCTCCTAGCCCTTTATTTTTTTGACACTTGGTCATTAGACTGAGACCCACCCCGGGAACGTTCTCTTCCCTTTTTGCACTCCTTTCTCCTCTTCTTTTAACTCTCCTTCTCTTTGACCTCTCTTGGACAGGTTGATTTTAAAATAGTTTTTCTTCACTACAGTATCACCTCTAACTTGACACATCACCATACAACTCTGAGTACGACCTCCCTAATCCCTCCACTATGCTGGACTGGAAGATTGCTTTGTTGTATTGTTTTATTGTTAAAATATAACTGTTGATACTGGGTATGATTTTCCCAGATGTTTACATTTTGTATTTTGTACTGTTAATTAAAAAATTCAATAAATATATTAAAATAGAAGGTATCAAATGGGGGATGAATCATAACTCCAGGTAGCTCAGTAGGCAGAGCTCCTATAGACACAGAAGCCCTGCTTTGCTGTAACCCTGTTGTATCCCAGTCCAAAATGTTTTGTGTAAATACACGTAAATGTACATGTATCCAATATGTTACAGGGCCTCAGTATTACCCTTTCTCAGGGCTTTGAACCATAGGAAAAAGAAAAAATGATTGAATGGCTGTAATAGCCAATGTCCTTTATAACTTCTTTTCACCAGAGCCCGGACGATCTGGAACCTAGCTTCATCTTTTTTAAGACACATTTGTGCAACACTAGGAGTATTCAATTAATTAACCCTATTATTATTATTGTTGTATGTGACCTAGGAATTCCTCTTTGGCTATTTTACTTCAGATATTTATACTGCAACTTAATATTTTATAAATTTTGTGTAATAGAGGGGAGGTGATAGTTTACTACTTAAAAATGAAAACAGAAAAAGACCAAGTGGTTCATCTAATTTGCTCATCATAAACATATGTACATAGTTACTATTTTATGTTTATATCTGTTATGCTATGGTCTTTTTCTACAAATGAAAAAAATTATATTTTATTTCATATTGGTATTTGGTAAGCAGAAAGCAGTTCAAAAGCAGAAATATGGAAAGGGTAGCATTTTTAATATTGACCCCAGAACTACCATTCTGATTTTGAGGAAGGAAGTTACAAATTTTCGGTAGTTTGCATCTTACCATCCTCTGAACGACTTCTCCCTCATGCTTCCTGTATTCAAACTAATTCACAGAAGAGCATTCACAGAGGTGTTTTTGATCATCGGTTGTCAGGCATTCATCAGCTGCTGCAATAGATGTTGTGTCCTTTTGGTTTTCTTGAAGCATGTACCAATTGCTTGAAGTTGGACACACAAAATCAACAAACATCTACCGCAAATGCCATCCCATATGCAGTTGTAGGTAGCTAATGCCACACAGTTATAAATCAGTAAATGTAAAACCTCCCAACTGTCCATGTAAAAAAACGTATTAGATATTTTCTAAATTATAGTTTTGCTTTCTAATTAATAAATGGCGATTGTCCAACAAATAAGGAAATCAATAGAAAGCATGCTTTGTTATTCCTGTAGACTTGCTTGCTATAGGCAACCTTTAAGTTTAGCATAGAATAAATCTATAACTGATTTTGTCATTGGCAAATTAATAAGACGATCATTTTAATTCTAAATCTTCCTTTAAACATATATTTTTTCCCTTTCATACTCAGCCTTCATCCACAGCGTACAATAACATCACAGGTCACATCTGTTCATTTGTATAACCTTTCACATAGGACCACAGAAAAATATCTTGGTAACCAAGTGTTTCTCTCACCGCATCACTGGTCAGTGAGATAAATCGAGCCCACATGTTCTCTTCTCACAATTACAGTTAGATATTAGTACATGCTGGGAGAGTTTACTTTGCTATTTTCAAAGCTGCTATCTCACAGAGTTCTAGAACTACATCACATGTGATAAAAAAATGGCTTTAGTGCTTTCTCTTTATAATGTTTCATAAAACCATGTTCAGAAATAACTCTTTATGTGACAAAAAAGTATTTCTGGACAGATGGGTTTATAATTGAAAGGTGTATGTGTATATATATATATATATATATATAAATACATATATACACAGTTGTATATGTTTACATTCCTTAGCAGAATGTATGATTTCTTAACCATTTCTTAGAGAATATGAATGATAACATTTCAATAACATAACAATGATAACATAAAGTTTCTTTCACTTGTGGTTAGCGGTTGGCTGAAGCCTCTTATTGTCAAAACAAATGTGTTGACTCTTTTTAAATCATAATCACAACACAAACCTACCCAGATGACCCTAATCAAAAGTTTACATACCCCAGTTACTAATGTAGTGTATTGCCCCGGTTTAACATCAATCACAGCTTGAAGTTATTTGTGGTAGTCCTGAATGTGGTTCTTGCTGGTAAAAAGCTTCCAGTTCCCAATCCTGACCAAATCTGCCTTTTTAGCTCTGATTTACAGTAGGAATGGTGTACCTTTCATCAAAAGCCATGTTGAATGTGATGTTTATGGTTGTGGCAATACAATTTTAGTCTCATCACTCCAAATGACTTTGTGCCAGAAGGTTTGAGGTGCTGGAAAAGGCCAAAACAACATATAGCTATGGCAGGGTCATACCATGCAAAACTACAAAGCAGAGATGGTAAAATACACCAACTCAAACATCAAAATGGTACTAACAACCAGATTGTAAACAAAAAAGGTGAGAGAAAGAAAGTCCCTAAAGGGGCAGAGGAGAAAGAAGAAAAATCTGTTTAAATTGGCAGCATCTGTATGTGGTTGCATGTCCATGGTCGCTCGTTCCCCCAGCAACGATCCACATAGCAGTCTGGCTTCAGATTAAAGAGGGCTCAGGCTCTCTCTATCTAAAGAGGAATGGGCATATAAGATCAAGGGGTCCCAAAAGTGCCCGCGTGGGAAGGAAACATGTGAGACAGATGAGCAGGGACTAGGTACCATTGCTTCATCAACTCATAGGCCACCTTTGTTGGTTGTTGTTGGTAACATTAATAAAGCACCTAGCGAGATTGGGTCCAGTTGTGGGGCGAGTGCTGAACCTGGAGGACCAGGCTTTAACAGATGATGGACGAAGATGGTTCCCTTTACTAGCCATTATAACTGTTTTGTTTCCAGTTGTGTACATGTTATCAGGCCAGATCACAAGGGTATGTACATTTTTAAGAGTAATTTTTGTCGTTTGTGCTGTAATTATGGTATAAAAAAAGAGTAAACCTATTTGTTTGAGCACAACCGTTTTATAAAACACTGCCACAGACGCGTTGCAAAAAAAAAAAATGCTTTTGCCTTCTAAAGAGGTTTGTTTTTCGGTGTATTTTTTATTAATGTTTTATCTTTCTTTGTACAGGAAAAATCAAACACATGTTTTCAAATGGAGACTTTGAACCACTCACAAAACTTATTTTGGTCAATGCAATATATTTCAAAGGAGAGTGGAAACATAAGTTTAGCCCAGAAGCCACTCACCCTCAAGACTTCACTGTAAAGAAGGGCAATGTACCCAAGATACCAATGATGCATCTACAAACAGCTACAAAGATCGGTAATTCGGTCACATGTATTGTATATAGGACATTGAACATTTTGATGTTGCTTTCAACAGATGGGACAGCAATGAAGCAGAAATACCCATAAGCTATGTTTTCTGTTAAATCCAATCTGTTCAAAAAATAAAATGTAACTGCCTTAGACTACCTAGCTATTAACTACAGATACTAACAACAATCAAGTTTAGCTTGCTGGACTTTGATACATTATAGTACAGTGTATCGTGAAAACATATCCAAGTAGATGGCCTTTTAGTGGAATCTGAATAGAATGGGTTGCAACATTTCAGCTAGCGGATTTGTAAGTTGATTGCAAAGCCCCTGTACATAATATTGTCACCAAAATTGTTGGAGATGTTCCTACAACCCTTCTCAACTAATTTTGGTGATGATACCATGGGTACCGGCTCCCTCTACTACTCTTAACCCCTTAGCTCTCGGTACTTACCCCCTGTGCCTAGCGAGCAGCTTTGAGCTGGCAACTGAAAAACTCTAGAAACAAGGACTTGAGGCCCACGACCTAGTGCCACAAAGTAAATTACTGTAAATGATAAAAGATAAAATACTTACATTAACAAAGCTACAGTACAGGCTTAGTAAGAAGTGATCTCCTTCAGCCGTGAAGTGATCTGCTTTCAGCTGTGTGAATATCAGGATGATTATTTTCTTATTGACAGTACTTTACTTTGTTGCACTAGGTTGTGCACCTTGTGTTCTTATTCATCTGTTACAGAGGGGCCATACTCCCCCTTCATATTGGGAGGGGCCATACTCCCCCTTCATATTGGGATCTTTGCCCAGACCCCATATACCTAGTGAGGGCCCTTCTGGTCACTGACATCGACCGTGCAACTGCTGCTAACAGTTGTGGACAACTATTTATTATCTTTTCTTAAAGCAGACACACTTCTATGCTAATAACAGGGCAGATTTGAGGTCAAATGAAGAAAAAAAATACTTAGCTGGTAAATCATAAAAAATTCCACGCCACTCCACCTCCCCTATGACATTCTGCCGCAGTGGCCCCAAAGGAATATGGGGTATTAGACATCACTTTTGACATCTCTTTTCCCATATCCTCATGGGCTCGCAGCCAGCAGCATCAGCATCTAACACGTTACCTGATTCAGATGCAGATAGCTAGATGGAACAAGACCAGAAGTGAAGACTTCTTGAAGCCTGGAGGACCAGACAGTCCAGGCATTGCAGAGCGGTAGCAAGCAGCCAGGAAAGGTAAGTATTTTTTCTCCTTAAGGGTCTTTGTCCCTGGGCCGATGTAGGTAAGAAATAGTGATGGCCGAACTGTCCGCAAGGCGGACAGTTCGGCCGCGAACAAGCATGTTCGCCCATCCTCTCGCCGGTGGACAGTCTGGGTGTTCGGCCTGCCCCGTTCGCCGGCGAGAAGAAGATCTGTATTCTTCCTCCGGCAGGATCAGAACCTGCGACATCGTGCTGGAGGAAGAATCTTTTCACTACAAGACCGGGCATGAAGCCGGCTCGGAACAGGAAGTCACGTCAGTGACGTCACATCCGGCCCCCGTAACCAGGAACTATGCGTTCCAGGATGCGTTCCAGGGCCCACATCAGTGACGTCACATCCGGTTTTTCCGATTCAAATTCCCCGCCTAGAGGCGGGGAATTTGAATGTGTCCGCAAAAAGGCGGACGGCGGACTTCTTTAAAAGTCCGACCCGCCCGTTCACGGACAGTTCAGGCCAATGTTCGGCCATCACTAGTAAGAAATGTGTATATGTTTAGTTTTTAGTTTAAATCTGCTGTAACTAAAAAAACTCTGTTGGACAATGCATGTCTTTTGGCACAAGGTCACGGGGAGAATACTAATATTTAAGCACTTAAAGGAAATGTAGCATTGCTGTACTTATTAAACATGATAAAACAAAGTGTTTTGAGGATTATATCTCTCTTCCCTGTTGGCTCAGATTATTTGGTCATTGCTTTTTTTTTTACTTTCTTTTCAGGGTATTTTTCTGAAAATGATTTGGAATACAAGGTACTCGAACTTCCGTACAAGGGAGACAAGATCAGCTTAGTTTTGGCCCTTCCGGCAGAAAATGTGAAAGTAGAGGATCTTGAAAAAAAGTTGACAGAACCAATGCTAAGGGGCTGGAGCAGTAAGATGACAGAGGAAATGGTTGAAATTAGCTTGCCCAGGTAAATTATTTTTTAAATACACTTTAAGATATATGGTATACAGTTCAGCTCAA
>CM070035.1:52731752-52742419 GCA_036250615.1 Ptychadena robeensis | reverse complement strand
TAGATCCCCTGCACCCTGTGGAACCTGCGCCAAAACTGGTGACCCTGCGGGGAGGTAACAAAAGGTGCAAGTGGACATCCCAGCAATTTCACCCCACGGTCAGTTGAGACAATGCTAAAAGAAATTGAAAGAACACCAAGATTTAATTTAGACTTCGAAAGGTAAAGTGGACTTAACCACGGAAAGTGGTGGGGAGAGACTGCTTACGGCTCTGGCCCAGCAGCCTCTCCAAGTTCGGGACCCTCTCCGGAGGAGTGCCAACCCCGGTTCCTAGTAGTCGGGAGACCTGGCTCCGGTCGAGGTCACCTTGGGAATAGCACAAGGGTCAGGTGGCTTTGGCTGCCTGACCCACTAGTCACCCCTTTTTGGGGAATGAGTCCTTAGTTCTCTTAGGAGCGGGACATAACGGCACCTGTGCATTTTTGTGGTATTTCACTGGTCCCACTTCCCTTTTTGGCACTGGGTGCAGAGTTTGTGTGAGAGCACATGTTGAGGGCTCATTTTTTGGAAGGCTTGCCAGTAGAAAGCCTTTTCTTTATCAAGAAAAATGTCCTTTTAGATAGGTAAAACCAAAATCAAGATTTCTGGCCAAAGAAAAGGACACAACACTTGGCCAAAAACATTAACCTGATTAAAATATTGTCGTGCTAAAAGAGCTGTACAACAAATCTCTGCAAACCTTCATGAACTGAAACAATGTTACATAGAAAGGTATTACAATCTTTTCCCCAATGTAAGAGACTATGTAATGTTATACAGAAAATTAATACCAAGTTTTTGCTGCTAAAGGGGATTCTACCAGCTATTAAATCACAGGGTGTACTTACCGTATATCTTCAAACATGCCAAATTTTGGGCTTTATTTTTGATAAAATAATAATATAATACAGTAATTGCATCCTTTAAAACATTTAGCTCCCGTCCACAGTTTTTAGAGCAGAAAACAATAAAAAAATTTTTAATAAGTTTTCATATCAATTGGGTTAATGCAATGGACTAAATTAATGCAATATCAAGTTCAGCCAGTACATGTCGCTAGCACCTTTTCCTTACTGACTAGGAGGAGGGGGGCCAACAGCTGCAGACTCTCAGTCTCTGCTCTACTCTCTGGCTGGCTGTTTCTGTGTCTGTGGGAGCTGCAGAGTGATTCCTCGGACATGGAGAGAGGGAAAGATGCCAGTTCATCTATCCCTCTCTTCATTGCTTATGCCAGCAGGGCTCTGTTGGCATAAGCAATTATACAGTTCAGATTTTACCCCCGATTTTGGGGGTAAAAAGTGCATCTTATGGTCCGTAAAATATGTTATATTACTGTATATGTTGGGAGGTAAATACACATTTTGGAAAGGAATAATTAGGAATAATTAGAACTGGTTCATAAATATGTAAACATGATTCTATATCACATTTCATTAAATTTTTGCAGTTATCCAGATAACAGATCCAGGTCTCTTGTGCATAATGAGCACACAAAGGGTCAAATTTCAAACTAAATGAAAATCTTCTCTTGCCTGTCATGTATTTTAATAGTTTGCTTTTTATTTTTGTAGATACAGCAAACATATACATTTCAAAGGTTGTTCAAAAAGTTTCAATTGAAATCAATGAAGCTGGAAGTGAAGCAGCTGCATCAACAGGTAAACATAAACGTCTCCATACTGTTCCAATGGGGATTATTTCAAAATTAAATCATTATCTGTAATGATGTAAGTAAGCCAATGCATTGCATTACTTGAACTCCAAACTTGATCATAAATACATGATACCTAATGTTAAAGTGAATACTTTCTTGACAAAAGAAACATTTCTATATCATCTATATATTTCTATATATCTATTTTCTATATCTATCTATATTTCTATACCCCTCCCGACCTGCCACTGCGATCCCTGCCATTCGGAGAAAGACCCTAAATTCTCAATCACTATACTCTTGGTTAAAGCAGAAAACCATAATAAATGCACATATAGAATGCAGAAAACACCTCACATATGAAGTGAAGCAAATGCCTCATTAATGAAATCCAGCTATTACCCGAGATATCCAGTGCAGCAATCACCCCATTAATGAAATACAGCAATTAACCCACATATGAAATGCAGCAAATACCCCACATATGAAATGCTACAAATACTACTTTCACCACTGGTCGTGGCGTAATCTGAGGTCTGACAATGTTTGTGGGTAGCCAGAGAGCCCCCTTATAGACAGGCAGAGGCCCCTTCATAAAGGTAGCCAGTGAGCCCCTCCTTATAGGTAGCCAGAGGGTCCCCCTTATATGTAGAGAGCCTGTGCATTCCCTTATATGTAGTTAGAGGGTCCCCCTTATAGGTCGAGAGCCTGTGCATTCCCTTATATGTAGTTAGAGGGTCCCCCTTATAGGTAGCCAGAGGGCCTCCCTTATAGGTAGAGAGCCCTCCTTAAAGGTAGCCAGAGGGCCCATCTTATAGGTAGCCAGAGGGTCTACCTTATAGGTAGAGAGCCAAAGGGCCCCCCTATAAGTAGCCAAAGGGTCCACCTTATAGGAAGAAAGCCAGAGGGTTTATTTTATAGGTAGTAACCGAGACCCCCTCCCTATAGGTAGAGAGCCAGTAAGACCCCCTGTAGGTAGCCAGAGAGCCCCCATTAATTGCAAACAGAGCCCCCCTTATAGAAAGTTCCTCACATTGACAGCAGTTTGTATCTCTATGGAAGTGAGGGACATACATGACAGCAGTATGCATCTCTATTAGAATGAGTGACAGACATGACAGCAGACATGACCTTAAGAAGAATCCAAAACTATGGTCAAGATTGATGCCATCAGTTGTAATGGAGAAATAAGAAGGAGACAACTGACCCTGCCTATGAAAGCACCAAGGTTTAGGACAGTGTTATTTCACCACATTTCCACAATCAGTAGAATTGGTATTAGTCATTAGTAATATTTTAAACTAGTCTTTAAAAAACTCTCAACAAAACTTCATGACAACCCACAGGCAGCCAGCCAGCACACAGTACCTAGATCAGAGCACAATCAAGCACCGATTGCAAGCATGGTTGCTTGATTGTACTTAAATTTATTTACAAATCTACCCGTGTATGCCTAGCTTTACTTAATTGTAGCGCACTTACTTTTAAGAAATTGGTTTTATTCAATTTTCTCAACAAACAAAGCAGCAATAACAGTGTTAACAACACATTAAGGAATGCAACAATACACTGAAAAATAGGGCTTTAAGGCTTTAATTTTGGAATGTCTTGCCTAGAATAAGAGAATACATTGCTGAAGTATTATTACTGCGTTTTTCAGGAATGCAGGTAGCAGCGATGAGCATGACCAATCACAGATTTGTAGCTGATCGCCCTTTTCTTTTTTTTATTCGGCACATGTCCGGTAAGTTGCTCTTTCAAAATACTTAATACGTTTTTCATATTGTGTTCTCCATAAATTGCTAATCACATTAGTCCACATGCTATACAACATAAACTGAATAAACAATGACAAAGCCTGTTGCTTGACTTCATTTGCTTAGCGCTATCGTGACATCTGATCGAGTTAATGGCCCAGCAGATGACAAGAGAAAATAAAATGATTTACTTTAAGGTTGACAGTGCATGGTATTCGTCTGTCACTCAAAATCACACATCAGATTTCATTAATAGCCAAGACACACTTAAATGTGCATGAATAACAAAAATGCATCCCTTGTAAAAGCATCTAAACTAAATTTATTTGTAGAGTCTCGGGACAGGATAATATTCATCTTACAATAATGTTTACACCTAGGCTTGCCCCACCAAATTTTGTTAGAGAAGTACCCCTTAAAATAAAGGGTCCTTTCTCTGGTGGGTTGATCACATGTATTCCTATTGAGTCAGGTGTAGTGCGGCCCCTTGAGGGATGCTGGTGAACCCTATAATCGTAGGTGTCTAGACATACTGAACTTGTCACCTTCACAGCATGTACACTTAAGATGCATAGGAGACATATAGAACCTCCATCTTGGATGGCTTGAGTAACCTGACAGGAGGGCTGTGTCCCGGACATATAGGTCATTTCTCCACTCCTGTGGTACTCCTTGCTAAAGCCCCCCATACACCTTAAGATCGATCCATACAATCTCCATTATATCTACCAACAACTGTGTAGTACAGTGGCCTCCCTGATAGAATAAGGTGGGTTTACACATGCAGATTTTTTCTTCAATCAACTACCATTTAGATTTTTTGTTCAATGTTTTTGCCGAACATCATTCCTTCATTTATTGAATGTAACATTAGATCTTGTGTTCGTCCATACTGATATCCAATGAAAATACATTCGAAATTACAACAACAGATAAAAATTCACCAACATGTTCAATGATCTTTCGAACTATTTTTTGTTCAAACAAAATCCATCAAACAAATTGGCCATTCTAGATTTTTGTTCAATCAACCAAAAAATCTTTTGTTCTTCATTGATCAAACAAAAAAATCTTCATGCGTAAACCCAGCTTAAGACCAACAAATTCTTTCATACACAAATTATTTTAGCAAAGCTTAAACAATGGCCTCCAGGAGAGTGAATTCAATGTTCACACCATGGGCATATTCAAGTGCTGTACAGGTCAAGTCCAGTTGGTACCCATTTTTTGGGTATTGTCTAGAAATGAATAACAGTTCAGTCGTGATAGCTAACTTCCATTGGGGCTGCCCCACATCCTACACTAAGCCCTGTTAAGGAATTCTCCAACACTCACTTGTTGAGGGCTGATGCCTGTAGTCACATAGGCTGTCACCCTTAAACTAGGCATACAAGGCTAGATAGCTGTGCGATTGACCCACGATCTAGCGCAGCATGGTGACATCACCACACTGTCCTTGATCCTGTGTCAATCGAACAGGAATCAAAGTGCACCACTATGCACACCTATTCCCGTTCGATGGGGACCCTAGTCCAATGTACACCTGGTGTTGTGATATATTATGCTATGGAAAATAACTTGCAACACCAGGTGTGAGCTGCTGAGAGATGAACACCCCCTTTTCTGAGAGCCTGTGCCTCCCGCCCCCCTCCTTTGCAGCCGTGTCCCACTGTCAGCTGACTGTCATTTCCAGACCTTTTTTCAATCGATCCTGTTCAAAAAAAGGCATCCATGGCTCAATTTGTTAATAGACGTGCACGTCACTCAATTGTGCTTGAATCTATAAACAAATCGAGCCGTGTATGCCTAGCTATAAAGATTCCTCTTCAGACATGATCATAGAGCAGGAGCAAGAACTGGCAACTCCTCTCTAGATTTTAGTTACCCCCTGAGGAATCAGCACCACCCTCTACCTGGGCAATACCAAGACTAATCACTACAATCCTTATCCTCTGCCTCTTCTGCAGTCTCCTATAAGCCAAGGACAGGAATGGAACCTTGACATACTGGTCTCACAGGAAGTACCGTATTTTTTGGACCATAAGACACACTTTTTCACCCCCAAAAGTGCCTGCGTCTTATGGTCCTAATGCGCGACCCCCGCGGCCGGTTGCGCAATAGGACCATAAGATGCAGGCACTTTTTCCCCCAGATTTTGGGGGTGAAAAAGTGCATCACGCCTTGGCTTCCCGCCAGCTCTCCCGGCAAGGAGATTAGCCAGGGAGCTGTCAGATGTCAGA
Organism: Ptychadena robeensis; assembly: GCA_036250615.1. Lineage (NCBI taxonomy): Eukaryota > Metazoa > Chordata > Amphibia > Anura > Ptychadenidae > Ptychadena > Ptychadena robeensis. The sequence goes on along the minus strand of CM070035.1, from coordinate 52,736,789 downwards.
GCCCTGCTGGCATAAGCAATGAAGAGAGGGATAAATTAACTGCCACCTATCCCTCTCTCCGTGTCCATGGAAACTGCAATCACTCTGCAGCTCCCACAGACACAGGAACAGAAAGATCGGTAGAGGAAGAGCAGAGACTGTGCAGCTGTTGGGCCCCCCTCCTCCCAGTCAGTGAGGAGGATGACATTGTTCTGTGCTGTGAGTGTACTGTTGCTAGTGACACCTTCTGGCTGAATTGAATATTGCATTCATTAAATCCATTGCATTAACCCAATTGATGTGAAAACTTATTCAACATTTTTTTTTCTGGGTGCGTCTTATGGTCTGGTGCCTCCTATAGTCCGTAAAATACAGTAGGTTTCATGACACTGAACATCATTTAGCTCAGAAAAGTTGTTGGTTGCCCCCTCACTCTTTTGACTACAGTTGTCACTTTAACAGGAATAAAGGAGAAATATTTGAATGAACATCCTTGTTTAAAGGGGTCACTTTGGAGACACTCTCTCCAATCCACCTGCATTTCTCCCAGACAGGAAATAAGACAAAATCTCCCCTATGGGACATTAAACTTTTGAAGAAGAGCTTTAAAGGAAAAGCCTATTTTCATTTCAAACCTGTATTTTACTTGTAAGCTGGGTACATTTTGCTTTGTTTATATTCCATAGATTTTTATATTTTAGAATAAATATTAGCGCTATAGTTGTTTCTGTGCACAATTACAGGCAGAAATACATCGCCTGTTACAGCAACGTGCTCATGAATTTCTCAATTGAGAAAAATTTATGATGTACGACAATGTCACCTGCAACTTTCATTGCCAAAACAGAGCACAGACGCTGATTTATTGTCTGGAGAAGGTAATGGCCATCATAACCGAGAGTGATATCTCCTGCTTTCTGCTGCATTCACTCTGGAAAGTGTGACGGGAGGATGAACAGGTTAATGTATTATTTCATGGAAAAGCCAGTGCCGTGTGACCTCTTAAATATGTGAAATTCATTTAAGACCTATATCTTCCCCGCAAATACTAACGGAATTACATAGAGCTGAAAATAACGTTTTTCAGCGTCCCCGAGAAATAACCCCCCAAATTATAATGAACAATGGGAGACACAACAATTAATTACAGTAATCTGAACTAAAGCATTTCAATGTAATGGTTATCTATAATTCAAAACAAACATGGTTGTTTATTGATTGCAATTCTTTCATGATCATCCTGTCAAATATCATTACTTTCTAACGTATTGTTCTTTCCTTTAGGATCAATCCTCTTTATGGGAAAGGTGACGAATCCCGATCTGAGTGATGCAAGAGGTCGAGATGTAGAATCGTTATAAACAAAACAAACCGTCACATTGTTGGAGAAGTTTTGTGCCCGGCCAATCAAAACATGTCAGCTATGCCCTTGCTCTTTACGTTTGGCATATAACATAACAGTATAGTCACTGGCTTGAACAGTGATGGGAGTTAGCTATCTATGATGATGATGATATAAAAAAAACAAAAAACCTGTGTAGATGCTTCAATAAAAATGAAAGGTTTGCCGGAGACTATCCGAGGGTTGTCAGATTTACAGATGCATACATTAAAAGGCCATGAGCAGTAACTGGTCTCCATTATAAAAGCATAGACGACTATCACTCATAATGATTATACAGTCAGTTTGAAATGTATTATATGTAATGTGATCTTCTGATCAATCCTAGAGGAGGTAAACATGCCTATTGATGTCCCTATAGATGTGGAGAATTCATGGTTGAGATATGAGCAAACGTAAAGTACAATTAAATCTATACATGGAAACACTAAAACAAGCCTGACATACAGAGCATCTGACTGGCTTCACAATATTATTATGCCCTCAGCATCACTAAAGGGCCGCACATAATATTTTCAATCTATACTGACTTGTATAAGCATTTTATAATGAAACGAGGACAGCAGACAGAGCTAGAAGACATTGTTTTAACTTTTTTTAAATAACAAAACAAGTTCTAGGGAACACTGTAGTATGGTAATGAACATTTTGTGTCATATATATCATCAAAGCCTTTGATTATCTATGGGGCACATAACATTTCATTCAAAGGTTATATCCCCCTTTTTGCAGGTTATGTGCCGCAATATATATTATACAATCATCCCCCATTCGTTGGGATAGTGGAAGCATAGGCCCTGACCTGTCCGGCAATCCCTCGCCAACACATCTTTGCCCGGGTTTTTTTTAGAGCAGAAAGAGGAGGAGAGGCACGGGACTGGCTCAGACACAGTCTAGGTCACTGACCCTGAGCTAGTCACTCGCATCTCCTCCAGAAGATCCCAGGCAAAAATATGTCAGTGAGGATTGGTGGACAGGTGAGTTCCTATGCATTAACAGTAAGATCCCTATGTGCCTGATCCATCTGGCGGAAGCATACTTACATGTTTTCTCGTCGGCGAAGAGGGTGGGTAGAACACCCGTGTTGTTCGCCGGCAAGAAGAAAATAGAATATGCAGTGTTCACTGCCGACTGTCCACCGCGCGAACACTGCAGCCATCTCTAATAGGGACAATCAGGAAAATAAAGGAAATCTGAGTATTGCCCCTCATCGTTCATCTCCTGATAACGTTGCCCTTTGGACGTTCTTTGGTGGCCCCTTAAACCTAATTGTTAATGTATAGGAAAAAGATTGTTTGGAGTTTCCCTCCCTGGGACTTTAAATGGAGGGTGGACTTATGCGTCACTCAGAGAAAACTTGTCTTTACACAATTTTTTGTCTTTGCATAGCTTTATTATGAAACGATCAACTCATTAATTCTTAAAAGTTTATTGTTTCATTATAAAGCTGTGTAACTTGTGACGTTTTTTGTTTTATTTTGGATTGTATAATGGGTGCTTTGACTGGGAGCGACATTCAATACAAATTGTTTAGCATAAGTATGCATTAAGATGCCACCCACCTTGTGCTTTGCAAATACCAACACATCTGAGCTTTTAAGTAACCTCTCAACCTTCTCAGCAGAAATGACAGTTCCCAGTCCCATGAATAGGCTTTTCATTAGATATTGGAGAGGCGTAATGTTTTCACCATTTATATGGGGAGATTTTGTGAGATCAGGGACTGAAGACTGGGATTGGGTTTTAGCTGTGTGCAGTCTCGATATGTCTTCTACACCAACCTCAGCCAATCATTAACAATGGACCTTGCCTTGTGCACTTGGCACAGCCACGTTACAGAGCATGACCTTCTCCATACTGTACCACAAGGGTGGAAGCATTGAACCCAAAAATGTGTTACTATGCTAAAGGATTAGGATGTGCCTTCAGTGACACTCAGGTCAGTCATTACACAGAGGTAACGCAGGGTACCCCTAAAGTTTAGGCCCTATCACTTTAGCTCACTGTTGCACGTGAGTTTACCATGCTTGTAATCTTCATCTTCTAAAGGGGGGGGGGGGGGGGGGGGGGGGGGGGGGGGGGGGTGTAATTATGTTGTCATTTACGGGCCTATTCCCACCCACTATATAGACTGATGTTTATGAAGTATATAGTTAATAAGGGAACATCCTTCCTGTTTTAAGGTAACAGAAAATATATAGCATAAATCACTTTATATATTGTATTTATGTTCCTTGCACTAGTAAAATAACAGGCTGCTGGAGAAAATACCTGTGATCATGTAGAAAGTGTCTGTGGTACCTTCTATATGATGATATCCCCTTAGTCATGGTACAGAGTGAGACTTACACACAAATGTATATATGAGTGGTGAGAAAGACACATTACTTTGTTAGGCTAGGGCTCCACTATTCACTGGGATCCGCTGATGTCTGCGCAAACTTCCATTACGTTCCTGTAAACATAGATCACTGCGTCATCATCAACGAGACGGATGCTCAGACCAGCAGATCGGGAGCTCTGACGAGCTGTGGAGAGAACCCTATCAGAGTCCCATTGCCATCAATGGGCAGCGTGTGCACTGCGGTACAATCCCTGTGTTCAATGTCAAGCCCTCATATTCCATTTGAAATGCATAAAAAGGTCCACGTGATTTTGTTTAGGAAGGCCACCCCCTGTACGTAACAGCGGACACTTAACTCAATACTTTATAGTGAAATTGTAAAATGAATATAGATTTTTGTTTATCTAGCTTTATATAGGCACAAGAGCTTGTTTCAAATATTCTAGGCCCTAGGTGCCCAACCTGCGGGCCCTTTTTCGGTGGTCCTCCAAATTCAGTCCCTAAAACCTGTTAGTGCATAGGGCATAGCAACTCACCTGTGAAGTGGTCACAAGCTGACCCAGCTTTCCTGATAAATCAGTAAAAACGTCATTGTTGATTGGGGAAACCGGGTCTACATATGAGGGGGGGTAGGAGGTGGGGGGTGGTTGCTGTCGGGTTTTGTTTCGGGATCTGGTCTACCACCTGCTGAGATATGTTGACGGGGGGAGGGTCTGGATCGTAGTTATGTATGACCCTTTAGTAATGCCGAGGGCCGCATCCTAGGCTTTGTGCATCACCAGGGGAGGATACAGGGTCAGCGTGTCCTGCCTGGTAGGTGGGCACCCTCTATATCCTGGAAGCATGGAAAGAAGAGTGCAAGTCCCAGAGAATGAGTGAAAAAGGAGCTGAGCACATTGTTCATTTCAATGGGGGGGGGGGGGGGGGGGGTTTTATGTATAAAACCAATCTGTACATTTTATGTTGTGAATATTTCATAAACAATTGTTATTAAGACTACAAGTGACCTTGTCAGAACATGATGGACACAAATGTCCTCCCCGTGGAGATGCCAGGCATTGGTGTGAAGAGATATAAAGTGGATGCAAAGAAGTTGCAGTCGATCTGCAGTACTGGACTGCACAGCAAGTCTTTATTAATAATAGTAAAAGGTTTATGAAACACACCGTCACATCAATGTCTGTTCTTTGGGAGGATAATATATTCTACAGGCAAACTACACCTATAAAACTAATGCTGTGGCCCTCCAGGTATACACCTGGCACACATTCCACATAACCAGGTATACACTGAGCACCACCCCACCATTACC
>CM070035.1:52697820-52716736 GCA_036250615.1 Ptychadena robeensis | reverse complement strand
ATCGGGTGAGTGATCAATTGGCCATGGAATCCTGCACGTGTATGGCTAGCTTAAGATACTGAAGGCATATCTTGTGCACAGCTTTCTTCAGGTGGCCCCACAGATTTTCTATTGGACTAAAGTCTGGGCTCTGGCAAGGGTATTTATAGACTTAAATTGTATCATTTTCTTGATTTTAATGTATGCTTGGGTTCATTGTCACATAGGAAGAATACATTTATCTCCATATTCAGCTTTATAGCAGATATCTGAAGGTTTTGAGGCCAAAGTGATTGGTATTTGCAACTGTTGTAATTTACTCTACATTGACAAAATACCCAATTCTAGCTGAGAAAAAAAAAAAACACCAAAGCATGATACTGCCATGGGAATGGTGTTCATTTTGCCTGTTTAGACTTTAGATTTGGATTTAACTTGAGTGAGTGAACTCAAATACCTTGGAAAGTCAATGGCCATTAAAATACTATGCAGTGGACGCATACGCACAGATGCATTAGCATTGCTTTGCTGCGCTTTATTGCACTTTACACTCCTCCCTCGGTATATGTGGCAGAGAGATCTGCCTTCTCTACAGCCCCCTGTGTGCTGCACTCACTGAGCTTCTGCACTCCCACTCCAGGAGTAAAGAACTACCAATCATAGTATGCTCTGGGCGGATCACTGAGATGTCTTAAGAGCTCACTGCTGAGCAGCCAGGACTCATAGCACAGTGAGTGTAGCAGGCAGAGGGACTGCAGTCAACACAGATCTATCAGATGTGCCACATCTACTGTGGGCCAAGAATATTTGGGTTGCACGCCAGGCCAGATTTAGGTACAGGGCTGCCGCTAGGATGGGGAGGGAAAGGGGCATTCCTGTTCCAGGCCCTGGCACGAGCAGCTAGGAGGGCCCAGTATCCGGGGGCCATCTTAGCAGAGCCTCATGCTGTACTTGAAGCCAGTTGCTTGCCACAACAGTGACAGGCATGGCAATCAGCCTTCCGTACAGTGTGATGCTCTGCTACTCCAACCCATCGCCACCCCCTCCGCTCAACAACAAAGTCATTTTTTTTAACAGCAATGCTCGAGAGGGGCCCTGAAAGTTTTTCTGTATGGGGCCCCGAGTTTTCTGACAGCGGCCCTGGTTAGGTGAAAAACCCCTGCTTACCATTTAAAACTATATTTGTCTTTTAAAAATAAAGGTTTTTTAGTAAGTACACATAAAGCTTTCTCTTTCTCTAATGCACACATTCTATTCCTGTCTATATGCTCATGTTAGTTTCATAAAATGCATTTGATTTCTGTCGATATTTCCTTTCATTGTCGGCATACAGAACTCACCTGTTAAAAAAATGTAAAAAAAAAATAAAAATAAAAAAAATCAATAAAGGTTTTTTACTACATGAATAAAAGATGGCCCCTCTAAGCATCTCTGTTACTACAAAAAAGTTTGTCTCTACCCTTTTACTTTACATTTTGGTTGGAAAAAAAAGTTAACAACTGATTTGCTGTCAGGCTGTATTATTGTTAGAGACAAATTGTGTCATATTTACAGCTTTTGCTTTATTTGACCCATAGAAATGAAGCTGTACTGTGTGTGTCTTCATTTCATCATATATATATATATATATTTAATGTACATTTATGGGCAGAATGGGAAGGCCACCCAGGTCCTTCCTTCTTATTCCAGAGTCCAGGACCCTATAACAAAAAACAAAAAACAAAAACTTAATGTTGCTGTAATGAATTCCCAGACACCATTCCAGGACACCACCTAATGGTTCTAATAATGGCTTATTAGATCATACCACCATATTTTGTTGTACCTAATGATCTAATAATGGCTTATTAGATCATACCACCATATTTTGTTGTACCTAATGGTCTAATAATTGCTTATTAAATCATACCATCATATTTTGTTGTAAGAGCTGCTAGTTTAATAAACTTGGCATTGTAACTTTGTCAAACTATCCTCAGAGTTTTTGTTTTGTATGAGAACACGCACATCTAAGTGTTTTTAAAGTTAGACAAGTGTCATTCTCCACATTGTGCTTGGGGGTTTATTCTACACTACGACACAAGCTATTTTGAGCTCACCTTTCAAGTGAGGACAAGGCAGCTTTGAGATTTTTATGCATAAATGATTTACTAGGATTTTATTTCTTTGGCTTTATTTTGCTAGAAAACTTTACTTGCAAAATACCACAAATAAAATCAGCTGCGAGGGCATCTTACATTCTCTTTGAGTTCAGTAATGGTTTCGCACTACATTATTACAGCTTAGCTGACATTAGCAAGGACACATTTTTAGTTTCTCATGTTGCCGATGATTGTGCAAAAAAGAACGCGTAGATGATGAGAACTTAGTTCTTGCCCCTTTCATTTTTAATTATTTTCTCACTGTGTATCACTAATTGATGAGCGGTATACGAGAAAGTGGTTAAATTGTTACTGATGTGTGCATAAAACGATGCACATAAAGAAAGAGAATAAAATGGTGCATGACAGGCAGATTGTGACCAGTATCATGGAAATGTCATAGCTAGACTCTGCAGACATGTATTTTTAAATGGTTTGCTTCTTGACATTGGGGTCACAAGGAGGTTACTGAACTGCGCGGCACATCACATGAGAGTAGACATTGAAGACTTCACTTTGCTGCTTGTTGCTCTGGGCTGAACCAAGGATCCAGCATCTGTCTGCATTGACATGGCTGCACGTGTTCTCTTGGGTGCTTCCCTTGAGCAGCCCCTCTTCTCAGCCACAGTGCAGAGATTGTCAGTATTTGTTTATAAAGTCTTGTATTCAGGAACTAAAGAAATAAAACTAAAGAAATAAAATGTCAAAAGAGAGATGTATAGTTTGCCATTGTTGATCTTTTAAGGGTATGTTTTCTTATCCTTTAGGGGCCCCTACACTGAGCACATTGCTTGGCAGGAGTTCCCGAAGGAGCACATACACTTTACCTGCTAGGCGGTTGCTGTATTCTCCCGGCACTGAGCCGTTCTGCCGATGCAGGGGTTAACAAAGTGGAGTCTGTTAACCCCATGCATTGGCGAATGTCTGAACAGAGCATTCGCCGGCCAGCTAAAGTGTATGTGATCCGTCGTGATCCCCACCAAGCACTGCATTTTAGGGTATGTTTCCACATCTGTCGGGACCCCCTATGCTAAGCGCATTGCTTGGCGGGAGGTCACAACGGAGCACATACACTTTGCCTGCTCAGTGGATGCTGTGTTCTCACGGAGCTGAGCCGCTCTGCCGATGCAGGGGTTAACGTAGTCCAGTATGTTAACCCCTGCATCGGCGGATGTCTGAAAAGCATCTGACGGCCAGCTAAAATGTATGTGATTCGTCGGAACACCCGCCAAGCACTGCGCTTAATGAAGGGCCCCGACGGATCACCCAATACTGTGGAAACCCCCCTTGAAGGGTCCCAATGGATCAGGGGCCCCCCCCCCCCTCTATTGTGTACTCTATTCGCCAACCTATTAGACTGTAAACCCATCCGGGCAGGGTCCTCTACTCCTCCTGTGTCATAACCTGTTCCTGTGTGTTTTCTATTGTGTTGTATGTCCAATCCAATGTATTGTACAGCGCTGCGTAATTTGTTGCCGCTATATAAATTAATGATAATAATAATAATAATAAAAGTGTTAGTTGCTTGGCTGTTATGTCTAGGACTTTACAAGTCAACCACTGAAGAACAAATATGGTGATGTTCTTCGTTATTCAGTGAAGGACACTAGCTGCAATTATAAATCAGGTAGGGATGGGTTCTCCATTGTACAGTTAATATGTATTCTCAGCATTTAGTACTATCTTGGTACCCTTCAATTTTGTGACCCATCTGCTGATTAGTAGGTTGTATACAGGGATCAATATATGTGGTCAAGCTGAAATAATTTACCCTTCCCGTTTATCTCAAGCAAGGAGCAGCCAAGTAAAATGAATACGGAAAGAATCTCTGATGTTTAAAACAATGGCTTAACTTTCCCCTTTGCTATATCACTGTTCTGCACAGCAGGGATGACAGCAGCGAGAGGTTTCATTTGCTTGTCTTATCTCAAACTACAAATCATGCAAAGGCAAATATATTGGAATACCGTTTTTTTTATGAGTAACCCACAGTGCTGCAATCATTATTCTCACATGTCTTTTGTCACTTTCCTATTTAGGCTTCTGCTGAAACCATGAGCAGTGATTTTGTTGTACTTCCTCCTGCAAAGAGTGGGAACTCTGTCAGATTAAAAACAAAGTAAGTGCGATGGTTTACATAATATACTGTACTATGTTGTTTCTAGATCCCAGGCACCCAACCTGCGTCCTTTGGGCATTCTTCAGCGGCCCCCCTCAGCCCTCCACTTGAAACCTAACTGTTAATGCATAGGGCAAAGGAACTCATCAGTCCCCTGCTGGCGTGTCCTCGTCTGGGATCTTCTTAGAGCGGGAAGAGGAGGAGAGGTTTATGTGAAAGCCAATCGGTGACCCAGATGGCGCCTGAGTGAGTCACTCACCTCTCCTCCTCTTCCCACTCTAAAAAGATCCCGACCAAAGACGTGTTGGTGGGGGATTGGCGGACAGGTGAGGGCCTATGCTCCTACTATCCCATTAATGCAGTGCTGGCCAACTGAGTTGCTATGAAGAGCCACAAGTGCAGCCCTCAGCATCACTTAAGGGCCGCATATAGCATTATCAACCTATACTGACTTGTAGAAGCATTTTATAATAAAAATTTACAGCAGTCATAGCTAGAAGACATTATTTTTAAATAACAAAACTTGTTTTAAATTATAATCAAGCATTAGGGAACACTGTAGTGTGGTAATGCACGTTTTGTGTCATCGTCAAAGGTTATGTGCCGCAATATATACTATACAACCACCCCCATTCATTGGTGGAATAGTGGGAGTATAGGCACTTACCAGTCTGCTGATCCCCCACCAACACTTCAGAAGAAGAGAAGGAGAGACAAGGGACTTTGGCTCTGATTGGCTTTTGCATACGCCAATCACGTAAGTTTATCGCATCTTCCCACTTTAAGAAGATCCCGGACGAGGACCTATCAGCGGGGATTGGCAGACAGGTGATTTCCCATGCTCTATGCATTAACAGTTAGGATTTGGGGGCCGCAGAAGGAGCACTGAGGGGGGCGACCCGCCCTGTTCGCCGGCGAGAGGGAGCCCTCTATTCTTCCTCCGGTGGGATCATTAGCAGCAAGATCCCGCCGCAGGGGGATCCCCGCCGCAGGAAGAATGTTTCACTGAAGACCGGGTAGAGAACCCGGTCTTTCAGTGAAAAACCGGCTTGTAAACGGTTAGCACAACCAGGAACTATGCGTTCCAGGTGCCGGATGTGACGTCACTGACGTCACATCCGGGTTTTTCCGATTCAAATTTCCCGCCTAGAGGCGGGGAATTTTAATCTGTCCGCGAACGGGCAGACGGCTGACCCGTTTGCGGACGGACACGGCCGAAGTTCGGCCATCACTACAAGTCAGTATAGATTGAAAATGTTATGTGCGGCCCTTTAGTGATGCGGTACTGATGGCCCTTCATCGTTCTGGAATTGAATGCACCCTCTTTGAACAATCGCCCGAAAAAGGTCGAAATCTAACAAAAAAACGTATTGAACTTGTTCAATCCCTGTTTAATCACTGTATCTAAACCCAAGTATAAAATGTGTGTGAATTAAATTTTCATCTGATGATCTAGCCAGTGACACACATACTGCAATAGAGTGGCTATACTTATTTCTCTATATTTATGGAGGGAAAATAAAATATTTATTAAAAGGGTCAAAAAAAAAGGTACTAAAAAAAATTTGGAAAAAGGGTTTAGGTAAATCCCTTAATCAAGTGGGTTGGAGCTTCAGAGTCAGGCTTATATTGGGATTAATGGTTGGATAGGGTTACTTACCCTTTCGGTTGCTGGAACACGAGTATGTGCTCATGTGCAGGGGTGCAGATAAGTAGTACTCTGGTACTCAAAAGGGGCCAAAAACTTGGATGCGTGTCTGGGCGGCCGCAGCTAAATGTATACAATTTATATCACTTGGATAACTGCAGTGAAACATGAATAACTATGAAAGGTTGCAGTTAGGGGTGTGTAATTGGGAATGTTAATTAATAATAAAAAAAAAGATTGGACTTCTAAGGGCCTTAGAGATCTGGGGCATTAAAGTCAGAGTAGGCATATGTAAGGGTAAAATCTGACGAGAAAAGCACAGCTTGAATATGACTATGAAAAGGTTGACATTTGGACTGCTGGTAGTCTCAGGGGTTAGTTACTAAGCCAGAAAATTTCAGGGTTGCACTACTGATGTATGAGGTCTGGGGGTTAAAACATGTTGTACTGTGAGAGTTACATTTGACCCAAAGCCAGCTGTTGGCCTGTGGATAGAGACAGCTAATCGCAGGATCAATCAGGAACAGGAAGGTCCATCTGCAGGACCTACCATGCAGGAAGCTGATGCAGAGGACAGTGAGGAAGTGAGCACCAAACACCATCTCCTGATAGTCATCTGAGGAGCTGACTAAAAAGTTATGTGCACCCCTGCTCATGTACCAACAAACTTAGAAAAAGAAAGCCTTTCATTAAGGATCTATGGAGGATGCTAAGGTCGCACTCTGTTGCCTTTGGGGTTCCCAGGGATGGTAAAACGGTAGCGCTTTTCTTAATTCTAGATATAGAAAGTAGACAAAAAGTTTTTTTTTCTTTTGCACCAATTTTTAGTTTATCAAATCAGTGACCCATAATACACATATGATGAGAGTATATAATGATATCCCTGGAGTCTGTACCTTCAACAACAGGACATCGGTAGAAGCTCCCAAATATCAATCACCAAGTTCTATTTTCTTGTTGTTTCTTAGGGATTGCGGCTCTAATGTCTTTCTTGGTTTCTATGCATTGCTAATGTCTGTCGCTGCTGGGGTGAAAGCAGTGAATGTTCCCTTCAATGGCTATGTAATGTTTATACAATGTTATTTATTTAGGAATATCAGAGACCTTCGTATGGAAACAATACAGCTTAAGATGCAAAATCAGGAAATGGAGCAGAAGCTGATGCAGTTGCGCCAGAGCATGAGCCGAGAAAAAGAGGAGCGAGAGTATGTGAATAATAACCTACATCTTCCCATTTCTGTATACACACTGATACACGATGGAAAGAACCAGTTGCTGTTGTAGTTTGTTGCAGAGGCATGTTGTTCTGTCTCTCCAGTGTAAATAGAGACAATCCTTTTTCTTCCACAGAAGTATGGCTCCAGGAAGCAGTTGCTGTGGTTATCGTCCCATAGTTCATGTTTCACTGACTCGCAGGGCTATGAAAAAAAAGATTTTCAGCTAGTTTTTTTTACTTGCAGATTTTGTTGAATATCTCATACTGTTTCTTGGCCTACCTGCAATGATTCTTCCACTAGATTTAGTCTACAGCAGAGGAACGGAAAATGATTTACAGCTGGACGTCTCTTGATATCTTCTGTCCAATATATCTAGATACTATTTTTCGTTACACAGCTTTCACCTGAACTGTGTATGCAAGTATCTGACTATAAATGTCCAGGCTTACCAAGCTTGGTGAATAATTGGCCTTTATGGCACCAATGCCATAGCCAATGCTTTTACATTTTTCTAAAACAAATAAAGATTTGTATATTGTTATATATATTGTTATATATGTATATATATTATATAGCTATAAGTGTGGCTATAGACTGAGGTTATAGTTAAATCTTTGGCCATTTAAAAATTGTATTTAGAAGTTTTAAACACATGTATACTAACAAAGTGCCCAAGGTAAGTAAAAGTCTACCTTCTTCTGTCATGATATTAAATGTGTAGTAATGTGTATGTAGAATCCTATTTAAATAAATATAGCCAAAAGTGGCCATACACAATTCCATATTTCTATTTAATAGACTTGATGTATTTATGGCTACTTGGCTCAAGCAACAGTTTTGCAACAGATAAAGAGGTGGCTATTTCTCTCAACTGGTACTTCATTGGTGAGGGCCATAAAAATCATAGTCCTTCTCTGCCTGGCTCTAGATTTAGGCCACAAGTGATAGATCTGCTTTGCTAAGAAGAAGACATACTTGAAGACTGCCGAGCAAGAAGGTAGTGTAGTAGTGCAGAGCTAAGGTGTTCAATATGGGTGCACAGATAAGGGGTGCGAAGCTGGATGAAGAGGTGAGTTAGGGACATATGCTTAATGTATGCCTTGAACAGAAAATAAGTTTCTGCCACCACTGTATACCTTTATTTGTGTGTGCACATTTTTTCTTGGTTTACTTTCCTCAACCAGTGGTTTTCCTCCTCAACCAGTGGGTCGGGACCAGGGGGGGTTGAAAAACCATTTCATATGGATTGCTTTGTTCACGAACAAGCAGCAGGGCTGATGCCAACAAGCGGCTTGGGAAGTTAGGAAGGAAAGTAATGCCCCCTCCCTTCTAACCTAAGAGGGAGGGGGCATTACTCCCCTTCCTAACTTCCCACCTTGCACATAATTTGCACAAGCAGGGTGGGAAAATTGTAGTGAGAGGACATAACACTTATCTGATTGTGCAGGAAGTGACATCACGGTGTGGGAGTGACACTGAGCAAGGGCACATCTGTGTTCCAAATACCAAAAGTGACACACTTCTGGGGTCATGGATCTAAAAAGGTCGAGAACCATTGCTATAAAGTGTAATACACTTATCCCACAGGCATAACACTATGTGAGAGGAAACTTCTTTGAGGTTAGGTGAAATCCTTTCTAAAGGTGGCAATACACTGGTCAATTTCTCCATTTGATCGATTTTAAAGTTGATTGAACGGAAATCGATTCCTGCCCACCTGGTGCGATTGACTAATCAAGTGGAAATGATTCTTTTGATGGAATCGATTCCTCTGAAGGAATCGGTTTTACAGGAATCGATCTAGTAAAAATCGAATCGACAATCAAAAGAAAATCAGATCAAAATAATTGACCCGCGTTTGGCTAGCTTTAGAGTTGTTACCATTAGGAGACTAGGTCCCACATAAAATATTGGAGTTCCCAACACTATAATTTCTGTAGAAAATAAGGCAGGAAACAAAACCGATTCTGAAGCAATAGATTTACCGCCATGTTCATGTATTTAGTGACAGATGTATACAACATACATTAGTTGAGGTAGTTTTTGCTGACTTATGTTGAGTTTCTGACCTGTGGACAAGTGCTGCTGGTGCCGCCTGTCTCCATGATTTCCCATATAATGACAAATGCATGCAGTTCTAGATAAATTGATTTTGTAAAGTAATGTAAATATTACATGTGCATAATGGGCTATTGATCTTATAACCTCTTTATGGATACACCAAGACCCAGCATATTATTCTTGTGGTGTGGTGTGTAGTGATAGAGATTTGTCAAAAGGTTTTTAGTATAGAGGGTGGTGAAATTTTGATCAATGTAATATGTTTAGGAAGCTGTAAACTGTACAGGCACTAGACGTGATGTTAAGGAGGCCACAGAATCTGGTCACAGGTTCGGTCTTTTACAGTCAGGTCCATAAATATTGGGACAACACAATTCTAACATTTTTAGCTCTATATACAACCACATGGTATTTGGAATAAAACAAACACAATTTGCTTTAACTGCAGACTATCAGCTTAAATCTGAGATTATTTACATCCAAATCAGATGAATGGTGTTTGCATATGTGCTTCCCACTTGTAAAGGGACCAAAAGTAATGGGACAGAATAAGAATCCTAAATTAAACTTTCCCTTTTTAATACTTGGTTGCAAATCCTTTGCGGTCAATTACAGCCTGTAGTCTGGAACACATAGACATCACCAGAGGCTAGGTTTCATCCCTGGTGATGCTCTGCTTGGCCTCTACTGCAACAGTCTTGAGTTCCTGCTTGTTTTGGGGGCATTTTTCCTTCAGTTTGTCTTTAGCAAGTGAAATGCCTGCTCAATCGGATTCAGCTCAGGTGATTGACTTAGCATAACATTCCACTTCTTTCCCCTTAAAAACTCTTTGGTTGCTTTTGCTTTGGGTCATTGTCCATCTGTACTGTGAAGCGCCGTCCAATGAGTTCTGAAGCATTTGGCTGAATGTGAGCAGATAATATTTCCCGAAACACTTCAGAATTCATCCTGCTGTTTTTGTAAGCAGTCACATCATCAATAAATACAAGAGAACCAGTTCCATTGGCAGCCATACATGCCCACGCCATGACACTACCACCACCATGCTTCACTGATGAGGTGGTATGCTTAGGATTATGAGCAGTTCTTTTCCATCTCCATACTCTTCTCTTCCCATCACTCTGGTACAAGTTGATCTTGGTCTCATCTGTCCATAGGATGTTGTTCCAGAACTGTGAAGGCTTTTTTAGATGTTGTTTGGCAAACTCTTATCTGACCTTCCTGTTTTTGAGGCTCACCAATGTTTTACATCTTGTGAAACGTCTGTATTCACTCTGGTAAAGTCTTCTCTTGATTGTAGACTGTTACGCACATACACGTACCTCCTGGAGAGTGTTCTTGATCTGGTCAATTGCTGTAAACTGTGTTTTCTTCGCCAGGGAATGAATTTTTTGGTCATCCACCACAGTTGTTTTCCATGGTCTTTCTGGTCTTTTGGTGTTGCTTGGCTTACTTCTTTTTAGAATGTTAATTTTAATTAACCGTTGAAATGTTCCAAACAGTTGTTTTGGCCACACCTTATATTTTTGCTATCTCTCTGATGGGGTTGTTTTGTTTTTTCAGCCTAAATATGGCTTGCTTCGCTGATAGTGAGAGCTCTTTGGATCTCATCTTGAGAGTTGACATCAACAGATTTCAAATGCAAATAGCACACTTGAAATTAGCTCTGGACCTCTGGACATTTTATCTTCACATTGCAAGTGGGATAATGAAGGATTATCACACACCTGGCCATGGAACAGCTGTGAAGCCAATTGTCCCATTACTTTTGGTTCCTTAACAAATGGGAGGCACATATGCAAACTGTTGTAATTCCTATACCATTCAATGGATTGGGATGTAAATACCCTCAAAATAAAATAAATTCCAAATTCATTGTGGTGGTGTATAGAGCCAAACATGTTAGAATTGTGTCGATGTCCCAATATTTATGGACCTGATTGTATATCTATATCAAGATGTTCTCAGTCTAGCCGGAGGGAAGATGCTTGCAGGCTTCCAGTAGATTTTGATTTGCCTTGAAACATGCTCCCACAGGTTCCAGGAACAGTTTCAGGGTTTACAGGGGGAATCCATTATAAAGTTTAGTGGAACAGACGATGTTCAATGCTGGTATTTCGTGTACTTATTAGGTAAAGAGTTAATATCCCTGTAGAACCCCCTATTGGTTGGCTGTGATGTTTAAAAAAATAACATTTTACATATTTATCTTTCTGTTTTATAGACGATCAAATGGATACCATTGGAAATCTGGCAAAGTTGGAAATCAAACTCAGAACCAAAAAACGGAAAATGTTGGCTCGGTATGGATTTGTTACAATTTATGTCATGCATTAAATATTGAATTACGTATAAATTCATCTTATCACACTGGAATACATACCTCTCTGATATAAGTCTATAAGGCACATTGCACCTTCATTATATTGTGTTTTGTAAGAAATCTCTGTCTTCTCCCATGGCAACCTATAAGACACAAAATGTAATTTTTCAAGTGTCACTTTTTCAGGATGCATTTAAATCAGAATTACTGCTGTTAGGCAAGACAGTCAGTTTGTATGAAATACATATCGAAACGTGAAACCCACTGTGTTTGTGACAGCTGTCACTCATACCTGTCTTGCTTCATTGATCCTGTTTTTCATAATTCATTTTAGTTTGTTTATATCAGGCTTCTTCAGGGAAAATGAAGCTGAAAGTCCTCTCAAACCCAGCTCCAGGTAAAATGTTACATTTAGTCCATAAGTAAATTCAGTAAGTCAACTGTTATATTGTTAGTTGTGTCCAGGACACAATGTGACAGTGCTAAAGGCAAAAACTTTCATTTAACTTTTTTAAGATCTAGCAGTCTGGGTGGTACAGCAGACTATTGTCGCCTGTTTGTTTGCCTATGCCCCACTGCCAACAAACATTTAAGCCCCCCATACACATTTACACAACTATGTAGTGCCAGGTCCTCCCTGATAGAATACATAGTGATTGGAAGGTTTAGAAAGGTCCTCATATTACACGGTTTTGGTAGAAGAAAAATTGATTGTACAGAAATTGTATGGTAAGCTTGTAAAATGTATGGAGGGCTTTTACTCATACACAATATGTAGACTCAAATATGTTTAAAGTTGAAGGGCTTTCCATTGGGGATAATAAACAATTTATGCTATACATACTTTATAATAGAGTGCATATAATAAATAAAGTACACATGTAATAAGTTTGAGCAACGGTTGGTAAAGTCTGAAGTGAAAAGAGGGGATCAAAAAGTAGATGATCGGTCATGTCGGTAAATTTTGGTAAAACTGATTATTTTTTCTTTAAACTACAAAAAAATGCACCTCCTGTGTCAGCCATGTTTTTTGGTCGATCAAGGTAAAATAGAATAGATATTAATGCATGAAGCAATAATGGAGATCAAAACAAGTAGAAAAAGTCACAATAAAAGTTCAGCACACTATATTGTTACCTCAATCGATTGTCTAAATGTCCCCATACACGGGTCGATTATTAGTTAGATTCTTGATTGTTCGCAAATCGAATGCGGCCCCCCTTTCTTCCAGGGATCAATCCCGCTTCAAGAAAGCTTGATCGAACAGGGAACCAACAAGTTCGTAAATCCCTATTCAATCACTATTACTTGTGTATGGTTTAAACCGCCCAGTAAGCAAGCAATTACCACTGCTGCCTGGCGAACGCTACACCAGTTGTTCGCCAGATGGGTTTCAGGCTCTCCCTTGTCATTGGGGCGTTTAGATGAGAGATTTGCAGGCGCTCGCAGATAGGAGACCGAGTCGTTTTCCCTTTTTCTCTACTCATATGATCCAATTTTTTTTTATATAATGCCACATCGTTGTGTGATCATGTTGAATTTGGTTATATCATAAGTAATCTGTTGCTATGTAATAGTACGTCTAGTGTTTAGTTGCAGTGTTACCTATAATTTTCTAAGCTGCCTACCTTAATTAAAGAAAGGAGATATGCTGTCTTTAATTGTGAAACAATTAGTGAATGCATGCAGTCATATTGCTGTCATTTATCAGCGTCATTGAAGGCTTTATCTCATTTTGTCCTTTTAGTAAATTGGCCCCATATTTCACGTGCAGTTATGACTTCCTGCTTCCATTAGTCAGATGCACTGTGATTCATTCCATTTCCATGTGCTGGCCTCTTGTCAATAACCAGACCTGTTAAATTAAACTAATGCACCGCTGCATATGTTAACTAGTGGCTTGTGAAGGAACAAATATTGAATACTCGAGCTTCTGTTAATCGCAGACTGCACATTGAAGAATAATTTGTGACTGCGGATTGCCAGTAAGTGACGTGTTTCTGCCAGAGTACAGGACACCTAATATATAACAGGTGATTGAATGCTTTCCTCTCCTCCGTGCTATTCTTTGTGCATGACTTAAACTGTATTACCTTTTCTCAAGAGCCTGAGAAACTGAAGACATCAAGGCCTGCAGATATGCCGACCGCTGAGAGGCCGAGATTAAAGGAGAAAGCATGTGGACAATGTGAAAATAAAAGGGCATTGCTGGTATGTAGTTAAAGAGAAATAAACTTGTTGCTGGAGGCTTAAAATGCTACTAACTAATCATGTTACCGATTTACCGTATTTTTCGAGACCATTGTATGGGATGCACCCTGTACAACGAAAATATTCCATCTTTCTCCCAAGGAGCCGGAGTTAAGGAGGCAAGGGAACGGTCTCTGACAAATTCCCTGTCTCCAGCCCCGACTGGCAGCTTGTCTCTGTGATCTGGGGGGCTTGAGCCTAAAGTAGTCATACATGTTGCGTTTCCCCCTGCAATCTTTGTACGTTTGATTGTAATAGGCACAAAAACAATGATCAATCGTACAACAATCTCAGTGCACACCATCTTGGGGAATCGATTCTTGCCCGAAACTTTGGATGGGGATAGCGGGTCCCCATCCAATGTAATGACGATCGTCCAGGAAAAATACAGACATGAACCTGTTTGACCGATTTCTTTGATTTCGTTTTTTTTCTGGTGGATTAATCAAGGTGTGCAGACATGGATTCCCAAATCGAGCGATTGCACAGTGCTCGGCTCTGTGTGTATGTTAGAGCGGCAGCATGAGTCCAGCTCACACACACAGGCAGAGCTAGATTGGAGGGCTGCTGGCTGTCAGCACCATAAGCCGCAGCCACTCTTTACTCATAGAAATCATAACAACCTTTCTTAAGGACTTTTAGTAGAACCTGATAGTAGAAGGCGTGGCCTTCTAGAGCCAGTGCATTTAAAAAAAAAAGGCTTAATTCATTTACAAATCATAAACTCATCATGAGTCTCCACTGGGTTTTTCTAAAAATAAGCAAAAACCATACCACCAATGATTTTCAACTGGCATGTTGCCGCAGTTTACTCATGGATTGTTATGGTACATTTTTTAGAATATGGGGCCCTGTGAGTAAACCACAGCAACATGTCCATTGACAATCATTGAGCGTACGCCAAAGACGTCAAAATTGTGGGTTTTGCTCATTGTGAGAAAAACACAGTAGAGACTGAGCCTAAGGCTATGTCTCCACTGCACATTACCTACCCATACAAGTGATTTTACACTTGATTTTTGTCCGGTCGATCACTGCGTGCGTTCATGGTAATCAACCAGTGATCAATCAAGTTCTGTCCACCCTGAATGATCGACCAAACGAAATCAGAATCGACTAAAAATCGAATCGGACATTGAACGGACATGTTGTTTTTTGGGGGTCGATCATTTGGCAATAGAAGTACGTTGATGGATCCATAGCTCCCTATGCAGCAGCCTTTCCGATCGATGGATTTTGTCCAATCGGCCATTTTGGAGATGGGCTAATGTCCAAATAGACCACAAATCGGATTCCCAAGGAGGTGTTCCATCGATTCCCGATCCAATCAATCACCGATTCAATGATCACCTGGAATTATTGGATGAGGAATCGATCTGTGACAAATTGACCTGTGTATGACTAACTTTACATACCATGGGTGTTACATGGCAGAAAGTGGATGAAGTCAGTGCCAGGATTCAGATGATCTTTGCCTTTCAGTAATGGTGCCAATCATATTTGTGCCCAGGCCAACTCTGTCCAAATACATTTTGCACTGTATTTTTCGGATCGTCTCACCGGCTGGCTTCTATATGTCTTGTAGTAAGATTTCCCACTGGTATTGCTTGTTCAGCTCTGCTGCTTGCAGCTATTACAAAGCCAAATGATCATATTACATTTCCAAATGAATTCTAGATAAAGAAGTATAAAAATTAAGTGGGTAGCTCAGGTGTGCCAGAGTCTTCATTATGGCTTTAAACTGCTCTGAGGTAATCTCCCCATTGAAAATGTCATTTATAAGACAGCGGCTGCATTAACCCACCAGTGCATACCTGGAACCAAATGCTAACTTCAGCCCCCCATACACCTTAAGATCGTTCCATACAATCTCCATTAGATCTTCCAACAACTGTGTAGTATAGTGGCCTCTCTGATAGAACACATAGTGATTAGAAGGTATATATCACTGCTATGTAGTGCCGGGTCCTCCCTGATAGAATACATAGTGATTGGAGGGTATATATCACTGCTATGTAGTGCTGGGTCCTCCCTGATAGAATACATAGTGATTGGAAGGTATATATCACTGCTATGTGGTGCCGGGTCCTCCCTGATAGAACACATAGTGATTGGAAGGTATATATCATTGCTATGTAGTGCTGGGTCCTCCCTGATTGAATACATAGTGATTGGAAGGTATATATCACTGCTATGTAGTGCCGGGTCCTCCCTGATAGAATACATAGTGATTGGAAAGTTTAGAAAGGTCCTCATATTACATGGTTTTGGTAGAACAAAATTTGATTGTACAGAAATTTTATGGAAAGATTGTAAGGTGTATGGGGGGGCATTTCGGAAGGAGCAGGTCTTTGAAGTAAAAACACATTTGCCCTCTAACCCCCCAAAAAACAACAATACCAAGTGGCCAGGCAGGTATCTTGTTATGAAAGGGCTAGTAGGTGCTTGATTGGGGTCTGAATATGGACAAATATAAGATTGTCAGGACAAACATGAGATTGTCAGATCAGCATGTAATAGTTTTACTGGCAGCCTATATAAATATTTTAAAATGTTTTTGTATTCTGGTTATTATAAATGTTCCAACTTTTCTTTTGCCGACGTGTTTCTGAATATATGCAGTAAGCACTTGTTTTAATTATGTACCCATTTTGCGAAGCATTTGTAATGATAACACTTGAGCTTTGAGACGATTATCTGTGGGCCTGCTGTATAATTTAACACACGTGTGGAATTCCTGGAAGCTCTGGTCAATACAGTAATT
Source organism: Ptychadena robeensis (assembly GCA_036250615.1). NCBI lineage: Eukaryota > Metazoa > Chordata > Amphibia > Anura > Ptychadenidae > Ptychadena > Ptychadena robeensis. The sequence goes on along the minus strand of CM070035.1, from coordinate 52,700,234 downwards.
TGTTTTTGCTCTGTTCAATGCTTTTCTCCGAAGATGTGTTTGGAATGTGGCGAGGATTACTGTGCTGCGTGCTTTGCATCGATTCACCAGAAGGGGGCATTGAAGCTACACAGAACTACACCCATCCAGGTACCGCCACTCTCCCCTATAGAGAACACCATCTTTCCGCAATGCTTTTTAACGTAATCGTCTTATTTTTAGTTGTTTTAGTATCATTGTGTTTGCTATTTATTTTTGGTTCGATTACATTGCCCAAATGCAGATTTCCAATCTTTTTTTTTGTAATGCTACTAAGAATATCAGTCCTTTTTTTTTCTATTTAATGATATTCGTTTTGCGCTAACATTTAAATTTCTTCTGGCATTTAATCATGCATACATTTCTTTTTTTAAACATGATCTACTACATGTAATATGCCAGCCAAGTGTAATAAATCATTATGGCTGTTGTAAAAATCACCTAAGGAGCTTGGAGTTAACGTAAGAGCAAGGGATTTTGGTAATGTTATTTGTTTACGAATGAGCAATCCGGTGGCACACAAGCTGTCACACCTAGAAAATCGAGATCTACCACAAATACGCTTTTCTTTCTTCTTCATCATTATTAGAGGCAGTGTCACTCATCTGCATATTATATTGTGTATATTGGATTCAAATTATTAATCACAGAAAACTGGGTTAACTTCAGCATCTCTGTTGGGACCTGCAACATTGCAGCTGCTCCTGACAGTCAAAGGGACCTTACATCATTATGAATTGGTAACGTATGACTAACAGTGAATTATTACCAGAGTCCATAATTATAATGTGTCGCAAGTACAGCTTGCCCTTCTTCTGTGTTGTCTTTGCATCAGTAATATCTGATTTTGCCAAGAATATTTAAAACATTTTAGATTTAGATTTAAAGTTACACTACAGTAAAACATGAATGTTGTTGTATTTCAAGCAAACTGGTCACACTTTCTCTTAATTATTTCCACCTGTCAACATTATTACCGTATTTTTCAGAATAAAAGAAGCACTTTTTCAACCCCAAAAACGTGGGGAAAATTTGAATCATAATGCCTGCATCTTATGGTTCAAATGCGCAACCCCAGGCTTCCTGCCAGCTCTCCCGGCAAGGAGATTAGCCAGGGTGCTGTCAGATGAGAGATGCCTGCCAGTGTCCGGATCTCCCATCTGAGTTGTATTGCTTATGCCAGCAGAGTCAACCCCCCTGTGCCTGTGGAAACTGCAATCACTCTGCAGCTTCCACAGGCGCAGTTATGGTCCATAAAATACATTATTTATCTCATTATTATTTATAGATAAGCCAGCCACAAGTAAAAGATTTTCCCATCATGTGATGGGAAGTCTTCGAAATCTACACCTCATAGTTTCTAGTCAATTTACAAACTGATCTTCAGCAGACTTCTTCTTGCATACTTGGCCTATACTTCTGCTAATATGCCTATATCATTTTATACTGTGTGTATTTTAAAAACACTAACCTACACTTAGTACAGTAAGTGGATCTTTAGTCTTTACAACTGATAAACACGGGTTTAGATTCTCTACTCCAGAGTGAAAGGTATGTCTTACATCATAGCATGGTGTAGTAGTCACTTCCTATTAACTGTCCAATGACAGCATACCTGAGCTGACAGTGCAGTTTCATAGCAGGCACTTTAGCACTTTTATGTCCAAGGGTCTCCATGGAAAATCTGATACTTCAAGGTATTGCAGTCTCTGGATTGAACATTTCAGATGCCCAGATGGCAAATCAGTGGGCACAAGCAAGTGGGCGGGGGGGGGGGGTTATTTATTTATTAAGTTTTACTTATTGGGAAAATGTTGTCTTAGAAAAGTAATTTCAACAGAACAAATTTCAATGTAGGACCCAGCAACTTAGATTGCCAGTTCCAAGGCCTTAGGGCACCCGTCATACACGTATCGATGTAGCGAACAATTCCTAAACGTTCAATTGGCGCGCATGTCTGCGATGATCATTCTGGAATCGGATACACCCACCATAACCCTCGATCCCTATCCAAAGTATGGGACAGAGATCAATTCCCAAAGTGAACGATCCCTTGAACGATCGCTCGGCATAGTGATGTAAGTTACGATCGATCGCTCAATGACCGAAGGGGGATCTATACCTGCATGGCTAGCTTTGGTCATTTAGATGCTGACACTCATTTTTTTTAGCTGGTTGCAATGCTCCCCAAGTCCCTGTGGTTGACAGTGTCAATATTTTGATGTCTTTAAATATAAAGCAATAAAACACATGCCTAGTGGTAGTTTTAAGCATGGGCCCATGTCAGACACCGCTACCACTCTGCCAGTCCCACACAGCTATCCCCCTGTCAGACGCCTGATCTGACACTTATAGCACAGCCAACCCTCCCTTATGACACGGTGGGGGGGGGGGGG
>CM070035.1:52670379-52687952 GCA_036250615.1 Ptychadena robeensis | reverse complement strand
CCCCCCCCCCCCCCCCCGCCACTCGACTCAACTGCCCACAATATGTTGTAAAAAGACTGCAAGAGGTGATCTCATAGACTGTGGTACCAGTTTGGTAAAGCAGAATGCTGTGGGACCGCAGGAATAGAGTATGGAAAAGGCATATTTACATCCTTTCAGATTTAACTCTTGCAGTGCAGGGGGTAACACTACTTAAATTGTGTTTTTTTTCTTTTGCTTCAAGTTAGGTTTTAGGTAAAAATCAGCTTATACACAAAATGAGCATTTCATATGAATTTTTCACAATTTCTTTGACTTGTCAAACTGAATGCCATATTCTTTTTTCACTTCACATCCAGTTGTTAAAGCAGAAATATTCCAGTATATCACTTTCCTAATAAGAATGATGTTATGCAATGATAGCTCTTTATTGCTTGTCTGTCTCACCAATAAAATTGATTCCTCGCATGTCTATGCCTGATCAGCTGCTCACTGTAAATCTGTTGAAGCAGAACAAAGTCTCATGCTGCCCTACTGAAGCTTCTCTGAATAAGCTGGTTAGGAAAATAGAACATGACGAGATTCAGAAATTTTCTGGTCTGTTTAATACTGCATCAACAGTAGCAAAACATGGCTAAAGTTTCATGGATTTTGCAACTGTTGTCAAAGAACAGATATAACAAGGCCTTAATCTTGGTTTAAATTATGTAAACTCTCATGGTAGCTAGGATTTGGTGTACACTTTGAAACTACACTATTTGGTCCCTGTTGAGCCTGAGAGGCATACAAACACAAAATATGTTCATTAATTATACTTTAAAAGCTAAAGGATGTTGGATTGTTCTCTTTTAGAAGAGTTTAGAAAACAAAAATAAAGTGGAATCCCTTCTTTAAAGTTTCATCAAGAATTTTTTTTTTTTTGTAATAAATAATGGAAACACATTCTAGCACAATTTGGGGACAAGAGCACCCCCATGGGAACTCTTTTTGTAAAGCAGGGAACACATGTGACGATCTTATAGAAGTACGATTTTCGATTAGATTGTAGAGTGCGATGTAGATATCGGATGTTGATTTTTTTCCATCGATCGGCTGACAATGACTGTGTACCAAAATAAGTCAATCGATTTATAATAATCATTGAAGGATATGATGACTTTGATCGGAAGTGATGTAGTGGTAGGCGTGATTTAGCTTGTTTCTCGATCTAAGCAGTTATGAAATTGATTATTTTATAAACGGAAGTGATGTACTAATCAATGGTGTATTCTACAAATGATGGAATCATGGCATTCCTGTACAGTGGGTGTAGCTGAAGCTGCAGTGGGTGAAATTAAGGTCATTGTTCTTGGCAAAGCTGTTGGTGATTGCAAGGCGAAGTGATGAGATGTTTTTTTACAAAGCATGACAAGTGCTGATTTCTGGCTTTGTTACATTATAGGCAGAAATCGAAGAAAAAGAGAGCAGTATGGGCCAAGCAGTGGCTGCAGGATAGGGAACTTTATTCGGATGTTCATCTGGTGAATCCGTTATGTGGCAACAACCCGGATGATTATAGTAACTATATGAGGATGACCCATGTAAATTTTGCCTATCTTTTGCAACATTTACGCCCACAGTTACAGGGCATGGACACCGTGATAGACTTGGAAAAAAGATAATAATACTGATACCGTTTTATAGCTGTGTGTATCCGCATCAGAGGTTTTTCAGCTTTCGTCCCTTGTAAACAGGGCAAAAGAGGGGATTACTGGGACAGGGAGACAACAATAATAACCTGACATAAGTTCATGTGTTCCCCATTGTGTCTCCATTTCAGTTATTGAAAAGAAGCTTATTCCCAGGAAACGCAAAGATTTCCCTATTACTGGCCCCCAATAATTTTTCTGCAATGTATGTCTTAATGAAGGCACCTATCCTGGTAGAGGTGGCAATATCCTTCCTCATGTCAGAGCTTCCAGAACAAGACAGGACATTAGTGACATCAATAGTCTAAATTCTGACTAACAATCAGGGTCTTTAGGTTGGACTTACTATATTCTGTGATATTGTAGTGTTGCCCTGAATAGGATGACTACTTGCATTGCATTTTCAGGATAGCGTGCATAATTTGAATACAGACAATTGTGTAATGACCCTTTGATGCACACAGCAGAAACTCACCTATGAAGGTCTGTAGCTCATATACTATTAATTAGAAGTGTATTGCAAAAATATTGTACAGGGTACTTTTTAAGCACTCATAGGTTTCAAAGAACCTGTGCAAAATTAAGTCTGCAAGGGGAAATTTAAACTGTGGGCTGCTGAAAGTTAAAAAGCAAGGTAAATGTGTCTAAGCCAGAGGTGGGCCACAACAGGTTTTTAAATTTGACAGAGGGGCCAGACCCAGAGGCTGTAAGGACCACTCAGCATAGGAGTCCTAAGTCCTCCCATCCTAGCTGATAAGATAACATTGTGTTTAAGAACTGTATATTCTGTAAGTACATATTAAGAGTTGTTATTGTAACAACAATATTGTATATAATAACAATATATATAACTACTAATAAAAAAAATATTATATCATCAGGGAGGTTAAAAGAAATAAAACATATTTTGAAAATATTAATTAATATATAAAAATATAAAAGGCTTTGTATAGTAAACATGCTATAGGGGAGTCAGAGAGTCTTGACACCAAGGTGACAAAGGGCTGTAGTTTGTCTGTGTCTGGTCTAAGCAAATGTTCAAACAAACGTAATATCATTTAATTATTTGCCTATGTTTGAAGGTGCTTCTTGTGAAGTTCAATAATATTTCAGAACTTCCTACCCCATAAACCATGAAAATACACAGGACTCTAGTGTAGGATTATCACAACAACTCTTCCTCCTACTGCTCGTTTTATTAGATTGAGGCTAAGGTAGATGTGAGGTTTGGTAATGTCTGTACTATAATGATAACGGCTTCCTTGCTGCAAAGAAAGCTGTATCTGAAGAGTAAACATCTGCTTTATCCATGTTTTTTTTTTATTGACATAGTTCTACCAGTCAACAGAATCATTTTAATTAAGGACACAAAGCAAAGCCCTACCTCTATCAAGATATGCCCCCCCCCCATCCCCACAGACATGTGAAACACATTAGTAACAATGGCAGGATCATCTAGAGAGCCTATGGAGAATACCGTTAACTGGTTACTTAAACTTTGCTTTCATTTATTGGTCAAAACTTTGATGGTACAGGTCCTTTTTTCACTTACTCTTCTTCTAGTACAATAAGATTAGCTTGTTAAATATTTCAGCAGCGTAGGAATATGATTGTCTATGTAGCCCTAATCATGAATGCATGTTTGTCTCGGTACTCTACCTTTAGCATTTGTAGGAATATCAGGTCAGGTAAAGATACGCCAATGACTTTCTGTTGACCCCCACTACCTATTGTCTGGGCCAGAGTCCTTTAGGCACCATAATAATTCTGCGATTTCTTCTTGCCAACTTAGAGCAGCTACAACCTTCAAGCTCTTGTGTTCTGTCAGTATATGCCTTTAGTGAATGTTTTTAATTTAATAAATTCTAGCTAACATTTTTACTGGTTTTCTTCTCCTCTTGCATTACGGTTAGTTTGATATTAAGTGGAGATGTGTCTTGTTTAGTATGGAAATGAACGTCTTAAATGTGCCGCCTTACATAAGTAACAGCCTCTTAAGATACACCTGCAGACCATATAAAAGAGCATTTTAAATGAAGCAGCGAGGGCTTTACTTTTTAATTTAATTGAACTACAACTGCCAACACATGCAAAGCTAAGTGCCATAAAAATAAAATGTGTCAAAAAAACCAGCATAGCTCTGCGTTGCATTCCAATTTCCCGTAACCTGGACTTAACAGTGTCTTTTATTTCGCGGTTTGAAAAGATAAATGTACTCTGAGCTGCAGAAGAGAATATTGCCGCAGAAACAATTCTGTTCATCTTTAGTAGTTTCCTTAAGTACACTCCTTCTGTGCCAATTTGCATATTTTTTAAATAATGAGCTAAGTGCAGACAATTCAACAAGAAATTTAACGTATACAGAAAGTACTGCAAAAGTTAAATGTCCATTGGAAATATCTCCACAACATACTGGGAACCGGTGGGTTGCTAATTTCATGCAGTTATGTCAGCAGTGAAATTGTTTAGTAATTCAGTTTACTTCTTATATTTCATATTGCAGGGTAAATCTCAAGATGGCAAATTAGATGCTTCGCGTGCACTCAGAAAAGAGTTGAATGCTGATGAGACCAGTAGAAGAGTTGAAAAAGAAAAGCACATTACTGGCCGGACAGTCACAACTACATTGGCTTACTTTGAGGGCAAAGTTGGTGCAGAGGTAGGTATCTGTCTATATAGTTAAAATGAAGCGGCATTTCAAATATTCACATTAGTCAAGTCAAACAATTTTTAGAGGAAATATCCTAATAAGTGAGACGCAACATATAGTGCCTGCCCCATGGTTGCGTTTCAAAGTCCTTTGGGAGTGACCACCAAGCAATTACCAACTGACTGTCTGATCCTAGCCCAAATTTTTGTATTTTATTCAAGTATGTCGTTGGGTAATTGGCTCTACTATTGTCAGGAGTTGTCTGTGGTACTGGAGTATATAGTGATATAGTCCTTGACATTACAAGTTCAATTTGTATGATTATTAACAGTAAAATGCTAAAGTTTAAACATATTCTTAAATTCCTTTGAAATCTTCTCCAGGGTTTTAGCTCAGAAGCAAGAAAAGAGTATTTTCCGGACACTTCTGGGTCATTGCTGCATGGAAGCTTTGATGAAGAGGAATCGGCGACATATTTTAATGAAGCTTTATTGGAATGGAGGAAGCAAAGCCATTCCAAACCGCAGCCTCTCAATACCACAGAAACTGGCAGGGGTAAGCCGTGTTTACACAGAGCGATATTGCTGGTATATCATTTTAGGTATTCATATTGTTTTTTTTATTTCTGTACTAAGCAGTGAAATTTGCTTTGTATTTTTCTTGAACTGTATACTTATTGTGAGGAAAAATACATTTATTTCTTGGAATAGTAGCATACCAAACAATAAATATTTGTCTCTCAGCACCTAATTGCCCATTTAGTTATCTTACCTAGCTTTGTCCTAGTTATTTTGACCTACCTTTGCCATCTATGTAAAAAAAAAGAGGAATTTTTTACAGTAGTAGTACAGTAGTATTTGCAGTATGCATTATGTATGGTTAAATCATATGCTGTTTGCGGGGAGAAGGTTCCTGGTTTTCCAAATTTACAATTAGATTAAAACTAAAGTAAAACGTATTATGTTATATCATTTCAGAGACATATTTGTTATAAGTATTCTGTTAATGATGAAATTGTGACTTAAGTTTGGGTTTAAAACAAACATCTACAGGTAAACCTATGGCCTTGTGTCCACTGACACAGAGAGGACACTTCCCATTCTGATGAAAGAGACAGTGTCCACTCTGTGTAACCGCATGGTGCCACTGGAGACACCTCCATTGAAGATCAATAGAGGTGTCTCTTAAGACATGGAAAAACAGCACCTGAAGCCTACTGCATCAATAGGGCGCACTTCCTAAGCCACTGGCAAACTTCTTGCAAGCAGCGGGGAACCGCCCAGCACATGTACCTGCGCGTGTCTTGATTCCCTGTGCTGGAAATCTTCAGTGGACACATGGCTCTGAGATGCCTATATACACGTAGAGCTATCTTTTGATAATTTGGCAGAATTTGCAAATATGTTGGCCGATATTTGCGATTTTGAATAGTCATGGTATGGCCATGTATTGCAAAAATTATTTTCACATTGCAAAAATAAACATAGCATGTGACCAAGATTTTCACAATGTGAATATTATTTTCGCAATTGCGGTTGTCATACCAGCAATATTCTAATTTACAGATATTGAATCAAATATTAGTAGAAGTATCCACCAAATAACATGAATTTGAATATTGCCTATGCCGCACATTACTAATTCCTAATGGCCCACCGTAGTAGAGCATGCAGTATCTGTTGTCTATCTGGACCTTCAGTAATTTGTTGATACCTTTTAAGGCCCTTGCCACTCAAAATGCAGGCACCACCTATGTTTATATATTGCCTATACCATTTTAAAATATAAAGGTATTTCAATGGTCTAAGTTGTTAATCATAATACGCTAGCTGCATAAAACCATTTCCTAAAGTGCTAGCATGAAATGCATGGAATCTTTCATTTTCTGTAGTCTCCTTGTCTAATGCCGGGAATATTCTCTGCGCTGGTGTGTACTCACTAAGCTTAATAAGTAGGTTGAAGCTATGTTCACTTTGACTACTCAATATGGGATATAAAGTTTTTTTTATTTGTACATGATAGGATGACATGCTCCTCCTTTACCATACTTTTAAAGAAATCAAAACCACATTATTCTGTGCAGTTTTTGCACATGATGTGCCAGCACCCATGTTTCCCTTTGGGCAACTGCCCTGAAATGACCTGGCAAACCCCACAGGGTGCTTCCGCAATGAGCAGTTATAACTGGTAAACCACCCAAGTGAATATAGTCTCAACTATGGACTCCAGGAGCACAAAGTTGTATGAGCATGGCAATACACAGTATTGTGTGTAGAGGATTGACAATGCCTGTTTTTGTCTAGTTACATATCTTTCTAATGGAATTTGGTATGAAATAATAATTGTTCTGGTGACTAATGGAAAATATCAGGCAGCTCTGATAAGATATACTATATTGAACTGCAGTTGGCAATTTAATTAGCACTTTCATGTCCCAAAGCTTAGAACTTGTGTGGACCATGCTGAGTGTTGAAGAACCATAACACATTCACTATTACAATCAAACCCTGGTTATTTCAAAAGAAGGGTTCTAGTATATTTTTCCCCTTAGCTTCCTGATCAAATGTCAACACTAGTATCTGTTTGAAGCTTTTTTTGACTGTAATATCCAGATGTGAGGGCCCTAGGGGCACAGTGTGTACTAAATAGGTTTAATACTAGTGTATTAATGTGGAGAAGTGGTATATAAGAGCGGGTCAAGAAGCTGCATTACAGCGGAATGATGCAACTAATATAATGAATCGGAAAATACATTTACAGCTTCAGGTACATTCAGCCTGTTATGTCCATTAGTTATGTGTGGATTCCGTAGAGTGTGATAACTGTTTATATTGCCATACTATAGGATGTCAGTATTTATATAAAATTGACACATTACATATGTTTATTATTATGTCAGGAAAAATTTCAACCCTCATAGTAAACATTAAATACAATTGAGAAAATGATAACACGCACCATCAACTGGAGCATCTTTTTGGGAAAATAGGTTAAAAAAGCTGACTCTGATGGAACTCCGTGTGTCTGTTAGATAAAAAAGGTGGCGAAGCTGTTAGCTGACATACAGAGCTCCAGGCTGAGCTTACAAGTACGCTGAGCTTGTCAGTGCTGTCCCAGCTGAGCGGATTTCTGTCCCACTCAGGTGGGACAGACATACACCCAATCCATCTGGCCAGCAACATTGCCAGTGGGGTGGATTCTGCTCGATGAGTGCTTTCTTCTGAGATCTTTCTTCTGAGAGCTTCCCTGTCTCTGCCTTTGCAACCAAGCTCAGTGCTTGGCTGGGGAGGCAGTGTGGGCACATAGAATGTCTATCGGCCGTGGGTGGTCGCGTAATAAACATTTAAGACGCACCCCCCCCCCCACATATAATGTGTCTTATTTGAGGAAAAGTATGGTAAATTATTCCATTATACTTGCTTAACCTGCTAGAAATAACCTTTGTGCAGGGCATCGGGTAGAATTCTCCCCAGATGGTACTCTTTTGTTCCTCAGTCTTGTGTCTTTGTCAGTACAGACCTTTTTAAAAGATGCCACTTTCTTTAAATGACTCATAAGAGACTTGACTTCCTATTCTGTAGCCCACTGAGGAAACGTGAACACATCTTTACTCTGTTTAATCCATATACCATACAACATCTAACATTTCTTTGCAATTCAGATGATTCTTCATCATCAAAGGTTTTCACATTAGCATTTTGCATTTATTTTCTCACTAATTACATATTTTGCATCTGAACACTCACTTGCCAGCAAACAAACTCTGTTTATTCTTTATGCTTTAACTGTATTGAAATGTTAAAGCGCCAAAGTGATGAGAGTTCTCATTTGCAAGATACTTGCGCTTTCTGTAATACACTTTGTTTTACAGTACAAGAGTGTAGTCTTCTTACTCCAGATGCTGCAAAACTACAAATGGGGCCATTATTACCTCCATTCTATCTGGTTATGATATTTTGTGCATAAGGATTTGATCTTTTATGTGTACCGAGGAGCCATACAATAGAAAGCGACTTTCACAGTTTTTGTTCATACAGCAAGAACAAAGAAGAATGATAAAAAGGTTGGATTTTAAAAAAATATGAAGCTAAATGTCGCCTTTTGAGATGAGCACGTCCGTTTGAAAAAGCTGGATTATACCTTGGTCACACTGATTCTCTCAACATGGATATCTGCAAAGTTTCTGGGCATATTTTGTAGACTCATGGTTTCTTGTTTGGCTTCCCATGTGGCCATGTTTACCCACCTTTTAATAGACAGTCAATTGTACAGGCAGACTAGGTTGATAATAGATTAAAAAACAGATTGCTTTATTTTATTGTTACTGTTGGCTGAAAATACCTATCTATACCTGTTGGATTTTTTTTTACAATCTCAAACAATTGATCAATGAAAACCATGTACTGTGCCATCCTGGAAGTTAGCAACTTCATTAAACAGAGAGGAAAGTAACTTTATAATACATCCAAGTTTTTATTAATACTCATGAAGACAGAGTAGGTCTTGGCACATAGGAACAAGGACGCAATATGCACAACCTAGTGCAACAAAGTAAAGTACTGTAAATGAAAAAATAAAACAAAACAAATGATAAAACACTCACCAGGAGGAGGTAGTTTGCAGGCTTAACAAGGATTGATCTCTCAGGGCCGTGTGCTTACCAGGATGATGTCACTTCCTGATTACGGATTGCATCACTTCCTGGTTACAGATGCTGGAAGGCTCAGCAGAATCAATGGGACGCATTTCAAGCGGCAGCTCTTTGTCAACTCTAGGGGGGGAGCAATATAGTTAGACTTCCATGTGATTAAAAATAATTTTTTAAGCCATGGTATTCCACATGTATGGTATGTTTTGATCTTCAATGGAATTCATTTTTCTGGTACCTTCAGTAATGGAATGAATAAACACAAATGCCTGGACAAAACTTGAGGTATGTCATTACTGAAAATTACCAAGTCATAGAAGGATGGAAGCTTAGCCTCAGCATAGACAATATATGCCAATAGGCAAGCGCAGCCAGCCCTGCAAAGGATCGGCCGGCACCCTTTGTGTACCAGACATTACTTTGAATGGGTACTGCCATTCCCATTTAAAGTAATGTCATCTACCAGGAATTCACCGTGCGATCCAACATTTTCACCCGAGCAATTGGTGAAAACGTACACGACCGTCGATCGGCCAAAAAATGGGGCCCGTGTATTGCTACCTTTAGAAAGCCCCTATTCTTCAATGAAAACACACAGCAGTTGTTTCTTCATGTTGATAACTTGCTGAAACCTAACGTTTGCTGGTATATGCTTATATTTGAGGAAAAACTGCTTATGTTATATTTGAGGAACAAAAAGCTGGGTTAAAAGCAGCTACATATGTCAGAAATTGCTTGTTTAAAAGTTATTGTACTGTTTGAACGTTTATATACTGTAACGGACAAAGTTTGGTCATGGGTATACTTTAGGTCTGACAAATCACATGCAGGTGACGTCTTTGCTTGTAGATCTTTGCCATTGCTCTGGTGTTCATTTTCTGCATCTAGAAAGAAACCTTCAAGTTTAATCATCTAATTTACTTATTTGCTTCTTTCATCTGGGTCAATGTGTTGTACTTTTGAAGCCAAAGACAGTCAGACAACTAGCATTTTAGTAAACATGTTAACAGTTGTACCCTAATATTTCTGTCACTACATGTTTACATTAAAATGTAATGTTCAAAGAAATTTCTTTTTTCAAGTAAATTAGTAGAACAGCAAAACAGTAAACAAATGTTGTAGCTCATATATGTGTTTTTTTTGCAAGAGATGCCAGAATAACTCCTTTCTGCAGATATACACCTATCTGCCTGAAGCTGGTAATTGGCTTTAAGAATGAATACTGTGTGATCTTATTTTAGAAATCATTTGCTCAAGTGAAATGGCATTAGTGTTCTGTTTTCAAAGATTCATTTTGTTCCCTAGATTCCACGGACAATTCTGCAGTTCAGACTGTTCTGACTGAATTAGGCAAACCATTGCAAGTTGAATTTAAAGACAGTGGCATAAGTTACATGGAGAAATTGATGCTGAAGAAGCACAGAAGGTATGGTCTATTAAATAAAACAGAAAGTGTTGTGTAATTTTGTGAAAAGGCAACTTTTCTAAAAAGCACTCTGAAAAAGTTATATGAAATGAAGAGGAGCTTATAGTTTACATACCATATTTTTTGGACTATAAGACAAACGTTTTCATCCCTAAAAAAGGGGCGAGAAAGTGCCTGCATCCTATGGTTCGAATGTGTGACCCCCGCAGCTACGCCTTAGCTTCCTGCCAGCTCTCCTGAGCTGTCAGATGAGAGATGCGGTCACAGCCAGATCCCTCATCTGTACTGTACTGTTTCTACCAGCAGAGCCCTGCTGATAGAAGCAGTACAGCAGAGAGACATACATGGAAGCTGCCAGCCAGCAGTGTCTGCCTGTTAGCTGCAATCACCATTCAGTTCACAGCTGGAAAGAAGGGAGATAACCAGTGCAGAATCCACAGCCCCCCCTCCCTTCTGCCTAAAGTGTGCTCTCTAGTGACACCATTTTTGTGCATGACATTGGGTACTGCATGGGATTTTGTTTCCAAGTAATTTAATGTAATATTTAAATATATTTTTTGGGGTTTTCTTGTCCTAAAAACTGGGTGCATCTTATGGTCCGGTGTGTCTTATATTCAGAAAAATACGGTATATTAAGCAAATGTTAAAACTGAATAGAGGAAACACTTAACTTTTCTACTCTCCTGACCTCCACTTTGTTTATGAGAAAAGTTCCCTCTAAGTCACCAGTCTGTCTTAGTGCCCCCTTGTACTTTATACTGGTTTTTCTTCCTGACCTTCAAGTAGCTATTTTTATTGAATTCCACATGGCTTCCTATTTTAAAGGATGAGTGTACTTTTATATAATGTACACACTTTCACCTAACCTAAACATACTGTATTCCAAGATCCAAAGGGCCATGGTCCAGAGCTTGTTTTATTCTCCTGCTGTGAGACCTTCTCTGTTACCAGTTCATGTGTAGTACATCCTTATTGACTTCTTTGAAGCTTGTCTTTCTTTATCTTCATGGGACTGTGCAAGCACTGACAGCAGATTCACAATGGGAGAATATCATTTGGATTTTGGTATGCAGGGAAGTGTGGAATGGTAGTGTAATGATCTAAGGTCAGGCTCTGAGTTCAGTAACTGAAACAGAACACAGAACATAGGTGCATCGGTGCAAAAACAGCAGTAGCTAAGAGGGAACAACAACATAGTCAGAACAAGCTGAGGTCACCAGCCAATGGTGCCAAGTTAGCAATGGAGCGAAATGAAGAGTAGCCAGGTAACCAACTGCCATGATGCGGTATGCAGGTAATGAGAGCACAAAAAAACAACAGCAGCAATATATTGGCAGAAGCACAACCTGGCAAGAAGGGAGTACAGGGAGATGACTTATGTAGGAAATACAGGGCCAGAAGCGTTGGTTTCATCCAGAAACTAGGTATCATGGTATCTTTGTCCAACAGGGTGCACAATCAGAACTTCAGGTGGCTCAGAACTGCAGCCAGACAGTGAAGCTTTCCTGGGTTTGGATCCTGAAAGAGGATGGTTTAGGTTAATATTAGGGACTAACATAAGTACAGTTATATTTTAAGTTTCAATATTTATAATCAGTTCTTTCATTTGTCATATGTAAGCATTTTTTAAATTTATAGATCAAAAAACAACATACTGCAGTTTCTCCCCTACTCTTTCCCTTATGAAAAAAAAAAGTTTGCCTTTGGATATACAGTCCATTAAATTGAACTGTTTGTGTTTAACAACTAGCTACAAATGATCGTTTTGACAGCTCTATGATGGATGCATCTTGACAAAGATGTTGCAGCAAGTCTTTCGTGCCAAATATATAAAGAAGTCAAATCTGTGTAAGAGCCATCAGCTTAGCTCAGATGTATATGCTAGTCCTTATTATTTCCACACTAGTCTTGTTTGTTTTGAGTTTTGCTTGCCATGGCACAATGCCCACTCAAGCTCCTGTTTTTTACATTCACATATGGATTACACTGATAGTAGAAACCAACCAGGCACATAATAAGTTAAGCAGCAAGCATGAAATTCAGGTTCCAAACAATACTGTATGTAATGCAAAGATTGCCGATAAAGGGATTTGCTCATATAGGCGGAGACATACATGTTAGGTTATTAGTGTACTTCAAATTATGAACACATGGCATTCACTTAACTACTTTATAACCACGAGACATATAGAAGCAGAGGGAGATCACACACTGCAAACACATACATACATACATACATATACAAAATCATACAGACATTTATCAGTCATCAGTGAAGTTTTATTGTTTGTTATTGCTAATTAGTAGCTTTTCTTTTTTTATAAAGGCCCCCATACACGGGTCGGATTCCCACCGGATTCCGGCACGATCGATTCCGGGCGCGTGCACGCGAAACGATAGTGCCGGAATCGCATGCAGCCCACCTTGTCCGATCGATCAGGTCCGATCGTTCGGGGGCCCAGAATCGGATCCGACAGATTCTGCACAGATCAGGGGGAGTTGCCATTTGTGAGGTGGACAATCGGACACGGAATCGTCCCGGAATCCGTTGGACAAGGTGGTATGCAGCGATGGATACTCTTAATTGGCCGATTGATCACACCTGCGATTCCCGGCAGAATCGCCGGAATCGATCGGATGGGTGATCGACTGGCCATGGAATCCGACACGTGTATGACTAGCTTAACTCAAGTAGGTGCAAATTTATTTTCTGTACTCAATGTGTGTAATAAATGAGCTTATGAACATATGTGTGTTTAAAAGGTGCTCCTTAGCATTTCTAAGTTCTGGGACACTTCTGAAGTTTCATTAAATTTCATTGTTAAATAACATTTTGCAATAGAGGCACAACAAAGACATTATGTCACGGAACAGAATTGTCGCTGTCACAAAACAGACCCAAAGATTACTGCTTACACTCATTCATGCAAATGGCACAATCATTGATACCTAGGACTATCAAGCCTAATTTATCACTATAGTACACTGTAATGTAGCTACATAATGAAACATAATGGATCTAGGGTTAAATATGCCATGCTTCTAGCACATAGGATTGTCGGACTGCAGCTCTCCTACATTCCAACACTGGTATTATCAACATCACGTTTATGTCATGTTTACATGGCCTCTGCAAACTTAAACACACCATGTAGGTTTCAGAATGTTGGTTTTGATCATTAATCTGTCAAAGAGGTTACTCATTTATGGTCTGTTGCCCCTATTTAGTGTCTTTGGGTAGCCACTGCTGCTTGAAGGGCTGTAACCATGAAAGAAATTTAGGGCCCTTTCACCTTTTTTAAAGTAATGCGTTTCTGCATATATACAATAACGCATGCATTTTTAACATTGCATCTGCTTTTTGCATTTGCGTTTTTGAATAAATCTATGAAAAAACTAAATGCATACAGCGGGGCTTTTTAAAGAACGCATGCAGAAACGCTGTGTTTTTAAAAACGCAACACATGCAGTGTGAATGGTAACATTGGTTGTCTATGTAAAAACGCCTGCAGTAAAAAAATGTGTGCGGTAAAAAGCACAAGTGTGAAAAGGGCCCTTAGTAGTGATGGGATGTTTTCTTCTCTTGGTGAACAGTACTAGTGTTCGACCCACCATGTTCGCTGTGGATAAGGAGATTATTATTCTTCCACTGGTCAGATCAGGAGCAGAATGAGAGTAAGAATATTTTCACTATAGACCAAGTAGAGAACCCGGTCTCTAGCTAGAAATCCTTTTTTCCGACTCAAATTCCCTGCAAATAGGCGGGAAATTTGAATTTCTTTGCGAACAGGCGGACTTTGGACTTTTCTAAAAGTCCAATCCACCTGTTCACAAACGGATGTGGCCAATGTTCAGCCGTTTTGAAATAAATAAAATATATATAAAATATATACAAAAATTCTTTGGATCAGCATCACAGAAGAAATGCTGTTATTGAAAACATTGATGTGGTCATTTGTTTTAACCCTCTGTGCGTTACATGCTTTTCGAGCCTGGCTTTCTAAACCATCAAGTCTGCCTGTGTTCAATCGCAGAGAACCCTATACTACATAGTTGTTGGTAGATCTAAAGGATATCTGACAGAGAGATCTAAAGGTGTATGGCCAGCTATAGTCTTTAGTTTCAAATGTCTTTGGTGACATAATTTGACTTCTACTTAAGTTGAGTTCTGGGGGGATGTAATATTGTGAATTGGTTTGCCTAGGCAGCTATTACTGAATATGAAGAAAAGCAGCCTTAGTGATCCCTAGCACTTAAATGCGCACAAAACCTTTATAGAAATGAATTTTGCTGGTTTTCATTGCACAGCTCTGGAATTTACGGATTTATAGTGTTATAGTTTAGGTGTTTTATCGTTATAATGTAGCTTAGAGGGAACACTTAGGGAATTGCCAAATGATTTTCTCCATATACTAAAAATGTGTCTTTTTTCAGGACTCCTGTTAATCAGGTCCCTTGTAAACAGATAAATAAAGTGATATATTCTCCCAATTTATTGGAAAGTGAACTGGATGCATGCGATGATTTGACAGGTTAGTATGCATTTGCTGCATGATTATTGACTTCCCTTAAGCGACTGAATGAAATGTTAATGCCATTGACTTTGCACTAATTCTTACCTGGTTGTTCCTCTTTCAAGCTGAAGAAATGGAAGCTCGTGAACATTATGTGGCTTTGTTCAGAGCAGAAGAACATGTCAGGAACGATGTGATACATGAAACTGCTTTAAAGATTGTAGAGCTGGATAAGGTATAGTGGGACCATTTACACTTTGATTAAAGGGTGACAGAAGTAGATTGCTACTTGAATTGTTTTAAGAAACTAGTTGACTACTGCACCAATTTATAAAGGAAAAACCCTTTATGGCTTCATCCCTCACAATATACTCCTGATAAAATAAAATACAGATGGGCCATTTAAGTACTTATCTGTTGATGGTATAGTGTATGTTCTTTTTAATGTAGATACATCAAAGTATACATTCTGCCTGCAGTCCTGAAACAACAATCATGCCACTGCACTAATATACATATACATATTAAAGAAAAACATACATTTAGCAGTAATATCACCCATTTTAAAGGTACAACAGCACCTGTGCTCATTGATTCGGTTGCTTTGAAGTTGAGCAAACAACAGTGCTACAGATTGAAATCCGTCTTCATTGCAGCTTATGGCATTGGCTTTCATCGGCTCGCGCCGGCCAGAGATTATCGGACATGTCCGTTCTCTGGCCGGCCGAGCAGTGGGGTGACAGGGATCTGTCGCCTCATGTGGGCACATGCCGATTAGCGGCCGATTTTTAACCTGACCAACGGCGCGAGCGTGCACGCCCGTCGGTCAGATTAAAAATCGGCCGCTTATCGGCATGTGTATGGCTAGCTTAAAGCTAGGCAAATGTGTCTCGAGGAAGCCGGAAGATCGAGCAAGCCCACCCACTACTACTATTTTTCTTCTCCACTAAAGCTAGCCATACACATGCCGATAAGCGGCCGATTTTTAATCTGACCGACGGGCGTGCGCGCTTACGCCGTCGGTCAGGTTAAAAATCGGCCGCTAATCGGCATGCTTACCTGGCCAAGGGGAGCCAGAAACATCTCTCCTCCAGGTTCCACCAGGTGACTTGTCCTTTCCACCTAATGGGCATCATTGATGACGCCGAGGAGGTGGGCCCTGACCATTAACCTGCATGTAAATGCAAGCATTGGTGCTCTGGTTCCTCACATCCCTGGCTTCATTGAGATGGGAAAATGGCAGGTAATTCAAACAGATCATGATGTAATCTATTTTGATTACCCCTGTCACCCAAAGGCTACAATATATACCCTAGTGTCGTCAATATATATATCTCCGTAACAACATTAATAATAATAATAATAAGCCAAATATATGTGTGTGTTTGTTTTGTGCATACAGCTTTCATAATAGGATTTTTCACCAGCTATAAACATTGCTTTTTCTAATTTCCTTTTAAAAATCTAAAACTTTATGTTGTCAATAGTTTGACATGGTGATTTATTTAAAAAATAATTTCAGACACAGTCGAAGAATTAACATCTAGCTAATGTGAAAGTGATTTCCTTGCTCTCATTTTCTGTAATCTACTTTATTCATTTACTATGTATCCATCAATCATTATATGTTGAAAACAAAGTTATAATATCAATTTCTGATGCCAGTTAAAATGTGAGTAGTGTTTGGGACATAAGATTGAATCTCTTATTGTGTATAGAAGGTCTATTTACCTCAAAATTTCTCAGACAATTAGTATTGTGTGCAATTCAGAAATTTACCTTTATTTTATCTTATTTTATCTTTTCACATTTCAGAAGACTGAGGCCACTTTATATTCCATGTTGATATCATATATGACCCACCATGGATTATATACATAATTTTGCAATTTATTTAACCATTATATTTCATATATTGACATTGACAGAGAAGTGATTTAAATATCAATACAATAGTAAACCACTTGTCAACACAATCAACATAAAACCTTGCATGATCATTTTTCAGATCATCTACTGGCCAGAAACCTATTGTGAATATATATTTTTGTACTTTTGATCCATACAAATTGTCTGATCAATTATCATGTTGTGTGTGGGTAACTTTAAGGTGACCAAGAGGTAAAAAGATACAAGCTCTGATCTACTTGTTGCATAGAAAAACACAAAGTTATGGCACTTTATCTAAAATAAGATCTTAGATATGTAATTACTATTGATGAGTAGGGAAAGGAGCGACCATGGAAGGCAGAATATAAGTAAATGTAAGCAATTCCTCACTTAATTCTCTTTATGTCCCTAGCAGTCACAAGTATACTGATATTTTATCAGTACAAAAATTATGAACCTACCTATACTCAATAAAGCCTAATTGTCCCGTCCTGTTCCTCACCTCCAATGACATGCTACCACCATGCTGGCAGCTCTTTTTCTCCTTTGCACTTAGTAAGGGACATGTCAATGACTTAACCATGCTCCCTTCCAGAGCCTATAGAGATACATTTTGACTATTGGAAGTGCAGTCTTATGACCATTTAGGTTAGTGCAGCAAAACATACAGAGAACTTGCCACTCCCGAGGCTTGAAGGAACAGCAGGTAAGTATATATTTGTTGAGCATTTAGATATGTGCCAACCGTACGTAATGATTCCTATACTGTAAAAGGGGG